>CAMXCT020000006.1:258329-285829 GCA_947184155.2 Cladocopium goreaui
TGTTGGTAGAACACGGCTTTTTGGGCGAGACTCAGATGCATTGCGGCCTGTTTACTGATAGAGAAACATCTAGAAGCGGATGCTGTAGAATGGTTTCAACTGATTTCGATGTTTTTCGATGTTGTTTGTCATTCCCAAACTAATTTTCTACGGAGGAATGACATGAACACTTTGGTGGAGCCTCAAGTGTGCTCGTGAACCTTTCGTTAGGTTTCTATTTAAGATATTTGAGATATTTGAGAAAGTGCAAGACAACAATTTATTCATCCTTTTGTATTTTGTATCCTTTTGATCCCTTTTGTATCCTTTTCTATCCTTTTGTTGCTTCAAGATCCCTAGGAGGACAAGTGGGAGAACATCATCCTGGTGGGTACGAAACGTGACCGTGCCACTCCAGAAGAGCTCGAACTCTTTGGCACAGATCGCGTCGATGAGGACGGGCAGCCGGTTGGTATCGCTGCGCAGTTCTTTGCCATGGCCCCGAATAGAAGAGGCAATGGCGCAGCGGTTGGGATTTCTGAAGATGTCTGAAGGTTGTTTCTGTACCAGTCACCCATTGTGCTGGAAGATTTGGCATCTTAGGAAGCTTGGTCAATTGCATATGGTGATTGTGATCTCGATTCATCTTCCCCTGAAGCATTTCTGCAGCGAAAGAATCCTTGTTGCATCGCTTTCACTTGTTTTCAAAGCTTCTTGGGCTTGCTTGTGGTTTTCAATGGTTTTCACATGTTTTCGCTAGCATAAGAAACTGAAAGCTGGACCAGACGTGGGCTGCGCACTTGCAAACCCAACCCCATCCCACGTGGCAAAGCATCTTCAGGAATAAGTGTCTTATGGTTTGGGGCTGGGGGCTTCCTCCAAGCACACCAAGACCCCAGGCACATTCGTGACCACTGCAAAAGACGATTATGAAGAGCTTCGAAAGGCAATCGCAAATCTGCCCGAGATTAAAGTCCGCTATTCGACTCCAGACACGTCCATGATGGCAGCAGTGTTCAGTGAAAAACTTGGTGTCAGCAAGGAGATCTTTCAGAAGGAGCTGGAAGAGTCACGAACCTTGCCAGTACTTCATTTCCGAGCTGAGTCGGGGATTGTGTTATATCACATTTCTGTCCTGTCATTTCAAGGCAAACAAAACATCTTGCTCTCATCTTGGATTTTCATGGGCTTGAAGCATGGCCAAAGACATCAGGCCTCAAGTGGAAAGTCTCCTTCGATATGTCAGATATTTTTAGATACTGCTTGTTTGATCTTGTTTGGGTGCTTGTTACACCTTGTTCCTTCTTGCTCCAACTCGATCCTGGTCCGCACATCGCAAGGAAGAGAGCTGGAGCGACGTCTGGACGCAGCGCATGAGGAGAAGGAAAGGTTGAAAGCGCTGTATGAGGAAAGGACGCAGATGCTGCGTGGCCAATTGGAGCAGCTGCAATTGCAATGTCACTCGAACTGGCGTGCTTTGTGAGCGCCTTTCGTTTGCGTGGTGTATTTGAACTGCACTCCCTATTTCGTTGCTCTTAGTAGTTGCAATATAGGCTCCGATGTTGATGCGTCCTTTTCGATCTTCACACCTTCCTAGTAGTGTTTTTATGTGTTTTTTTATATAATATATTATATATATTATCTATATTATATATATTATATATATTATATATATTATATATATTATATATATTATCTATATTATATATATTATATATTATATATTATATATTATATATTATATTATATATTATATATTATATATATATATTATATATATTATATATATAATATATATTATATATATTATATATATTATATATATTATATATATTATATATATTATATATATTATATATATTATATATTATATATTATATTATATATATATTATATATATATTATATATATATTATATATATTATATATCTAATATAGATAATATAGATAATATAAATAATATAGATAATATAGAAAATATAGATAATATAGATAATATATATAATATATACAATATAGATAATATATATTATATATAATAATTAAAGATAATAATTATTTATTTTATAATTTCTATTCGATAATTTATTATTTTTTGTTTTTTACATTTTATACAATACATTCTATATTTTATATTCCCCATTTTTTTTATTTCCTATTTTATACTTTACACTCTACACTTTACACCCACATTCTATACTCAACATTCCACTACACTCTACACTTTTGTATTTTGCACTCAATACTTTACACTCTTATATTTTGCACTTTGCACTCAACATTCTACATTCCTCATTGAATATTCTATATTTTACACTCTACACTCCACACTTTACACTCCACACTTTACACTTTACACTCCACACATTACACTCTACACTTCACACTCCACACTCTACACTCTACACTCCATACTCTACACTTCACACTTTACACTCCACACTACACTTAACACTCTACACTCTATACTTTACACTCCACACTCCACACTTTACACTTTACACTCCACATTCTACACTCCACACTTAACACTTTACACTCTACACTTTACACTTTGCATTCAGCACTCTACACTCTACACTCCACACTTTACACTCTAATCTTTATACTCCACACTCTACACTCTACACTCCACACTCCACACTGCACACTTTACACTCCATATTTTACACTCCACACTTTACACTCTACACTTTACACTCTACACTTTACACTCCATACTCCATACTTTACACTATATACTTTACATTTTATAGTCCTACTTTACACTCCACACTTTACACTTTATATTCTGCACTTCATACTCTACACTCCATAATTTATATTTTACACTCCACACTTTACACTTTGCACTCCACCCTCTTCCGCATTCCACAGGTAACAGGGGAAAAATATATAAGACATCCCCGTTGAATTTTTTGTTACTAAATCTGAGGCCTCAGGGCCGTTATAGAGTGGTTTTTGGTTACCATTTTGTGCAAAATTTTGACCCTGGGTTTTGCTATCTTGTAAGTGGACCCCCCGCCTGGTACCGGAATTTTGCATTGGAAGTGCGAGTTTGTTGCCCTCCAGTCCCGACCATTTTGTCGGAGTTTGGAGGGCTAATTAATAACTATTAATAACTATTAATAACCATTATAAATTGGATGGATTTAATGCGTAGATAAAGAATGCTTAACTATAGACCCCACAACCTGGATGGAAGTTAGATAAAACGACTAGAAAACACATCTATTTTTCATTTTATTTATTTTTATTCTTTTTTATTTGCTTTGGTGGCTGCGCTTGCTTCAGTTGGTGTCCCGACATGCATGTGAGTTTATATGTTTCCCATTGAGCGCAGTCTTGGACCCCATTGCTCATGGAAGAAGAAGAAGAATTAAATGTAGAATTTTGTATATGAAGGTTTGTGCATAAATGTAGAATTTAATATATATGTTTTTATAATATATATATATATAAATCGAAATTTATATTTTTTGATTTGACATCCAATTGTTGGAAAATATCTCTTGGACATATTGGTACGTTGTATATATTTAATGTTTACTTTGGCCACTCATACAGCATCACGCCACAACAGATTGATGAACGCAAAAGAACGGGAAAAATGAACCGCGACTCGGGTTGGCCGGGCTGTTGCAGGTTACTGCCTAGGGATCCTAGGATAGTGCGAGTATAGCCACCCCCAGTCCCCACCATTCTGTAAAGGGTAAATCGAGCGAACGGATGCGAGCGGATGCGAGTCGAGCAAAATCGGGGTACCATTTTGTAACTAGGGGTCAGCTTGGACTGCCATTTTGTAACAAAAACCTTCCTCGGTGAACGTTGGGTTCTGCCAACTTGTAAGAAGGGCACCTTGGGGACGCCATTCTGTAGTTACAAAATGGGGCTCCCAACCCCTCGGGTCAAATCTGAACGGGGATTATAAAACTGTTCAAATAATTTGTTTCACAAAAGTGTTCTACGTAACTACATTCGGGTTCGTCGATTGCATCTTGTTTTTCTATCAATGGATTCAAATTTGACCCAAAATAAAAAAATAATTAATTATACAAAATTAAATCTTTATATTTAAAATAAATTAAAATTATAATTTATAAAAATTCGAAAATATATTTTAAAATTATATTCCAAAATTATATTTTTTAATTTGATAGGAAAAATTAAATATCATATAATAAATGTTCAAATTTTAAGATTATAATTAAATAATTTCAAAATTATAATCATATAATTTGAAAATATAAGTTTAAAAAGAATATAATATAATATATTATAATATACAGTATTCTTGAAAAAAATAATATTATATTAAAAAACAAATTAAAAGTTAGTTTAACCACGATATAACCTTACGTGGGAATTAGTCAAGATGCACCCAAGCACAAGGCAGCGTCCTTTTAACAGTGCTTGAGCCAAAATAAGTCGGTAACAACCAAAATGGTTTGTATAATCTGGCAGGTCAAGGAATGTATGGTCGTAAATTGTATAACACCCTTAGGATTCGTGTGATTTTATAATTCCCCCCTCGGGCAACATTCCTGACCTGGATGCAATTCCAAGTTGTAAACAAGTTGTTATATAACCAATGAAATTACGATTCTGTATCTATGTCAAAGTCTTGGATACACAATTGATAAAGTATTGAAGGCCACTCGGCTGGAGAAATGACTTTGATCAAGCCATTTGCAATCTGCTTTGCAGTATGGGTATACCAAATTGAATGCAGAAACCCTTCTGAAAGCACCTCATTTACTGAACTTACGTTTACACGGTGAACTCTGGGTACATGGCGAAGTTTGGCCGAGTAACCAGAAGTGACGATGTCGACTACTGCTTGATTGTCTTGACGATAGTTAACTTGGATAGGTCGTTCCAATAGTTGTTGCAGCATGGTTTGTACATTGATGACTTCCGTGAACATGGCAGACGACATAGCGATCAGCTCGGCCTCCGGCGTGCTACGAGCTACACTTGTCTGTTTTCGACTGCTCCAGTAAATCGGAAGCGACAACTGACCTGTCTTGATTACTATCATGATTCCGGACGTGCTTTTAGCACTGAACGGACAACTGGCAAAGTCACTGTCTGTAAACACTTCGATTGATGCTTCTTGTTCGTGTGCATGGTCGATTTGTCCTATCAAAATTTTGTCTCGATTGTGGTGAAGATAACAAATGCATCTGTATAGCTGTTTGTCTTCGAATTTCGACCACTGTATGACGCGTGTTGCCAAACGACCCACAATGAAACTCATATGGGCGAGCGAGTCTGGAGAGCCAAAGGATTCTTATCAGAACTCTGACTGCTGAACCGCTGAGTTGTCCTTATTGGTTCAACTCTTCATCTGTCATGGATTTCTCTGGATAACTTGGAGTGCTGACCTTCTTCAAAGGTGCGACTTCTGTTCCAGTAAGCTCACAGTACGTCTTTACAACCTGATCAACATAAGTACGCATGTCGAATGTGATCTTTGAGGTAGATGGATTTCTTTCAATGAAGTATCTGTATCCCAAGATCAAGATAATTTCTTGAAATGGATCCAATTTCACCTTTGAAAACAAGGTTCTCCAAAATGACTCATGGCAAGATCGATGTCCATTTAGTGTTAAATTATCTACGTAAACATTGAGAAATAAAACATATTTATAATCTACATCTCCGTCATATTTACTAGGATTCCAACGAAATACAAAATTACTTGGATGTTCTTGGAATTCTATCCCACCTATAGAAACAATACAAGAGTTGAGGAACTGCTGCCACCACTTTCCGGCCATGGGGTGGCCGTACAGGCTTTTCTGCAACCGAACTGCCAACTTTGCGGATTCACCAAAGCGAGCTTTCCATTCAGGTTTCCAAAGTTCAACTGGCAGGATGACAAGTGTCCAATCGTTCTTGTCCAACCATGTCTGAAGAAATGCCTGAACTGCGTCACTACATGTCACAATGTGATCGGCTAGCAAGCCGTACCAAAGGGCTATTTATAGTGCGATTATCGCTGTGGGACTTGTTGCTGTTTCTTGGAACAGAATTACATTTCCATCTGTGTCTCTGATTCTGTCGCCTCTATAAACGACACGGCCCTTATTTTTCCATTGCGAGGGTCCTAACTCGAAGTGCTTTATTCCGCAAAGGGTTAAAGGGTCCGCGACATGAATCTTGATGTTGGAATTCCGGGCCCAAATTTTCCAGTTCTGAAGGGTATCGACCATTTCGTCGTTCCAAGTTTCGTTGGCTCTGAGGCCATCTGTTTCTTTCTGTACAGCTTGGACTCTTCTCTCATCATTCAACCACTGGCTTCGGCTGAGGTTCAAAGTGACAAAGGCTGAACCATGCTGAACTGATGGAACGGAATTGTAAAATTTATTCGGATAAAGGGCCTCGAGAATCTTTGACGCCATTTCTGGTGTGTTGTATGCTGTGTGTGCTGCATTGCCACCCTTGCTGGTTCATGCTGGTGATCACCTGAACACTTATGTTGGTCAAGGATTTGTATGAGTCGCATGTCAGAAGTACTGACAGCCCACGGCTTTTTTATTAATTCACCCCCCTTTTCACGAAGGTTAAAAGAACAACCGTTAAAGAACATATGTTTCATTGAATAATCTGCTTCAAATTTCATCCATTCTGGGTCTTTCCATAGTTCATTCTCTACTGGTAATTCAAAGTTTGCACGACCACCGTGACACAAAACCTTGGCAATGAACTTTTGCGCACTACGCAACAGCTTGATGGATTGTTTTCGATTTTGTTTCAACTTTCGTTTGTATTTTTCCCCATGAAGGTATTTATTGAGATGTTGCAGTGGGCTATGATACATATATACAATGGACACCCAAGTAGCTGAACCTGGCAGTGCGTCGACTTGTCCCAACGCTTGGGAAAGGTACTCTGGGTCAGTCAGATCCAGCACATCCCTATTCAAACGGATATAATCTCCATTGATTGATTCTGCAACTTTACCCAACACGGAGTCATTTGAACATGCAAATTCAAACAACACATTTTCCCCTTTTTGACGGTGTAACCTTCGGAATCGATTTCTCATCCTCCAAATTTCAATAAACACATCATCTATTTCAAGGCCTTTCACAATGGCCGCACGATCCGGGGCAATTCCAGCACTGAACGGAAGCTCCTCTTCTGGAACACCTGCAAATTCTTTAATAATCTCTGGGGCTGGTGTTTCGGGTACTGGCGTCTCTGGCACTGGAATTGGAGTGTTTGACCCATGTGTTCTCGATGATGCAATGCGATCTGCCCTGATTAGTTCATTGAATCGCGCACGGCAAATGGGAGTGTACTTATTATAAATTAATTCAAACCTACACGCACGACAACCCTCTGTTGCTCCGAAGCGCATGATGCGATCAAGGGTGATGTACTCACTTCTCTTTATTTTTCTTTCGATGGCTACGTCTGAAAAAGGTATGTCAAGTTGGCCAATGCCAGATCCGCTGTACGTTTCAAAGGAAGCAAAGGCTCTTTCTCCTCAACATAGAGTTCCTCAACAGGCACCGAGATTGCATTAGCATACCCTGCCTCTCTTGTTTTCAACTTACCATAATCCAGGACATAGTACACATCTTTGTGTGACAACGGACCTGCATCATATCGCCAAGCAGCAAATAAACCAGGCTTCGAGGATGGATCAAATTTGCCTCTCTGAGCTGCCGGCACATGGTAATGCACAAGCTCTCCTAGAAGCAACTTTCTACCAGAAAATTCTTTACCTGTAGCAAGCTGATGTCTTGTTTGGTCTTTTCCGGACGCACATTGAAATGCTGTGAGCATGGTGGCTGCATAGTCAATTGAATGGATCCACAAACCACCTACAAGATCGAATCCAGCTTGCAAATGACAAGCCCTGGCAATTTCTTGCACGGTTCTAATGTCCCATTCAAGGACACTATTGTGTGGAAACCTATTTTTAAGGGTGCCTTCAAAATGGCATCCAAGTTGCTTGCACACTGCTCTAACTTCAATGGCTTGGTCGGATTTTACCATTATGGAGGGTTGGTCATATGATGGTCCGAGAAACGACAATATATTGCCTATCACGGATGAGGTATCTCGCTTGTTCAAAGGATATACCCTTATCCATCCCGAAAACTCATCACGTACGACCTGAACCACATGTTCTTTACCTGAATTCAACTTCTGAACGATCACGAAGTCTGTTGCGATCCTTTCTCCAAATTGGGCTACCGCGGGTAACATGCCACGATCTATGAGCGCATCATGTCTGAATCTGCGAATTTTCTTTCTGTACATTCTCAATCTTTGACACACTGGGCAATGAGGATTCTTAGGGTAGTGACATAATTTATGCTCTAAGGAATTAGCTTCAGCTACGAGGCATCTCAACCGATCTACTGGCATCTCCCCTTCAGAATCTGCATCGGATGAACCCCCCTCTTCCCTGATACGTTCTTCTCGAGCTTCCGGAACCACGACTGGAGCGGAGTGCTTAACATCTTCTCCTGCGGTACCTGGCAATGCGTATGGACATGTTAAATGTTTCAGTGAAGATGGGAACGCTATCCTCTATTCGTTGAGCACGAATGATATCTGAGTTGTGTGTCAATTGAATGGAGTCTACGCTTCTTCCAAAGAACGGCAACTTACCTGGGCACCAAATGAAGGGATGACCCTGCTCCACAAATTTACCAAGTGATCGAACCATGGGGCAATCGTCCATGACCTAAAAACGAGCTTTTCCAAAAACATTTCCAGGAATTTCAATGCAAGAATTACTCACTACTGTGTCATTTCCGGTTTCAAATTTGATTGGATTTACGGATTGAGTTTGTTTCTGAAGCACAGCATTTGGAACACCCTGCTCAATCAAAGCACGATGCGATGTGAGGTCACGGTCTGCCCCAGAGTCTGCAATCCATTCAAACGAGTACTGATCAGCTGCTTTGGCACTCATTGCAATTCCATGATTATGATGATGGACAACGGCTGGTGCTGCCGACAGTGTTGCCACGGAGGCAAACCCCTGCGGCGTATGGGCACCACTGAGCATTGATACACAAGTGGCAACGAACTGCATGAACCTTCCAATCAATAATTTTCCCATGGAAGATGTTGACCCTTTGGATGCAACGGAACACGCACTCGATGATGCAAGATTTCCAACCGAAGCTATGGTCGCGACAGCAGCTTTGGCAGTTGATGCAGAGGGCTGCGAAGGCGAAGGTTAAGCGTCTTGCAATCATGTTCAACAACATTCTTCCCAAAGGAGCCCTCCCTCTCATCTGCTCAGATTCTGTGTAAGCTTGAAATTGTAAGCCCAACTCCCCTTTGAGGTGTTTGGCCTCCATCAAAACACTTGCAAGATGAGCATCCAATCTTGGCATTTCAGCTGACGTCAGAATCAACATTTCTCTCGTTACGTCTGGAGAAAACGCCTGCAGCAACCACTGAAGGATCTGGCTCTGTCCTGTTTTGTCAATGGATGATACCTTTGTCAGGAAAACGTTCTTCCATCCACGATATTGAGCTGCATCAACTGGAATGGTTTCTATTTTGATCAAATTCAAATCCTTTGCTTTATAAATCACTGATTTATCAAAGATTACCGCTGACCCTACACCAATTGAAGGATTGATTCGATCTCCTCTCACTCTCCCAAGTCCGGACGATGCTGGACTGTCATTCGGAGGTGATCCCCTTCCACGATCAGGTGATCCCCCTCCACCTCCATGCCGATCACTGGTCGATGAAGATGACGCGGATAAGTTATCAGGTGACGGATCGAGTCCCTTTTGGGTTGAACTTCCTGGCAATTCAATTATTGAAGCATTCCCCAAGTAAATATATGTTGAAAGCGAAAACATCTGTGGTGCAGCATTTGGCTTTTGGGGCTCTTTCGAATGACGCGAATGCATCGAATGTGCTGGACTAGGTTCCTGAGATGGCGGATATCTTGCACAAGCCGATTGAGCCGGCTCTGGTGGCACTGCAACCCTGCTATCAACATGGCTCTCATGTTTCTTCTTACCTGGATGTTTACCCCTCAATATTTTGATTTCATCCTTGAGTGAATTCATCATTTGCATCAACCCTGAAACATCAACCGTGCCATTTTGGTCTCGAATCGGTACATCATATTGGGCCGACGAATGCCTAAGCATTGTGATTTCACTCTGAAGGGATCCCACTTGGTTCATGAGATTTCGCTGTTCGTCCCTTTGTGACTCCAGCGCTTGGGATTGTGATTCAATGATTGCAAGAAGTTCACGATTGCGTTGCGAATCCTCATATGCTCTTTGATCAATATCTTGAATTTGAGCAATTTCCTTTTGATAATTTGTTTCCATGTCACTTATAATGGCTTGGGCTCTGGTCTCAACTGACTGAACCTGTGCCTGAGCTTGGACTTCAGAAACGTGGGTTCTTGCCTCTTGAACAATGTTCTGAACAGCCTGATCAGCCAACCTTTGGGTACTAGTCACTTCCGAGCGAGCTTCATGGATGGCCGCATGAGCATGTCTTTTAACTCCCTGGACATATTGGATAATTGCTACCGGATCCATCCCTATTTGAACTTGCATCGATCTTTGATCATAAGCATGTTGGTGCACATATTGATGAACTGACCTTTGGTCCTGTGCCTGCACATGTTGATGCCTGTTACGAACAACCGATCTTTGATTATGTTGTCTTATAAGTATTACGGGTTGACCAATTGGTGGCAATCCTCCCACTACCCGGTCTATTTTCCAAGGCTGTCAATGAACCTGGGCCTCGATAACTGGACAATGGCGATTCTGCACGGCTTCCACTTTGACTCCTGGACGAGACAAGCTGCTGGGAACCCCCTTCATACGGACTATCCCTTGACCTGGAACGGTTCCTTCTAAGTGGCTTAACATGACTCGGAGTTTGTGAACTAGCACTGGATTCCGATTGAATTGCTGATGCTACTTGTACCTGCAATGCCCTAGATGGAATTCCATCCGGCGAACTGCTAGATATTTGAAGAGATGATTCCGTTGAGTTATTGGCTGAAGGCTCCATTGAACCCAATACTGATGATACTGGCGGTATTGTCAAATGAGAACACTGGCAAAAATTACACTCCAAATAACTTGGGGTTCACCAAAATAACAAATATTTTAGAGTTTTTGGGGCTCCGTTTTAGGACCGCTAAGGTTTAGGTTTTTTTTTTCTTGGTTCGAGGTAAATCCCTGGCCTTTTTTTTTTACCTTCGGCGGAAGGTCCAAGAAACTCACCCCTCAACGCGGCGTTGCACTGGATCGCAACTCTCCACGAGATCAGACTGTGCGTCGGGTAAGGATGAACTCTGCCAGTCGTTTACTGAGGTGATCCGTGTCCAATTGTTGCGAGGCACCTTGATCCCTACAGCAGTGATTCCAACCGGATTTCCAACCGGCCAGCCACGATACTCCCGATACCGTTCCAGCTCGTCTAACACCTCGTCTGAATCGTCGAAATGCACCAAGTGGCAAGAGCCGAAATGCGTGATTGTCTGAAGTGCCGACAGTTTCCCACCTTCACGACCACGATTCTCGGTGGTAATGATGTGGTTAAACAAATCTGGATATTTCCACGACAGGCTCTGGACTTGATCTCGGTATACTGGACTACAGGTGTAAGAGCAAACCAGAACTGCCACACCACGATCTTTCAAACCTCGAATAAGCTGCTCGTACTCAGGTAACAATGTGTATGGAGGCGATGGACGGTCAGTTCCTCGAGAATAACGCTTAATGTCCAAAACTTGATGTCAGTCCAAACTCACAATTACCTGTCCACTGAACTTCACTCTTGGCTCCGATGGTGTGATCACAGTTCCAGCAAAAGCCTGATCCCAAGCCTCCCACACTGGTCGTGGAGTGGTTCTTCCACGGCCTGTTGACCCTGATGATACCGATAACCCTGATGCCGCTGCTGTTGACGGTCGAAGTACCACAGGATTGGCTTTAGACGCAACTGGTCGATGTACCACAGGATTGGCTTTAGGCACAACTGGTTGATGTGCCACAGGGTTGGCTTTAGGCACAGCTGGTCTAAGTACCACAGGATTAGCTTTGGGCACAGCTGGTCTAACGATGACAAATCACACTTGCACCGTTGATGCTGCTCCTCAGCCTGTCGAAGGCGCCTGAGAACAATCTGATTCCTCCTGTTACGAGGATCAAACTGGTCGTGGTACACCACGAACTCGAGAAAACCAATGAAGTACTCAAGCACCTGCAGGCAAATACTCTTGCTGCGAACTTTCTCGAAACGGCTGACAAGTTGCGCACCCTTTCTAGGAGTGCGATCCCTTTGCATCAACGGGCACCGAGCACTAGTCAATGGCGATATGGAACAGGTGCGGTCAAATAAATTGAACTCTTTGAGCCTAATATACACAAATAAAGCACTTGTTCCACCTTTCTTGGACATTATGGATTTTCTCCTCTTTGTGCTTGAGACTACACTCAAAGATTCCTAAGGAAAGTTCGAGGAGCACTGGTTGTCTAACCTACCAAGTAAACTACAGTAGTATAGGATTGGTCTAATTCTGTCCGGTGTTGCAGTGGATCGCAAACACCCCGGAATATATCACTCACTTGAACGTGCGAACACACAATTACAAGGAGCTACTTCTTTTAAAGTTGGGGTTATGGAATTCGGATCCTATCCAATGGCAGTGTTGCATTGGATCGCAACTCCCTGCCCATCACCAAACAATCCTTCGCAGAGAAGCTTAGGCTTTTCTTCACTTGGCGAGACCTGGACCGGTCTACTTAACACGTCTGTGGAACGAATAATCCTAGACCGTTTATAACTCGATTATGGGTTTATTAGAAAAATTAATACCACAGGCGGCGGGGGTGTGGCAACCAAAGGGGCTCAAGCTTTGGGAACTACAAATTTATGGAATTAGCTTATGTGAAGCTGAGGCTGTTAACCAGTTAGTTCAACCACGATACAGCCTTATGTAGGAACTAGTCAAGATATACCCGAGCACAAGGCAGCGTCCTCTTAACAGTGCTTAAGCCAAAATAAGTCGGTAACAACCAAAATGGTTTGTATAATCTGGCAAGTCAAGGAATGTATAGTCGTAAATTATATAACACCCTTTGTATTCGTATAATTTGATAATTTTAAAAATTATAATTATCCAAATTAAAAATTATATAAATTTAAATTACAATAATATTATTTATTTTTTTTTCAATTTTAAATTAATATTTATTTAAAAAATCAATTATAATTATCAAATTTTCAAATTATTATTATTATTAAAATTTAAATTTATAATTTACAAACAAATTATTTTTAAAAAAACAAATATAATTATATATATCCAATTTTTAAAAAAATAATATATTATATAAAATAACAATATATTTTATTGTTATTAAATAAATATATGTTCGTAAAAATAAATTATATAATTATAATTTTCTCAAAATTATATATTTATTTATAAATTATAAATTCAGATTATTTAATATATAAATAAATTATAATTATTATAAATTATAGTAATTATAAAAATAAATGTAATTATATTATATTATATTTAAATTTAAATTAAGATTATATTAAATTATTTTTCTCAAAAAATAGTAATTTTATTGGATCCAAATTTTCTTGATGATGCAAAAATATCATTCGATAATGAATTTCCATAGATATCGTTTTTCTTGCCATAAATTTCCCAAAAAAAATCGGAAAATTTTCGTGAAAAATTTGTTGTATCCGAGTCGTACTTACAGATGCAATTCCATTTAATTACAAAATAGTATGCGGGTCTATTCTATTCCTGTCATCCCCAATTCAGTTCAGAAGGTTCTCACCTAGAAAAGCAATAATATACATCTATAATAATATATATATATATATTTATATATAATATGATAAATTTTGATAAACCACTTCATAATATATGTTCGCTAAATTTTTCGCCAACAATAATTTATTTTCAGGAACTCAGAAAAAACTTTCGCGGGGTCTCATGTTGTAACACCGGCGGGCTTCGTAATGGCGAATCCCTACATGGACCTTTAGATCGACTCTGTGTATATAGATGTATATAATATCATATAATCATATCAGCTCAGCAGGCTCAGCAATCAGTTTTTTTTTGCAGCCCATCTTGGCGCTGCTGTTGCACTAAGCATCTTCTTGGAGGATGCTCTGGAATGATCTGGACAGTTGGCGGGTGAAACCCGGACCAACTGTGGATTTAATGAGCATGTGTGTGTGTGTGCACGTGTCGTGTAGACTCCAAAAAAGAGCTTGGAAAATGAGACATTGGAGGAGATATGCACATGTAATCATACATAATTATATGTATGTATGTATATATATATAATTATAATGACTCTCTCACAGCCAGAAGGCCAAAGCAAATCTGCCTGTTGTTGAATTGGGCGCACCGCCAGGCCCCTCAAGGAGTGACGTTATGTGACATCTATCTTTACCTCCTCAATGCGGCACGTCATTGAACTTGTGACATTGACCTCACATCCCTGGCCTGAAAAGCCAAAAAAAACACAATGCATCCTTGGAATCATCCCATCATCCAGTGATCTTGGAATCCTTGGCATCCTTGGCATCCCCGAATGCCACTGATCCAACTCTTCCGAGGTACCACTTGATTGTTGCTTTTTGGCCCATGCCTTGGTGTCGGTGTCAGAAGGATCCTAAAGATCAAAGCTATGTCGGATCGGTATTGAATAGGTGGAATGAGAAAAGCCAAATTACAATTATCACCAAATAAAGGTGAAGTATAATTATCAAATCCAACAGTTCTCGCACAAAGCCTTTGAGCCTAGTGTTGTAGCTCACAAGTAATTACTCCAGCAAGCCTTGATTCCTGGAACTGGGATTCCCGACAAGCCCTTTGCAACGATCTCACCATCTTCATCGCTGGTCTGCCAAAAAGTCAAGGATTCGCTGCAAGTCATGTTACGAATGTTGTGGCGGCGATCTAAGCCGTCGGGGTTCACCCTTTCGAACTGATATCGATCGAAAGGTATGAAATGCTATGAATCAAAAAAAAACAAAAAAGGAGTCGTCCTATTGCTTAAGGATGCTTAAGGTGGTGGCAAAGTCACCAAGTTGAGCTGGAACAGATTCAGAAAGACTAACCCTTGTCAACCCATGTCAACCCCACTACGACGACGACATCACCAGCTTTTTGACCCAGTCCTTGGCGGCCAAGTGTTCTCGGATCAAGTTTGCACGGTTTTCAGCTACTTGCTCCTGACGGGGTGCTGTCAGACATTTCTGCACACTGGTAGAATGTGGGCTGGTAGGCATGTCGCAAAAAGAGTCACCTGAATTGGCCACAGCCAACCAAACTAAATGATTCTCAATCGACTCAATTTAAATCACACACAGTTTCTGAAAGTGCCCTTAACCATTGTTCTCCACAAACCGCCTGGCAGTTAACGCAAAAATATGCAAAAATTACAACAACCCTGTGGTCTGCTACGCGACTCGCAACCCGCTCCCAGAAGGCATCTTGGCCCTTGCCAGCGGGTTTCACATGGCTCTCCACAGTGACCTTTGCACCTTTGAGCCTGGGATACAGGAGGCAGTTGATAACTGGGTCATCCGTAAAATCAACTCCTTGTGGCCCAACGGTTGCTGTCTATTCACATGGTCTACCAGGGTCTACCAGGTTCTACCACTTGTGCCTGAAGCCTCTTGACACCTCTAAGCATTCCCGCTGCGCCGCTTAAGGTTCAAAGTTGCTACACAGAAAGCCATCTTGTCGCTGGACAAATTGCTCAAGGATGAGAAAAGAGCGTCAAACAGTCAAACATGTTGATTTGCGTATAACATAGTATACATATGTATACATAGTTTTGTAATTACAGGACATCATATGTCTCCTCCATAAATTTCCAAGAAATCTGGTCCGAAGCTCTTTCCAAGTACTGCACGCCATCACAAGCCAACTTCAACGATCGCAACAAACACATGCTGTGAGACAGGTTCCACTCCAAGTTGATTGCCTGTCACCTTTGCTGTGAAAACAGTTTGCCCATTCTAGGTATCCCAACATAGCAACGAGCTCGGAAGCATCGGCCAAAGCCTGGCTGTTGCAAAGCCAAAGTGATGCATCTCAGACTTCTCCTATCAATTGCACCACTAATTAGGAGTGTAAAATATTATGGTTTCTGAAGGATGTTTGATTCTTGGAACGAAATCTGCAGTCTTCAAGTGCATCCTGATCAAGATGGTACAATGGTACATTGACATGTAACATACGGCGACATACGGCATACATTGCATACATCGGTATATCATATGGATTCATATGGTATATCCGTGACCAATCTGAAGTTTTTCTGTGAGGTTGCCCACCACACCCCGCACCGATGTTGCCAGCGATTCGTCAGTGAACTGTGCCACCGGCGCCTCACCGTTTTCACCGGGCGTGGCCACAGGGCGTTCAGAAAGCAGGGCCAAAGTCAGCCATGCATACATTCCAAAACTGACCAGGACCAAAACACTGCAACATTTGCCCCAATTTCAAAATTCGGACTTTGATCACCTTCCGCCCTGCCTCCGTGGGTTTCTTTGCCTTGAAATCCATGCCCTTTTTGATCTCCAAAACCTGACATTTGCACCGTGAGGCTTGTGACATGGCGCTCCTGTCAGAATGGCTCACCGAATGGCCACACTCTCACCATTCTGAGCTGTCAGTTTGAAGCCACATAGGGCCTTTGTCCACAAGCCCACCAGGGACCCAGCGCATTTGGCGATATCCAAAGTCACATTTCCGCGGCCTTGGATGAGCTTCACCTTGCGGCGGAATGTGAAAACATCTCGGGTGGATCCAAACTTCCACTGATTCGGGGCTAAACACACCCTAGCACTACGAGGCATTCAATCAGTCAAGACAAAAGCACATCTCCCCAATCCAGAGCATACTCAACAGAAAAGTTGAAATCATACACTGTGTATCAGTGGATAATCGAATTTTCCTCCATGTCTACAGTTCCTCACAGCAACAGCCAACTCAACGGCACTCCCAGAGACCTGGCTTTTTCCTGCGCACGAGACCTCCAAGTCTGTACAAGTAGGAGACTCATCTTGCGCTCATGTTCGGCAAGGGACGTTCGCATCTTGCTGCTACTTGACATTAAAGCTGACTCTGTAGACAACCAAGTTTTTCTGCACATTTCAGCTGGCAGAGTTCTGCCTGAATACGTCAGCTGATTAGGTTCTAGTTCTAGCCCTTTTCAATCTCTGACGCAATGCCAGGGCGGCAAAGGCTGCAGGGATTCTCCAGCAGCGAGACGCGTTCAAAAGCTCTCCTAGCAGCGTAGCAAGGACCGGTTTGGTCATGCTGGAAACCAAAAGACTGCAGCTGCAATGAAGCAATCCAAGAATCGAGCGCGCTCTGTACATTCCGTAGGGTTTCTTCGCACGTCACTATTTTCCATTGCGCTGACCGAGGATTTCAGGCAAGAAAAGCACCTCTATGCAGCCAGAGTTCCTAGGAACCCGTTGTATCGGTCTTCACTTGCACCCTTCTTTGGCAAGTTTAATACCGAAATCAAATTTTAAGAATCTACATGAATCTACAGTAAAAGAGAATCCAGAACAAACAACACCAAATAAGACTTTAAAAATCTAAATGAACGCAAAAAATATCTGCAAAAAAAAAAAAACATTTCACACCTCCTCTTCGTCCTAGGCCAGAACAAACTTCAACATAGGCATCAGTCATCGTATACGGACATGCGGACAACACATTGAGAAGCTAGGCTAAGGGTCTTCGATTTTACATGATTTTACAATATCGGAAAGATTCCGAAAGTTTGTCAGACCTGAAGTCTACGTGCCAGCTGCAATCAAGGTTACTTTCGAACATCTTCTGACAGCCGACACACGGCACGGAAGGGCGCTCATCGTTCACTTCTTTGAGCCTGAATCAATGCATCCACAACCTGAGCTTTGCAAAGAAGCAAAACGAAGCAAACCATGTGGGTCTAGCAGATTGGAATGCAATGAAGATTTAGTCTGCCATGACCCATGCAATTCCTTGCTCCATCATAAAAAAAGATCGAGGTAAGTCCAGGGATGCAAGTTTACACAGCCATCAAACTAGGATCGCCGGGGCCCATCATGTTTAAGAGCTCTGCCTTTGGATTTCAATGGATTTCCCTGACGTGCGCTACCATAACGCTGATCAATGCTTCATACATCTTCATACTGTACTATCCCACTCAAGGGTTGAAGCCTGAAAGACAAGATTCCTTGGTAATCCCTCTTGACAACCACCGGACGACGTGACTTCTTGGCAGCCAATGTATGCCCAGTGGTCCCCAAAATACGCCAAAGCTGTGCCAAGATGCACATCTTCCCAGGATTGGCTGGTCAGGAAACTTATCTGGATGGAATGTCAGCAGCGCCTCTCCTGGGCAAAGGAATGCCGAAAGTATGCCAAAGGTATGCCAAGCCCCAACATCAAGGATGTAGTTTAACAATGTTTAACAACTGTGGGTGTCAAAGTCTAAGGCCCGAGATGCTGTAGGCAGATTTCAGCGCAGCCTGATCCAGCAGGCCAGACAAGCTCCTCCATGAAGCGCTGAACGTTTTGAACCAGCTGAGTCTTGTATAAAAATGTATAAAATGGATGCGTGCAGGCAGCCGGTTTGATCAGTTCATTGACCAATCCCATTTCCATTCCAGTTAAGCCCCACAAACCTCCAGAAATCTCAAAATGTTGAAAGACATTGAAACACATCGAACTAGGGATGTCACCCGGACCCGGACGTCACCCAGACCTCGCAGTCCATGCTGTGTTGGGCGCCACCAAGTGCACGGAGGCCAGCAGCGCCCGCAGATTTTTGCCTCAGCTCGTTGAAAACTTGTGGTCCAATTGTGGTCCAATTGAATTGTGGTCCACATGGTCAACGCCGTCAACACGGTCAACATGGCTAACTGAGTTTGATGGTCTCATGTGATTCTACAAAGCGCTTTACAGATCTTTACAGTGAGGTATCAAAAGATGTCGGATGGAAAGAGTGAGCCAAAACGTTTGAAAGGTTTCTCCTGACCTCGCCCGGGTTGAAACCTGCAACAATTCCTTTGAGGGCATCAGAAAACAGTGGTGCGCAGTCCCTCCATTGTGCCTTCCCTCCATCGCTCCACGGCATCAACGGTGGCCCGATCTTCGGGCGCCTGCGCACAAGGGGTTTGCACCCAAAGTTCTCTAAGCAAGCGAGATAAGATGAGATAAGGCACCCAATGTCAGGGTTGTGCCTCCCCAACTGGAGAGGGCACAGCCGGAGCAGCTGTGGCCACGACGGAATCTGTAGGCTCCGACACCTGAGCCACCGTTGTGGTTCCATGACTCACTCCATGGTGGGAGGCGGTAATGCCAAAGCTGCCGCCTGTCTTAGCATCAATAGACATCAACAGGTTTATCAACCCCTGTGCTTCGGTTTCAGCTGGCCTGTATATACTACCTTCATTCCCAAAAAAACGTCACATGAGCTGCATGGTATGAACCAGACCCATCGAGCCAAACGTCACCAAGTTGCATCAATCAAGTTTGGTCCAGAAAGGTCAAGCAAGTCATCTGGAATATGCCTCAGTACTTAACAGTGGTTGATCACCTGTTCCGAAGTTGAATTGGCAGCAAAATTAGGATAAAATAGGAGTAAAAAACTATATGTTTTAAGCAATTTCAAGGTTCCTGATTCTCCAGGACATTTTCATGAGGTGCCAATGTTCCAGTCTTGGTTGAGGCGCTTAGCACATTGTCTGACCATCTGACCATCTGACCTCTCTTTGCTTCGAAACAATGTCAATTCCAAACTCAACGAAGCATCAAGATTAGTACAACAGTGTGCAGGGGAGGGCAGTGACATCGGTGATATCTTTGATACAGGACATGATTGGAAACCACGACGTGTTGATGTCACAGTAGCTGAGCTTCCCACGGCAGAGTCACTGGCGGCGAGTCACCTGTTCACAGGAACTCTTCTGTTGTAGGCAACGGTTGCCGGTTTTGTTTTTGTTTGTGCATTTTGATCTGTCTTGTTGCATCTTAGTGCATCTTGGTAGACTTCATCCCTCATCTTTGGTGGCTGTGGCTGTGGGTTCCAGGATCGAGACATGGTGTCCATGACACAGGCCTCCCATGTCCATCAAGTCGCTCGGCGAGGGCGCTTCCTCATCGCTAGGGATGGGAGGTGCCTGACACTGCTGCAATGAGCCCAGCGGCAAAAGCATTAAGTACCACACAGCTGGCAGCTGTATTCTGAATCGCAAAAGTGACACACCATCTGACCATGTTGGTCAGTCATGGTCAGTCATAGAATCTATTTTATTCCTGGCAGTCTCATTTTCCAGCCTCTACAGTTTCACCAGCGCTGGGCGCATGCACCGCACAGCCGGCAGTGTCCATCTCCACTACCTGAGTGAGGGCCTCTGCCAGTGCTCTGTGCAAGTCCTGGCGCAAACGTTTGAAAGATGGAGACTCACTGCGAGCTCTTGGAACTGCGATCAACTTAATCAGCTTTTGTATAAAGCTCAAACATGCTAAAAAATTGATCATTGAGCTACTACAATGTACTACAATACCGATTTGAGGCTTGCCCCAGGTGAATGGTGACTAGTTGCACCATTCAAACGGGGCCTTCTACAGCAAGTTGCAATAAGTCATCCATAAGACCTGATGCAAACTCTTGAAGCAGCCTGCCTTTGCACCATGGTTACTGCTTGCAACGGACATCCCAGCTATCCCAACTCTGTCCCGCTGCACAGCAGCTGCACTCGACAGGTGCTTCCGCCGGCGCAACTGGGCAGCAGCTGCTTGTTGCTGGCGCTGCTGCTGCTGCAAACGGTCCAAGTCTCGAGACAGTCCTTTCCACAGCCACAGCGGACCTTCTCTGGTCATTCTGGGCATGGCATACTGATCATATGCTTCGCCATGGTTTACCAAGAACCCCAACATATCCACAATCCCAAAACTGATCAAATTGGCCCAACGTCGAAATGCAACATGCACCGAAAAGATTGTTTATGCCACAACACTTATAAGATTCCGTGGCCAGCTGTTGAAAGATGTTGCAAGTATTTCGGAGATGCACTGCCAAGGTCGGCCAAAACCAGAGAACTTGAATGGTACCATTCGAGAAATGCATTGGACAGTGCCACGATGGTGTGATGTGCGAATGATGCTGCTTGAGGGGGCTTGAGTGTTCTTGAACGTCTCAATCCCGGCAACATTCGACCTTGACCTTGCTGTCAAAAACTTTTGACCACCGTGACCAAATCAAACTGGGCACAGGAGCAACCCCACTGAAGCTCAACAGCAGTCCTGTGAACTCAAAGAGTTGACGCTCCGCCTCCTCTTCATTCCAATTCCTGCAGGGCCAGGGGCGTCACGATCCACCCCATGCTAAAATGTTACTTCCTTGGTCCTAAGACACCCCTGGATTCAGCAGACATCCGGCAGCACGGCCCATGAAACCATGCCACCACATGGAGATCTTGAAGTGCACCGTTCAAAAGACATAAAGAAAGGACCCCTCCAACGCACATCATTCGACCTCCACAAAATAAATGTGTGCAGCCCCTCCAGTCTCCAAAAAATATCAAAACCTCAAAACAGGAAGAAACTGTCATCCATCATCATCCATAGATTATCATTGTTTATCTATTTATCTATGGCAGAATCACAAGACCACAAATGATGTAACTATCTATGGTGCATTTCTGCCATGATAAGAATCGATAAATCGATCCATAGATTTCTGGTGTTATCACTGGCACCTGGGATCCTCTGCGGCCAGATCTTGCAGCCTTGCCTGCCGGCCACAACCACATCATCATAAGATATACTGCATGTATATTATACGTGTCATATCATATATAAATTATATATAAGTGTATACCTGTATATATATATGTACTATTAAATATAGATATATACATATTTAATATATATATATACAATAAATATACATATAATATAGGTATATATTTATATATATATATACATACATGTAATATGTTTATATATCATTCATATTCATTTACTTGTCTACATATGTGTATAAATGTACAGTACATGTTGTGATTATGAAATGTATATATAGAATTATATCAATATATTAGATAACATTCTACGTGTCTATATATTACGATATATGTATTATAATTATATGTATGTATGCGGTCTCAATACTCTAACAGTCCCTAACATCAAACTCGTTTGTCAAGAAAATAGTCAAGATAAATCAAGATAATATTGCCAAACAGCCCAACTTTAAATTCATTGTGAGACCTGTATCTGTCACACACTCTTGAAGTGTTTCCACTTCACATTGGATCTCCTCACCACTATCACCAACTAGAAAGATTGTCCGCGGAAGATGGCCTTCAAGTCTAGTACAAGTACTGGTAGGGAGGAATGGAGTTGGAATGGAGTAAAAATGGAGAATGCTTCGGATTGAGTCTAGATCTCCATGTGCAGCATACGAAGGCCTTCTGCTTCATTAGCGCTTCCTCCACGACCTTTCCACATGCAACAAGCACTGCAAGATCGAATGAGCCCATGTCACGAGATCGGCTGGAAGTGAGACCTATCTATTGGTTGTTCGAGTCACTAGGCCCGGCTTGAATCATAGTCGCAAGAAACAAGAAACAAGAGGTGACCCGTGATGTGATCCAGGTTCAATGCCAAAAAAAAAAGAAGGTACAAGATGGTACAGGGCCTAGCCACAGCGGTTTCCTTGCAAATCCAGTCCGCAAAGATCTTTGTTCAAAATTGGATTCATGATTCCACATGATTCAACATGATTCAACCGTGTTGGCCAGCTCCAAAAATGAAACCAAGCGCAAGTAGCGCCTCCTGCCAAGCGCTACACATTGAAACTCCCAGAGGCTGCAGCGCTTGAAGAAGCATTGCGAAAGCTGAACAAAGAGCCTCACTACCTGCGCTGAAACGCTCAGATGAACAAAAAATTGAACAAAAGCTGAACAAAAGCTGAAGGAGTGTAAGGATGTGTAGGGATGTGTAGGGATGTGTAGGGATGTGTAGGGATGTGTAGGGATGTGTAGGGATGTGTAGGGATGTGTAGGGATGTGTAGGGATGTGTAGGGATGTGTAGGGATTCGGGATATTCGGGGGAGGTGCGATATACGACTGTCACAGTTGTCTTTGCTTCAACGAGGTCCGCATATGGAAGAAGAAGCGGTGACAAGCTGAAATGTACTTAGATACTTGGCAATATGGAAATGAGAAAGGGACACTCCGTGGTGGCGGTAATGCAAACAGAAATCATCCAGTGTTTTGCACATCCCTTGGCATGTCACCTTGCAATGTCTGGAAGCCTGCCCTGCTTACCAAGCCACTTTTGAACAACGCCACATATTCTGGACAGGCTGCATTGCCTGAAAGATGAAACAAAACCATCCATTCTCGCAGAAACTTTGAAGTGGTTAGCAGTGGTATACCCGCAGGATCCTGCAGGCTTTGCTTGGATGACTTCGACCACATGCCAGATTTGTCACACTTGCCAAAACGTGCTTCTTTGTTCTGACCAATGAACATAAACAAACTTTGTTGGATTGCGG
The DNA here is from genome assembly GCA_947184155.2 of Cladocopium goreaui. Taxonomy (NCBI): domain Eukaryota; class Dinophyceae; order Suessiales; family Symbiodiniaceae; genus Cladocopium; species Cladocopium goreaui. The sequence goes on from CAMXCT020000006.1 coordinate 281,898, forward strand.
AGGGAAAACCATCTGGATGATTGGCAGTCGGCATACCTGCAGGGCTTGCTTTGCCGAGGCCGCTGAATTCCTCGCAGCTACAAGGAAAATCGGTGGAGACATGTGGAGACAGTTTGCATGCGATTTTGTAGTGAATTGTGATGGATCCATATGGATCCTAGGATTACAAATCTGTCATCACTATCAACAAATCAGTTCACTACAAGAAGCCTCAATGTTTTTATGAGACAGCCGGTAGATGTGCAGTATCAGATCTGGGGCAAGATCTAAGTCGCCGTCAGTGGCAAATGAAAAATCAGAGATACTTCCTATCAAAACAATACACCTCTGGTTCAAGTGGTTATGAGTTATGAGTCAAAACCCTGGTACCTGGGTACCCTAAAATTGCGGGCTAATGGATGTTTATTCCCCAAAATATGGTAGTATGGTAACAGGTGTTGACCCATCCAGTGAGAAAACGGGGTCCTGTAGTTTCGACTGTATCGACTCCATCACAGGCAACATCGCAGTGACAAGCTGAGCCAACAGCCCGACAGCTGAGCCAAAACCCAAGGCCACAGCTCTGCATTTCTGCATGATATGTAGCAACTTTGGCGCAGAATGTACATCAATACTGAACCAGTACATCAGTACATCCACAAAAATACATACTGCTCAGCGCAAAAGCCAAGGATCGAAGATTGAATAGGACCAATAAGCAGCATCCTTCACCAAACTGTTCAACTTTCCGGCTTGCTTGTCTGATACCAGCTGGAACACCATATTATTGAATGGTTGCATACTCTGTCACTCACATCTGTCACATTCCGAAAAATCACGCTTTCTAAAGTTCAGCCTACAAGTAAGAGTTTGCGCTCTGCTTTTTCCCCCACATTCTGCGCGTCAAACTAGTCGCACAAAATGCACCCCAAGTTCAACCCCTGCCATGATCTGACACGGCTGCCCCAGTCTGCCCCAGTCTGCCCCACTTCACAAATCCTTCTTGCAGTCGACACATTTCACACCTCTGCCGTGGCCGTTGGCCCAACGCCGCTTGCGAGGATGAAGGCAGCTTTGCTGGAGATGTTGCTGGAAGGCGTCCAGCGAAGTCACGCCACTCGGAAAGTTGTAATTTCGTGCCCGGGAGGCAGCTTGGTCCATTAAGGCCTGCCACAGCGGTGATTCAGACATCATGCTTAAAGATGCTCAAAGTATCTCAACGTTATCGAAGTGTTGCTGAAACATATTGAACATATTGAAACTAACTCCAACTTGAAAAAACGATTCGCACCTGGACTTCAGCCTGTTTCTCTTCAAGCTGTTGCATTTGCAACCTGTTCATGCGCTGCTCGTTCTCCCGTTCTTGTCTATGCTTTTCTATTTCTGCTTGCAAAAGCTCTTTCTCCTTCTGCAATTTATCCCTCTCGCCTTGGCTTGACTGGCTTCCCCCAACACTGCAAGCTAGTTTTGGATGATAAAAGGACATATGCATTCCTCACTGCAAATCCTGCGCTAAATCCAGCTATGGAATCTATTTTAGAATGTAAGTAGCACCATGACAACATCTACACAACTAAAGTAGAACCGCTAGAAAACATAGCTTGAAATGCACCGCCTTTCATCACTCGTCCATATCAAGTCGCTCGGCATCACGCGGCTTTGCGACTCAAGTATCTCCAGCCGCTCCTGCAGCTTCTGTTGCTGTTCTCTTCGACCCGTATCTTGGCCTTGGGCATCCATGGAGACACCGGACATCTCCGTGACGCCAAATTCAACTTGCAACTCGCTTAGGGTCGCCAGGAATTGAGTGAAATACTGAACATGTTGCCACATGTTGCGTAGAAGAACGATAGTAGAAGGATACGCCCTGTGACAATGTTTTTTAGCGTAGCCTCTCGCGGAGTTCCCTGTGTCGCGTACACATCGCGTACCGCACCTTTGCCTCCGCACGCCCTTTCCCAGAATAAAAAACACATAAAAACACTACTAGGAAGGTGTGAAGATCGAAAAGGACGCATCAACATCGGAGCCTATATTGCAACTACTAAGAGCAACGAAATAGTGAGTGCAGTTCAAATACACCACGCAAACGAAAGGCGCTCACAAAGCACGCCAGTTCGAGTGACATTGCAATTGCAGCTGCTCCAATTGGCCACGCAGCATCTGCGTCCTTTCCTCATACAGCGCTTTCAACCTTTCCTTCTCCTCATGCGCTGCGTCCAGACGTCGCTCCAGCTCTCTTCCTTGCGATGTGCGGACCAGGATCGAGTTGGAGCAAGAAGTAACAAGATGTAACAAGCACCCAAACAAGATCAAACAAGCAGTATCTAAAAATATCTGACATATCGAAGGAGACTTTCCACTTGAGGCCTGATGTCTTTGGCCATGCTTCAAGCCCATGAAAATCCAAGATGAGAGCAAGATGTTTTGTTTGCCTTGAAATGACAGGACAGAAATGTGATATAACACAATCCCCGACTCAGCTCGGAAATGAAGTACTGGCAAGGTTCGTGACTCTTCCAGCTCCTTCTGAAAGATCTCCTTGCTGACACCAAGTTTTTCACTGAGCACTGCTGCCATCATGGACGTGTCTGGAGTCGAATAGCGGACTTTAATCTCGGGCAGATTTGCGATTGCCTTTCGAAGCTCTTCATAATCGTCTTTTGCAGTGGTCACGAATGTGCCTGGGGTCTTGGTGTGCTTGGAGGAAGCCCCCAGCCCCAAACCATAAGACACTTATTCCTGAAGATGCTTTGCCACGTGGGATGGGGTTGGGTTTGCAAGTGCGCAGCCCACGTCTGGTCCAGCTTTCAGTTTCTTATGCTAGCGAAAACATGTGAAAACCATTGAAAACCACAAGCAAGCCCAAGAAGCTTTGAAAACAAGTGAAAGCGATGCAACAAGGATTCTTTCGCTGCAGAAATGCTTCAGGGGAAGATGAATCGAGATCACAATCACCATATGCAATTGACCAAGCTTCCTAAGATGCCAAATCTTCCAGCACAATGGGTGACTGGTACAGAAACAACCTTCAGACATCTTCAGAAATCCCAACCGCTGCGCCATTGCCTCTTCTATTCGGGGCCATGGCAAAGAACTGCGCAGCGATACCAACCGGCTGCCCGTCCTCATCGACGCGATCTGTGCCAAAGAGTTCGAGCTCTTCTGGAGTGGCACGGTCACGTTTCGTACCCACCAGGATGATGTTCTCCCACTTGTCCTCCTAGGGATCTTGAAGCAACAAAAGGATAGAAAAGGATACAAAAGGGATCAAAAGGATACAAAATACAAAAGGATGAATGAATTGTTGTCTTGCACTTTCTCAAATATCTCAAATATCTTAAATAGAAACCTAACGAAAGGTTCACGAGCACACTTGAGGCTCCACCAAAGTGTTCATGTCATTCCTCCGTAGAAAATTAGTTTGGGAATGACAAACAACATCGAAAAACATCGAAGTCAGTTGAAACCATTCTACAGCATCCGCTTCTAGATGTTTCTCTATCAGTAAACAGGCCGCAATGCATCTGAGTCTCGCCCAAAAAGCCGTGTTCTACCAACAGCTGCACCACTTGTGCCCCCAGTTTCACACGACCATCAGGGACTGGTGTGGTCACAATGACTCCGTCAATGGCATCTGTTCCGTTGATCTGATCACTCATGAGCCTGGCTCGAAAGAACTTTGCCGGTCAAATTTTGAAGCTGGCTTGTTCAGAACACAGCGAAAGGCTTCACCCCAAGTATGAGGAGATTGGGTTTTGTCTTAACTGTCAAGCAGAAGGTAAATGGAAAAGTGGTCCGGCAAGGGCCAAGCCAAGGAACTCTTGCTCGATCAAAGTCAAGACCTTCATTGGTGTCACATCCATGTCTCCAACCCCTGGGGTGTCCAGATAGTCGACCTGCACGCCCTCAATTGGCAAGCCAACCTTGGATCTGACATTAGAATGTGGCTC
>CAMXCT020000006.1:290829-303329 GCA_947184155.2 Cladocopium goreaui
CCTGCTGCAAGAAACGTAGGCCAGCTGTCTGGTTTGCCTCTTCGATGCTACCTTGAATCAGCCGCTTGCTACCATACTGGAAGGTGCAATAGCGCTCAACACTGGTGTCACTGGTGTCATCCATGTCATCCATGTCTGGATTGTGGATGTGGCCCAGACTCGCCAATCAGGAGAATGAGCCAAAGAGGAAAACCCGTTTGTCACCAAGATCTGATCTCCCTTCTTGAAGGAAAGAAGACCACGTGCCACGTGCCCAGAAGACTTTGCCAGTTGCTTCCAGCAACACCACAGCAAAGTCGTCTGGAACCGGCAATGCTCCCAGATTTCGGACTGTGGCTCCCAACTCTTGGCATCCTGCAACTCCGCCTGACAGGCCCCCAACGTATGTGCTTGCAAATGCACTGAAGTCTTAGAAGGGTCAACAAACCCATGGAGACGTTGTGAGACATGCGATAACTCTGTGCTTTGATTGACCCGCTTCACATGAAAGCACGTTTCTCCCCCGGCAGAAAAGGTTGAACCTTCTCTAAGACGGGCTGTCTTAGCACTCCTTGAAAAGATGTAAAACAATCATGAGGTAAACGCAATAATAAAGTATCACCAAAATCACGATAAATTGGTGGTATAAGCCATCCCCAAATCTTAGGTTTATCATTGGGTTTCTAGTTTCTTCCGTTAGTGAGTACTGACAGTGACTGAGAAATACTTACGGCATCCCTGATTTCTCACAAGCATTGCTCAAGCCGCTGACCTCAGCATCTTTCAATTTCAACTGCAAAAGCCTGTTGAAGAAGGCTGGGGTAAAGGGCCGCAGGTCCCGAAAAGGCCACAGGACTATGACGATGATGGTGCTCATGCTTCCCCTGCTTGGGTTAGCCAAGAGGGCCAAAAGAGCTGGTCCGTTTGGGGAGTCTTGGAAGTATTCCACTGTACCTTCCTGGTCGCTTGGGTTTCTTGGAATTGGCCCTCGGGTTCCCGATTAAACCCTGAAGTGCAATGTCATCGGCTTTCTCTGGAACAAGATGAACGAGAAGCTTTCTACTGTGGAACGCCAAAGCAACAACAACTGTTCAAATCGCAAACCAAGGATAGCCATGGGACACCTGTTGGCCACGCTTATAAATACCCTCCTATACGATACTCTAACTCTGAGCAGGTTTGCAAAGCTGTGTCATTAGCTTTGACTTGGATACAGCATGATACAGCTGCGTGCTTGGAGACGCTCTTCACTCAGTGCCCCTTTCGCAAGTCATGATGTGATGTTGCCAACGACCATGCCTATGCATACCTCAGGCTTCCGCTCACATCTGTTTTGCTTGAAACGCTACTCACTGCCATGGAACTCGAGTGCGGTTCCACATTCTGAAGAACCAGAGGGTGGCTATAACCAAGCACTCCGATGCAAGTGTCAAACTCTCATGCAATTGTCAAATTGCATTGAATTGAAATCATACTGCCAAAAAATTGGAGGTTGCTTTGTGAAAATGTCAGAATGTTGAAGCCAGATTGACTGATGAATTCAGCAAGTGAGCGACTGTGAAATGATTCAGCAGTGTAGCAATGCGTCCTGCTTGGTATCAATCTCTTAGCGCCAAAAAAGCACATGTATATATACATATTCCAGTATATATACATATACATATATTCCATGATATTCCAATCTTACTGTTCCACTTCAGTGGATTGCAATCATTCAGATCTTGGAAAGTGGGTGTTCCACTTCCAGGATGTTCAAGCTCTAGATCTTTGGATTTCTAGTCCTACATCCTACCCATCAGTAGTCTATAACATGTACATGTCCTCAAGACCATAGGAACTATTAAAAAACACAGCAACATATCCCTGCTGCTAGTCATCATGTTGTATTTCCGTAGATATCATATACAGGTAGATATAACATTATGACTAGCCCGTATATCATATATATATATATATATTATAAATATATACAGCATACACAATGTGTTCATATTGTTTTTCCATCGGTGGCTTGGTTTTTCCCAGCTTGGCTCTTCAACCTGGCACCATCAACTCATAGCGGAACCTGACGCACGCCCTTTGAAACCTGGCACCAGCAATCTCCGGCTCCGGAAGCTGCGGTGACTCTACGGGAGCATTTTGGCATTGATGAATGGATCATTGATCCAGTCATGGTTAGGGACTTTAAGACTCTAGTGGACTAATATGATTCATATTGATTAATATTGATGAATGCTCTGTGGGACTGTGACTTTTCCAGAAAGCGATGCACTCTGGAATGATGGCTGTGGAGCATATGCAAATCACAACCGCACGATGCTGCGCAATGAGTCTGCATGATGTTTGATAATTCAATGGCGTTGCTGGATTTGTAAGCATTCATCTTCGGATAAATTGAGAGTCCTAATCCAAAAAAAAAACACTCACACCCGCTCAAGCCATCTGACACAAAAGGTGCCTTGCACGTCAGTAGCGGCTCTTGCCTGAACACAAGCTACACTGGTCATTGAACTTTGTGGACCTGGGATATCTCTATCCTATTTCCATCATGGTCTGCAAGAGCCCAAAAAGCTTCAGTTATCACAGGCTTAGCGAAAGGAGGTGACAGTATGTCCCAACTTTGTCTTCCACAACAGTAGGCTGACACTGATTCACATCACCCTGAACAACTGGAAAATTTGAAGAATGAAACGCTTGCATAGAGCACAGGTCACCAAACTTGGACTTCCGCGCCCCACCGCCTTTACCCTTCGAAGGGCCACTGCGGATTGCCAAAGCTGTTCCTTTGCCGCCTTTTCCAGCTTTGCCCTGCAATTGCAACTGCATCAGTCCGCAACACCAAACAGAGTTCCTCGACAGGTGACATCACAATGAATAGGAACACTCCGCAAGAAGCACCATTCAAACAACGAGGGCAAGTGTTGGGTTGCACTATGTTGCACTAGCCCTTCCCATCCCTTCCCACAAGAATTCAACCCACCTTGCCACCCTTCGGTTGTCTCCTCCAGGGACAAATCAAGCAGTGGAGGAACTACCGCAAAGGAAAACATAAAGAAAACGCATGAAAAGCATGTTTTACAGGTCGCATGATGTATGTGGATGTATGTGGTTTCACGGTCGTGGCCAAGTCATATATAAATCTTACCCTGATTCGTGTCGAAGGCTGCGTTGAATTTTGAGGGTCTTAAGGTTTGCAATATTGACTTTGCCAAGTCCAAACGATTCAAGTTCAATACATGGTAAATTCATCATCTAGTTGTGACCGTGGGCAAAAATAATTCCCTTTCCACACCCCACGCAATCACCATTGGTCTCCTGTCGTCACCCCACCTGTCGTCGCCCCATCGATCATTCTTTAAACTCGTCCTTGAAAGCGGGCATTGTAGGACGGGTGTCTGAACTCCGGCCTACAACCATCATATTATGGGATACTGTCAGGGACAGTTAATTCATGGGATGTCATCAATTGGTACTCTCAATGGGCCCAGTGGAATTTCCTATGACTGTTTTGCCTGGGGTCCTTAGCGATTTCCTTCCATGCTGCTAAAAACTGGGCCAAGGAAAAGCATTCAAAGTCAATAAAAGACCAATAGTACCAGCAGGAGGCGGGGCGGAAGTTGTACTCTTTCCAGCATATTTCGGGCACACAACTTTGCAGTAGAAATGATTGGGAAGAAACAAGAGCAAACCCTTCATGCGACGACAAGTTGCTGGTGGCGGACTACAGCTTTCACCTGGACCACCAATTTGGGAAAGGCATGAGTTTTAGACTGTGAAAGCAATATACAGATTGCCAACAAGCACCTTCATGATGAAGAAACAAATTCAGATCCAAACATATCCAAACACCAAACATCACCAAACTATCCTTCGTGATTAGTGCATAAGAGTGATGCCAAAACGGCGCTGACAATCTTTAGCAACTTCATGCAACTTCCAATCCCTACAAATAGCGTATTAAACTATCCAACCCCTTGTTAAACAGTTGTGTTTTCTCTTCAAGCCTCGTGGCAAACATGAACGGATTCACCATGATTCATCCCACATGGCCATTAGTCGATGGGATGATGCCCTGTGAATGGCGACTCGCGTGTCCAAACAAATTGAACTAATAATGGACAGCAGAGGCGTCCAAAAATGGTCTCACCGTGTCACCACCCAAAGATGCGCGGTCACGAAGTCATATACACAGCTCAACAGCTTCAGACTCACTTGCAAGAGCACTTATTTGCCCCAATCGGCGCCAATGTCTTTTTCCCTGTCGTGTGTTCGGGCAACATTCCATGCATTTGGCCTAGGATTCTGCAAAGCTCCACATCCTCCACATCCACATTTCATCATTTTCCGCAGCCAAGTCGCGACATAGCTGTTTGGATTCCAGATCCCGCCAGCATTCGCCTTCTCCTGAGATCCGTCACCCGCCAACCGAATCACATCTTACACATGCACCATGGCAAGATTGGCATAAAGTGGAAGTAAAATGAAGTAAATGGATGTCGATAGTGAATCTGAACCAAATTGGTCCTTCCATATGTCCTTCCTCATGTGTCCATTTTCTCAGGCTGAGTGAGCCAAAGCAGCTACCAAATTGTGGCAAAAACACTTGCTCCCCTTGTCTCCTCGATGTTGGTCAAAATGCTCAAAGCACGATCCACTGGCAATGAACCCAGCATTTCCACGGCATCTTCATCAATAGCCTCCTTTCCGAAAAATCCTGCACGAAACCCAAGTTCATTGCTAGATTGGCCATTTTCTGACAGAACCAAGCTTGCATGATACGCTTAAGTTTTCTACGGAAGGAAATGCGTGCGTTTCTCCATTTCTATCTATGCATATGTATGTAATGTAATGTAATGTAATGTAGTGTAACGTAATGTAATGTAATGTATTGTATTGTCATGTATTGTATTGTATTGCATTGCATTGTATTGTATTGTATGTATGTGTGTGTGTGTGTATGTGTGTATACATATATATATATATAGAGATATTATGCATGTATATACTATATATATATGATATAGATATCTCTAATGCATGGATACTTAGAAATAGGCGTTTCGGCTAGCCATTCCAGTTTTCAGAACTTTCTTGATCACGCCAGGACCTTTGGATTCAAAAGCAGTGAATGCAACGCAGACCCAGTTGTCAGATGGATGAGACGACCGGAGCAGCGCTGTAAAGGACATTGCATAGAGAACAGAGACACATCACTACAATAGTTCATTGAAGTCAACATGACGAGCTACAACTTGTCAGTCCCACAACCGCCACATGATCCAAATGCGAATTCCCACCTTCTCGGTTCAACCAGTTCACCTTCTTCATGACGGGCACAGCTGCAGGTGGTCCTAGAGGCAACATTCCAGTGTCGTCTGGGCTTTCAAGAGTTGATCCAAGCAGCCCAAAAATACATGCTTGACGCCAGCTGAAAACGAAGAAAACATACCATGATTTCATGCAGCGCATGGGATTGCCATGGGATTGCCGTGTGTGGAACTTTTCAGTGGAAGTCCAACTTCATACACAGAGACCATCCATGTGGCCACGGGTAATTACATGTGATACATGTGATCACCCTGAGGAACCTGTTTGTGATCACCAATGCTATATCCGCCGACCCCTGCCGACAGCAGGGGGAGCGCGTCAAAGAAGCAATTACACGCAGCAAGTCATACACGCAGCAAGTTTCAAAGTGCCGACGCAGAAGCAAAAATGTTTAGCAAGTCAAAAAAAAGGGAAAGGAGAAAGTAGTCAAGCTGCACGAGCAAGGCGCAAGCAAGCAAGAAGCAGAAGAATAATAAGAAGAAGATGATGAAGCAATTGCACGCAGCAAGTTGCACACGCAGCGAGTGTCAAAGTGCCGACGCAAAAGTAAAAAAGGTAAGCAAGCTTAAAGAAACGGCAAGGAGAAAGCAATCAAGCTGCACGAGCAAGAAGCAAGCATGGAAGACGCAGAAGAAGAAGAAGGATGAAGAAGAAGAAGAAGATGAAGCAATGGCAAGAAGCAAGTCGTACACGCAGCAAGTTTCAAAGTGCCGACGCAGAAGCAAAAATGTTTAGCAAGTCAAAAAGGGAAAGGAGAAAGTAGTCAAGCTGCACGAGCAAGGAGCAAGCAAGCAAGAAGCAGAAGAATAATAAGAAGAAGATGATGAAGCAATTACACGCAGCAAGTTGCACACGCAGCGAGTGTCAAAGTGCCGACGCAAAAGTAAAAAAGGTAAGCAAGCTTAAAGAAACGGAAAGGAGAAAGCAATCGAGCTGCACGAGCAAGAAGCAAGCATGGCAGTGCAGAAGGGCAGGCAAAGTCAAGGTTTGGAGCTAGTTTCTAGCCAGTTCAGAAAGCAACGTTTGGCAGTCTGGCCTGCCGGCCGCAGGCCCGATCCGTCCTTCGCTGCCATGGTGTTCTGGTGCTGCGACAGGGTCCTCTCACCGCAGCTGTGCAGGACGAAAGCCAGCTGCAAGAGGACACGAGCAAGCTGGCAGTTGGCAGTGCAGAAGGGCAGGCAAAGTCAAGGTTTGGAGCTAGTTTCTAGGCAGTTCAGAAAGCAACGTTTGGCAGTATGCGCTGCCGGCCGCGGGCCCGATTCGTCCTTCGCTGCCATTGTGTTTTGGTGCTGCGACAGGGTCCTCTCACCGCAGCTGTGCAGGACGAAAGCCAGCTGCAAGAGGACACGAGCAAGTTGGCAGTTAGCAGTGCAGAAGCGCAGGCAAAGTCAAGGTTTGGAGCTAGTTTCTAGGCAGTTCAGAAAGCAACGTTTGGCAGTATGGGCTGCCGGCCGCGGGCCCGATCCGTCCTTCGCTGCCATGGTGTTTTGGTGCTTCGACAGGGTCCTCACTGCAGCTGTGCAGGACGAAAGCCAGCTGCAAGAGGACACGAGAAAGCTGGCAGTTGGCAGTGCAGAAGGGCAGGCAAAGTCAAGGTTTGGAGCTAGTCTTAGTTTCTAGGCAGTTCAGAAAGCAACGTTTGGCAGTATGGGCTGCCGGCCGCGGGCCCGATTCGTCCTTCGCTGAAGGCCAAACGTGCCATCCAAACCTGCCGGGAAGTCTACGCATGCCGCCTGAAGGCCAAACATGCCAGCAAAATATGCCAGGCAGTCGCAAACATGCCGCCCGAAGGCTAAACGGCAGTCAAGGCTTGCCGCTGCTACTGCTGTTTCCCGTGCAGTGTCACGGGCCTATGGTTAGCCACCTGCAGAGCAACCTCGCAGCCCTACCGCCCTTCTCTCCCGCACCCATCCCGCCTGCGCTAGACGGGGTCGGGACGATCAGCCCCCTCCGAAGAGAACCTGCCGGGAGATCCCACTTCCCGGCCCCCGTCTTACACAGGGAGGGGTTGTCCGTCGGGCCCCCACCGACTGACAAAGCACATGATGTAGCGCCTGGCCGAGCGCACGACGGCGACCGGACAAACGACGACGCGCGAGAACGGACGCGACGACCCGACCAACGACGACCCAGCTGTACTCCCCCTGCAAACTCTCATGGCCACTTGTTTTTCCTTCGCGCTCCTTGTATTAAGCAACTGTTCTGCTGAACTTTCTACCGGTAGCTCTCCTCGGCTCCGCTGCGCGGTGTCCAGAGGAGGCCTCGGCTCCGCTGCGCGGTGTCCAGAGGACTAGCTCTGAGCTGCAGCAACGCCTCACCCAGGACCCGGCACGCGTCGAACCCGCGCGGCGGCTTCCCCGGTCTCATGCTGCCGCTTCGTTAGGCGGTTGGCCCCTCGGCCGTAGTGCTCCTGAGCGCTGCCCGGGTTCAGCTCATACTTCAAATGGGGAGGGTCCGTCTTGGACACCAGCAGGCGGGCCGTGACTCCAACAGCCTCCGCGGCCACATTGAAGTGCACCCAGGTGAGGTGACGGCAGCGGTCCCGGTCTCCGTCCTGCAGACGTGCCACGGCTGCCTCCACGGCGTCCAAGACCAACCGCACAGCCACGGTGGCATACACCGTCGCCTTGCAAAATTCCCAGTCATGCTCTGAGGTGACTAATGCTAAGTCAGCCACGGGCTGCCCTGCCGACGGGTGCACTGCCCACTCTACGTGACGTGGTGCCGTTGTGTAATGCCACGAAGCTCCTTTGCTTGTCCTTTGCGCCCACAAGTCCTGCAGGGGAGCTGGCACTTGATGCAAGGCGATCAGAGCCTGCGCCATCCCCAACCGATCCGCCTGCAAGCATGGCACCTGCAAGCTAGCCAAGCACACGAGAAAGGTTGCCACTGACGATTTCTCCGCCTGCAACTCCTCCAGCAACTGCACTCGCCGCACAGGCTCCGGCGCCACCCCGCCACCCTGGCGCTGCTGCAGCTGCTGCTTCACGGCCCACATGGGAGGTTCGGCCGACGCAAGGTCCGCCTTTGCGTTGGCTGGAGCATCGGCCCAGACACCACGGGTTTGGGGACTTTCCTCCACTGCTCCTGCAGGCCCCGTCCACCGCCCTCCCTCGCAGGTTCGACTTCGGGCCCCTATGTCCGCCGTACACTTTGTCACTAAGGTTTATACCAACCGTGCCATATGTATATGTGTATGTATATATATATATATAGAGAGAGAGATATAGATATAGATATAGATATTTATATTTATGTCTACACATGTAAACATAAATATTAGTAACTGCGGGTGTCTCCCGACGTGCTTATCTCTCCATGTCTCTATCTATAGTTTGCCAATAGATAGCTAGACCCCCAGGAAACATTGACCAAAGTCAGCCGGCCGTATATATATATATATATAATTATATATATATACACAAATACATGTGTATGCACATATATAGATGCATGTGGATGTCTCCGTACATGCTTATCTCTCCAGATCTCTATCTAGTTTGCCAATAGATATCTAGACCCCCCAACAACAACAACAACAACGACGACGACGACGACGACGACAACAACAACAACAACAACAACACAACAAACAACAAACAACAAACAACAAACAACAAACAACAAACAACAAACAACAAACAACAAACAACAAACAACAGCCACCAACAAAAACAACAACAACAACACCAGCGACGCAAGCAGCCGGACGCAGCAGCACCGGCAGCAGCACCGGCAGCAGCGGCAGTGACAATGACAACAGCACCACCCGCAGCAGCAGCACCCAGCAGCAGCAGCGGCAACCATGACTCTGCCACCACCCCACCCTGCACCTTTTGGCCTGCTGCCCCGCTGTTGGGCGTCAGCCCCTTAAATATGTTTTTGAAACTCATAGCTGTTGCTTCAAACCTTTACTCACCATTATTCACTCATGTTCCTCCCACGACCACATCAAAATGGTCAAATCTGCTCGTCTTTGTGTGTGTGTGTCCTGGGATGTGCGAATTACTGTCTTTCCAAACACTATGAAGCAAGTTGCACGGCCGCTGCATGATTCGCAGCTTGTCCCGCACCTGAATTTGCACTGTAGCTGGAAGGAGGGCCCGCAGAATTCATTTGGGTGCTGTGACGGATCACGGCCTTGACAACATACCTCGCAGCAGGCGTAAGGCCATGACACGTCACATACACGGTTGCTGAGACACGTTACTCTCTTCCAAACTTCTCAAGGTCTGCAACGCCCGGTATTTGATTGACTGTACTGGACATGGGTAGATTATGGACGATTATGGTAGATGTCTCTTTGCATGACTCACTCTTGAGGTTGCAGTGTTGCAGGCAGCCAATAGAATCACAACCAAGTCGCGAGTTGGGGTTCCAAATGTCACCATTCTCTGCCTTTTGCTCCAAGTTCTCCAAGACGGACTCAAGAGCAAAGTGGGATTCAAAACACAGTTCAGCCTGGATGAGGAATGATTCTGAAACCAAGGATGATTCTGCAACCAAAACCGGATGATTCTGAAACCAAAACCGATGATTCTGCAACCAAGAATGATTCTGAAACCAAAAAATGATTCTGAAACCAAGGATGATTCCGAAACCAAGGACACCTGGAAACCAAAAATGGCACGGCTCAGCAATCAAGCGGTGTGCATTTCTTTTCTTTTCGAAGCATCAAGGCGGAAGTTGCACAATAGGAAACCTGTAGGACAGGTTGGTTGTTGAGAAGCATGGATGGCAGAGCGAACACACTGATGGATCCACAGGCGGGCTATCTATCTGTCCATCTACCTATCTATATATCTAGCTATCTAGCTCTCGAGCCATCTAGCAATCTATCTATCTCTCTATCAATCTATCTGTCCATCTATCTATCTAGCTATCTAGATCTCTAGCTCTCTATCTCTCTAGCTCTCTAGCTCTCTAGCTATCTGGCTATCTGTCTATCTATCTATCTATCTATCTATCCATCTGTCTATCCATCTATCTATCTAGTTAGTTAAATTAGTTCAGTTACTTTCGTTAATCAAGTTAGTTAAGTTAGTTAAATTAGTTACGTTAGTTAATTAAGTCAGCTAAGATGAGACGAGTTACTTAGTTAGTTGGTCGGTTAAGTGAGTTAAGTTAGTTAAGTTAGCTAGATACTTAATGTAGTTGAGTTGGCTAGCTAGTTAAGTTAGTTGGGTTAGTTCCGTTAGATCAGTCGGTTACGTTAGTAAAACTAGTTAAGTTAGTTAAGTGGTTTGCGTGAATTAAGTTATTTAAGATAATTAGTTAAGTTACCTTAGTTACTTAGTTAGTTTGTTAGTTAAGTTAGTTAAGTTAGTTAAGGTAGGTATGTTAGTTAAGATAGTTAGGTTAGTTAAGTTAGTCAAGTTAGTTAATTTTGTTATTTAAGTTAGTTAGTTATGTGACAGAAGTTTCGAAAGAGGGAAGAAGCTATAAAGGTCTACTATAAAGACAAGGGTGAGCCTGCCCGTGACCACCTGCCTAGAACAGCCGTGGACGGCGTGATCTCTTGAGAGCCTGTCTCCATGCACTGGAACATTATATTATATTGTCTCTTCATCTGGAAACGATGCCATGGCCGCAAGTGTGTCAGAGGAAGGAACGCAGCTGCCAGGACGTTATTATCCCACCCCACCCCACTACCCCGCATCTGGAGACGATGCCATGTTGAGTGTGGCTGCAAGTGTGTCAGAGGAAGGAACGCAGCTGCCAGGACGTTATTATCTCACCCCACCCCACCCCACCCCCCCGCATCTGGAGACGATGCCATGTTGAGTGTGGCCGCAAGTGTGTCAGAGGAAGGAACGCAGCTGCCAGGACGTTATTATCCCACCCCACCCCACCCCACCCCACCCCCCCCGGCATCTGGAGACGATGCTATGTTGACTGTGGCCGCAATTGTGACGCGGATGTTGGTTTCTGAGTCATGCGGATGGTGGTTGGTGAATGGCCTTTTTTTGGTTGCGAAATCCTCTTGTTTTGGTTGCGGAATCGCCTTTTTTTGGTTGCGGAATCGTCTTTTTTTGGTTGCGGAATCGGTTATTTTTGGTTGCGGAATCGGTTCTTTTTTGGTTGCGGAAGCGCCTTTTTTTGGTTGCGGAAGCGTGTCTGATTTTGGTTGCGGAATCGCCGAAATTTGGTTGCGGAAGCGTCGAAATATGGTTTCGGAATCGGACTTTATCCGTTCAGCCATACGAAGTATCAAAACAAACAAAGGTGGGTGCATTTCAAATCGACCCAGCTTCGTCTTTAGCCCAAGCAGAATAATTCTTATATAACTCTACCTGATTGAATCTGAGGCAAGTGGAGCAAGATGCGCGGGTTACATTATGATTCAGGTTTCGGCAGATCAGAGTGGACAACGTTGCTCTACTGCAAAACCAGAACCGTTTTCGTTTCCTATCTCAGTTTGAAACAAGCAACAGAATTTGTTTACGAGAGGTGTATCAAAGCCAGTAAAACTAAGTAAAACATTGCGGACACATTTACGATGTGCCTCATTTTGCAGGCTGACATCAGCACTCACTGTAATCGGAGGCATATTCAGCAAATACCAATGTCAAAACACTTTGAAGATGGGGACCAAGCAACGAATAATCCGCCAATGAAAACCACAATTGTGATAATTATGACTGTAAGCAGCAGATCACATGACATTGCCGCGGGTAAAATAACATACGGTAAGACTAAGGGTTTCACAGTGTTTGAACATGCGCATCTTGCTTTGAATCATGAAATGGTGGGTTTCTCCGATCTTGATCTAATCAGTGAAAATCACTACATAGGGTGGGTAGGTAGGTGGGGAGGTAGGTAGGTAGGTAGGTAGGTAGGTAATGGTAGATAATGGTAGATAATTGTAGATAATGGTAGATAATGGTAGATAATAGTAGATAATAGTAGATAATGGTAGATAATAGTAGATAATAGTAGATAATAGTAGATAATATGGGTAGAAAAATAGATGGATGGATTGATGGACGGACGGACGGATGGATGGATCCTGGGCACCCTGACCATGGCGCGATCATCGGGCAGAGTCCCCAGCATCTCCAAGGCGTCTTCGTCAACTTTTTGTTTGCCAAAAAAACCTGGCAGGTCGGCCGACCCAAGGAGCTGATGGGCAAGGCAACAGCTGTACAAAGGAAAGCTCGCGATAGCCGAACAAAGGAACAGCTGTTCAGTTT
>CAMXCT020000006.1:308329-324376 GCA_947184155.2 Cladocopium goreaui
AACTTTTTACACACAGACGCTTTTACACACAGACGCTGTTACACACAGAAACTTTTACACACAGACTCCTTTACACACAGACGCTTTTACGCACAGGACGCTTTTACACACAGACCCTTTTACACACAGACCCTTTTACACACAGACACTTTTACACATACGCTTTTCTTTTACACACACACACACGCGCTTTCTTACACAGAGGCTTTTACACACGGGCGCTTACACAGAGACTTTTACACACAGACGCTTTTACACACAAACGCTTTTACACACAGACGCTTTTACACACGGACGCTTTTACACACAAACGCTTTTACACACAGACGCTTTTGCACACAGAGGCCTTTACACGCAGACGCTTACACAGACGCTTTTACATACAGACGCTTTTACACACAGACACTTTTTACACACATACGCCTTTACACACAGACCCTTTTACACACAGAAGCTTTTACACACAGACCCTTTTACACACAGACGCTTTTACACACAGACGCTTTTACTGGCAGCTGCTTTTACACACACACACACATTTTCACACACAGAGGCCTTTACACACAGAAGCTTTTGAAGAGTGTCGCTCACTGACATTTTATGTTCCTGAACTCAAACTTTTCTGTTTTTGACATCACGAACATGATGGCATCGAGCTCTGTTGCAAACGTTTGCAGACATTTCGCTAGTGAAGTACTGTCACATGTGTACAGCATCATGGTACCGATCTTTTTTGAGCCATTTATGTGGGATTTTCCATTAAACAAATGAAATAACATGTGTCATACACAACATCATGGTACCGAGCTTTTTTGGGTCATTTATGTGGGATTTTCCACACTAAAATGAAATAACATTTGTCATACACGGCATCATGGTACCGAGCTTTTTTGATAGTTTCTGTGGTGTATTCCCAGAATAAAATGAGATATTGTGTGTCATTTACTGCATTATGGTATTGGACCTTTTTTTGTGCAAACGCTTGCAGACATTTCACTAGTGAAGTATAGTCACATGTGTGATTTACAGCATCACGGTACCGATCTTTTTGGGGCCATTTAAGTAGGATTTTCCATTAAAAAAAAGAAATAACATGTGTCATACACGACATCATGGTACCGAGCTTTTTTTTTGGGCCATAATGAAATAACATGCGTCATACACAGAGGCTTTTACACGCAGATGCTTTTACACACACACACACACTTTCACACACAGATGCTTTTACACACAGACCCTTTTACACACAGACCCTTTTACTCACAGACACTTTTTACACACAGACGCTTTTACACACAGACGCTTTTACACACAGAGGCTTTTACACACAGACGCTTACACAGAGACTTTTCACATACAGACGCTTTTACACACACACACACTTTTCTTTTACACACACACACACTTTCACACACAGAGCCTTTTATACACAGACGCTTACACAGAGACTTTTACACACAGAAGCTTTTACACACACACACGCTTTTCTTGTACACACACACACACGCTTTCACACACAGAGGCTTTTACACACAGACGCTTACACAGAGACTTTTACACACAGACCCTTTTACACACAGACGCTTTTACACACAGACCCTTTTACACACAGACCCTTTTACACACAGACCCTTTTACACACAGACGCTTTTTACACACAGACGCTTTTACACACAGACGCTTTTACACACAGACGCTTGCACAGAGACTTTTGCACACAGACGCTTTTACACACATAAGTTTTTACACGCAGACCCTTTTACACACAGACCCTTTTACACACAGAAGCTTTTACACACGGATGCTTTTACACACAGACGCTTTTACACACAGACGCTTTTACACACAGACGATTTTACACACAGACGCTTTTCCACACAGAACCTTTTACACAGATACTCCTTTACACACTGACGCTTTTGCACACGGAAGCTTTTACACGCAGACGTGTACACAGAGACTTTTACACACAAACGCTTTTACACACAGACGCTTTTACACACAGACGCTTTTACACACAGACGATTTTACACACAGACGCTTTTACACACAGACGATTTTACACACAGACGCTTTTACACACAAACGCTTTTACACACAGACGCTTTTACACACAGACGCTTTTACACACAGACGCTTTTGCACACAGACGCTTTTACACGCAGACGCTTTCACACACAGACACTTTTACGCACAGACCCTTTTACACACAGAAGCTTTTACACACAAGAACTTTTACACACAACGACACACAAGAGCTTTTACGCACAGACCCTTTTACACACAGAAGCTTTTACACACAAGAGCTTTTACACAAAGACGCTTTTACACACAGACGCTTTCACACACAGACGCTTTTACGCACAGACCCTTTTACACACAGAAGCTTTTACACACAGACACTTTTACACATACGCTTTTCTTTTACACACACGCACACGCTTTCTTACACAGAGGCTTTTACACACGGACGCTTACACAGAGACTTTTACACACAGACGCTTTTACACACAGACGATTTTACACACAGACGATTTTACACACAGACGCTTTTACACACAGACGATTTTACACACAGACGCTTTTACACACAGAGGCTTTTACACACAGACGCTTACACAGAGACTTTTACACACAGACGCTTTTACATACAGACGCTTTTACACACAGACACTTTTTACACACATACGCTTTTACACACAGACCCTTTTACACACAGAAGCTTTTACACACAGACCCTTTTACACACAGACGCTTTTACACACAGACGCTTTTACTGGCAGCTGCTTTTACACACACACACATTTTCACACACAGAGGCCTTTACACACAGAAGCTTTTGAAGAGCGTCGCTCACTGACATTTTATGTTCCTGAACTCAAACTTTTCTGTTTTTGACATCACGAACATGATGGCATCGAGCTCTGTTGCAAACGTTTGCAGACATTTCGCTAGTGAAGTACTGTCACATGTGTACAGCATCATGGTACCGATCTTTTTCGAGCCATTTATGTGGGATTTTCCATTAAACAAATGAAATAACATGTGTCATACACAACATCATGGTACCGAGCTTTTTTGGGTCATTTATGTGGGATTTTCCACACTAAAATGAAATAACATTTGTCATACACGGCATCATGGTACCGAGCTTTTTTGATAGTTTCTGTGGTGTATTCCCAGAATAAAATGAGATATTGTGTGTCATTTACTGCATTATGATATTGGACCTTTTTTTGTGCAAACGCTTGCAGACATTTCACTAGTGAAGTATAGTCACATGTGTGATTTACAGCATCACGGTACCGATCTTTTTGGGGCCATTTAAGTAGGATTTTCCATTAAAAAAAAAGAAATAACATGTGTCATACACGACATCATGGTACCGAGCTTTTTTTTTGGGCCATAATGAAATAACATGCGTCATACACAGAGGCTTTTACACGCAGATGCTTTTACACACACACACACACTTTCACACACAGATGCTTTTACACACAGACCCTTTTACACACAGACCCTTTTACTCACAGACACTTTTTACACACAGACGCTTTTACACACAGACGCTTTTACACACAGAGGCTTTTACACACAGACGCTTACACAGAGACTTTTCACACACAGACGCTTTTACACACACACACACACTTTTCTTTTACACAAACATACTTTCACACACAGAGGCTTTTATACACAGACGCTTACACAGAGACTTTTACACACAGAAGCTTTTACACACACACACGCTTTTCTTGTACACACACACGCTTTCACACACAGAGGCTTTTACACACAGACGCTTGCACAGAGACTTTTACACACAGACCCTTTTACACACAGACGCTTTTACACACAGACCCTTTTACACACAGACCCTTTTACACACAGACACTTTTTACACACAGACGCTTGTACACACAGACGCTTTTACACACAGAGGCTTTTACACACAGACGCTTACACAGAGACTTTTACACACAGACGCTTTTACACACATAAGTTTTTACACACAGACATCCCCGACCCCAACTGGTTCAGGAGTAGGGGGGTGGATCCTACATTTCTGATAATGTATGAACATAAGGGGGGGGTTACCCCCTCACTTTTTGCCAAAAATGTATGGGAACTAGGGGGGGGTAACCCCTCAAAATGAGGCATGTATGAGTGCCAGATGCTGGAAATGTATTATTGGTAGGGGTATTGAACCTGAAAATGTATGCTTTGTGGGGGCGCCACTGACAAGAGCCAATGGATACATAAACTTTTCTAAATGTATGCAATCATGGGGGGTCTGCACCTCAATCCACTTGATCTTTTTTTTCCTGGGAAACCTACTGAAACCCATAGGGAAACCTGGGAATACCTGGGGTCACCTAAAAATATTCTGGAGTATTCTAGGCTGAAGACCATTGAAGACCATTCTGGGCCAATGGCAACTAGCGGGCCCTCGAGCCATAAAATGGCTGAAATATACTCGATCTTAAATATTCTGAAATGTATGCATTGCAGGGGGTACCAATGACTACCTTAGCAAGATCTATAAACTCCATTTTCCCAAAATGATGTGCTTTTCGGCTACCCAACCCCCCTAAAATACATTTTTCAATGAAGGGTATTCCCCAGAAAAAAATTAAACATTCCCGGGGATCCTGGAAAAACCAAACCCGTAAAATGTATTAAACCACCCCCCCAAAATAAAAGATCCTGGGGGGGTTGGATATCCCGACCCATGGATCCTACATTTAACGTACAACCACCGGTCAAATAATGTATTTAGGGGGGGTCCTGGGGAATCAAATTCTTGGAGAACGGTAAATGTATTTTTTTTACCTGACCTCTCCCCCCCCTAAAATACATTTTTAGGGGTGGGTGATACACAGACCCTTTTACACACAGACCCTTTTACACACAGAAGCTTTTACACACGGATGCTTTTACACACAGACGCTTTTACACACAGACGCTTTTACACACAGACGATTTTACACACAGACGCTTTTCCACACAGAACCTTTTACACAGATACCCCTTTACACACTGACGCTTTTGCACACGGAAGCTTTTACACGCAGACGTGTACACAGAGACTTTTACACACAAACGCTTTTACACACAGACGCTTTTACACACAGACGCTTTTACACACAGACGATTTTACACACAGACGCTTTTACACACAGACGATTTTACACACAGACGCTTTTACACACAGACGCTTTTACACACAGACGCTTTTACACACAGACGCTTTTACACACAGACGCTTTTGCACACAAACGCTTTTACACGCAGACGCTTTCACACACAGACACTTTTACGCACAGACCCTTTTACACACAGAAGCTTTTACACACAAGAACTTTTAATTACACACAACGACACACAAGAGCTTTTACGCACAGACCCTTTTACACACAGAAGCTTTTACACACACGAGCTTTTACACAAAGACGCTTTTACACACAGACGCTTTCACACACAGACGCTTTTACGCACAGACCCTTTTACACACAGAAGCTTTTACACACAAGAGCTTTTACACACAACGTCCAACGTCCATTTTTTGCGAAAGGCTTGCGATGGATACTTCAAAATCGCAATTTTTCCTCAGTTTTTGACGTTCAACGTCCATTTCGTGCGAAAGGGTTGCAAAGTGACACCTTTTTTCGCAATTTTTCCTCAGTTTTTGACGTCCAACGTCCATTTCGTGCGAAAGGGTCGCGATGGACAGTAAATTCGCAATTTTTCCTGAATTTTTTAACGTCCAACGTCCATTTCGTGCGAAAGGGTTGCAAAGTGACACCTTTTTTCGCAATTTTTCCTCAGTTTTTGACGTCCAACGTCCATTTCGTGCGAAAGGGTCCCGATGGACAAAGTAAACTCGCAATTTTTCCTCAGTTTTTGACGTCCAACGTCCATTTCGTGCGAAAGGGTCGCGATGGACAAAGTAAACTCGCAATTTTTCCTGAATTTTTGACGTTCAACGTTCATTTCGTGCGAAAGGGTCGCGATGGACAAAGTAAACTCGCAATTTTTCCTCAGTTTTTGACGTCCAACGTCCATTTCGTGCGAAAGGGTTGCGTTGGACAAAGTTAAATCGCAATTTTTCCTCAGTTTTTGACGTCCAACGTCCATTTCGTGCGAAAGGGTTGCGTTTCGTGGCGCTCCGGCGGCACCGCCCCCGCCTTAAGAGAGAATAGAAAGAAGAGCGAGAGGAGATCTGCAGATGTGAAGGTGTGAAGATCTAGATCTGCAGGTGTGAAGGTGAGAAGATGTAGATCTGCAGGTGTGAGGGTGTGAAGATGTAGATCTGCAGATGTGAGGGTGTGAAGATCTAGATCTGCAGGTGTGAGGGTGTGAAGATCTAGATCTGCAGGTGTGAAGGTGTGAAGATGTAGATCTGCAGATGTGAGGTGTGAAGATCTGCAGATGTGAGGGTGTGAAGATCTAGATCTGCAAGATGTGAGGGTGTGAAGATCTAGATCTGCAGGTGTGAAGGTGTAAAGATCTAGATCTGCAGGTGTGAAGGTGTGAAGATCTAGATCAGCAGATGTGAGGGTGTGAAGATGTAGATCAGCAGATGTGAAGGTGTGAAGATGTAGATCAGCAGATGTGAAGGTGTGAAGATGTAGTATAACGGCTGCTTTTTTACGAAGAACCCTTCGCAGGCGCTCTCGGGATTTAAAATGACCCCTTTGTGACTCCTTCTGCAAAATCTTTCTGCAAAACCGTCAACGGATTGTACTTTCGCCTGTCTCCCTGGATTCAGTAAATTGACGTAGCTGGAGATGTCCCGGGCGATCACAGCTTCGTCAGTGACGTCAGATGTCGCTGGCGTATTTTGATTTCAACATATTCTTACTGGTGCTTAGTAGGGAATGGATGGCAATGGGGGAATGGGATGATTATTACTAGTGTTACTAGTGATTATGGATCATTCCCTCATTCCCTGCTAAGCACCAGTAAGTATTTCAATGGTAAACAAAAAAATCTTCAGCCCGGTCCCAGTTGGAGCATTGGGACGATCCAAAACCTCCCGTTCTGAAAATCACAACGCACACCTGAGCCCTGATGAAGCCCCGCTCCTGTTGGTATCTAAACACTTCTGACTTTGCTTCCAATGCCTGGCACAGCGGACATACCCCCCCCATGGGAATTCGTCTTCGTCCCGCAGTAAGCTCTTGGAATCCTGAGAAGGACGCGAACAGAACTAATTTTATGTTATGTGTATATATTACATATATATATATTGTATGTTATAGAACAAGAGCACTACTACAAAGCTAAACAACTACTATAACATAATTTAAGCACTGAAAAGTCGTGAGGATTGACTGCAGGCTTTGATTTTGATATATTTTGATGTACACAAATGGCGCCATGAGATTTCCCAGCCATCGCGAGGGGCTCCCCTCAGACCCAGCTCGCCTCCACTTGCAAGCGCCGCATCTCGGCTTCTGTGCCAACCGCCTGTCAGATGTAAGTGGCTTTCTGTGGGTTTTGGACAAATGGAACAGAATGGGATAAGCATGTCATAACATGTCATAGAAGTGTCATAGCAATAAGTCCAAACTCATGGAGCTGTTTGTTATGCCGTGCTTGTTGATCTCCATATTGGATTACCGGTGACTGGTGCTCCGCTGCAACTGACCGCACGTGTGCAAACACCATTGGTGGTGCTCCTCACTCAGACTGGCCGCAAGAAACAGCTCAACCATCAGTTTTTACGTACGTAGTATCGACCTGCTTTCCCCGTGGAACATAGCCATCGACCGTCCGGCGATCCCCGAGGCTACAAACCCTATCCCCTGCAAGTTGGTGCGCCTCCTTGACACAGGTCCTGACAGTCTCCTCACAATGTTCTCCATATGGGGCAAGGAAGGTGATATAAAGACTACGGAGACAGAATCCTTCCGTCTTCTACGGCTGCCACAAGGGTGTGATGGTGTAGTCACAGGACAAATGCTTCACACGGAGTTCCCTGAGGAAGTCCAAGACATGTCCAAGGTCATAGCACAGGTGCCTGTTCAGTTTTAGATGTGTCAGTCAAACTGGAAAGCTGCTTCGAAATCCACATGGAAATCATTTCCAGACCAACTACTATAAAAGATACTAAAGCATCTGAAAGCCTTCTCCAACCCAAAAAAGGACGCCCGCCCGTCTTCCGCCTCGAGGTCTGCCATTGGTTTCTCTAGGGCTTTCTGGCAACCGGCCTCAGCAACAACGCCGTTGCAGGTGCTGACGTTGAACCGGCTGACGCTGACGGCCTCGACACCGGTACCTCGCTTCATCTCCTGGCAGACCCCGAGAACATGTCCTGAGAATCCCCGGGAAAGTTATGGAAAGTTCATGTCCATTTGAGCTCTATGGCATTATGGCATTCTATGGCACTCTATGGAGTCATTCGCAGAGCTTGGGGTGATACCCAGACTAGCTATTGCAGCTACCACAGGCTTTCTAGCCTGCATAAAAACGTCAACATTTCTGTCTTCTAGACACTTCCGGCTTCAAGAGATCATTTTCACAGAATTTCACAGACCTATAAAGCCGAGAGTACCCAAGAAAGAAACCTGTCAAGGCAAAGCAAGTCCATTGCATCCCGGATGTATCATGGTCATTTCATGGTCATTTCATGGTCATTTCATGGTCCACATGTCCTGCAAGACCAAGTCAAAGCGAGGCTCAATCCCTGCCATGAAGCGCTCTGTCGCTTCCTCTGCTGCACTTCCTGAAGAGTTGACACAAGTTGACAAGTTGACACACTAAGCAACTCACTTCACTCAATCGACGTCCTGAAACCCAAATGTTAAGCTTAAATGATCTTAAATGTGAATTGTATTGAATTCTTGTGAATTGCCCACAATATCCATCATTGCCCAACGGCCCAACCTGTGATTCACCCCTGGCTGTTCTCTAAGCCTCACAGTGACGTGACCAAAGTCTGCATCCAGGTCACTGGCAGCCGCTTTGGAGGTAGCTCTCTGCTGAGCAGCCTCTTTCGACAAAGTGGCAGCCATCATCAGACCATGCATCTGTCATCACTCCATTCATCTCCATAAGACGTTATATATCGTTATAAGTTATATACCTTATGTCAAGTTGAAGTCATCTCACAAAATCTGTCCAAGTACTTCGCAAAATAATGTTTCGCGATGTTTCGCGTTATCTTTCGATTCATCAAACCTGAGAGGGAAAGCTGGGAAACTCTTGCCAATCGGCCCATGGGGCTAATGAAAACGACGAGTTTTCCATTCTGCTGTATCGTGCCTCACCGCCAGTTCGAGAGAATGACTTTAACTTCTCCTTGCTCAAAGCAAACGCTTAGGATTGAGTCTGTTCATTTCTCTAAGAAACACGGGTTTCTCAACTCTCTCCTACAGAAGGGAGCACGTTTGCAGAAACTCGCTCACACAAATGTTCTGACGTCTTGATGTACGTGTTCTACGTAATTCTTGCAAATTGCCCAGTGATCCAAGAAAATAAGAAGTTGAATTTCAAGTTGATGCTGCCTGACCACAATCCAACTTCAGTCCCTGCCAATTGATGATATAGCCAGTCAGCTTCCATCATGAAGAGCTCTAAACTAGTCCCTGCATGTTCCTACCAGCTGTACCTTGTACATTCCATGCTTTCACCTTGACCCCTAAGGCCCTACCAGCTGTTCCAGCAGTGGCACGGGGCAGCGCGGGCAACAAGGGCCACACCGTCGCCTCCAGCATGGTGTCCAAGCGAGTCGCCATCTTTTCCACCAGCTGTTCTCCCACCTCCTGAGGGTTTAGATTTCCACAGGACAAGGTGTGGCAAAATCGATGAAGACTTTGTAGCGATTCTGGCAAGCTGCTTCAAAACTCAAACACCCTATGTTTATCCATGTTTCTTGGCCAGCTAGGCAAGGAAGTATCTCTGAGATTCTCTGAGTGTCTTTACAACCACAAGGTTGCCTACCCCAATGTCACCATTAAAGGCCAAATGCCAAATCAAATGTCTTCACACCATTACAGTAGTCTGGTTAGCATGGAATCTATGTCAGCCGCTATTCAGAGATATTCAGAAAACCTCGAATTCCGGTGATCTGATCTTCAAAGACGCTTGAACGCGAACAGATTGAAGACTAAACCCAAGCATGCCACAACTGGACTCCTCCCAAAGTTGTCCAGACATCTCCTCGATCCCATGTGAGCACAGTATGTGACGCATGGGAAAATCTAGGAATGTGGGAGCTGAGAGTCAAGGGAGAGTCAAATACTCTGAGAACATCAATGTGGGAACACGGAAAGGCTACGATTTGGTAAAAAGTGTCACGCCACTCCAGTCCGAAAGGATCCGAAAGGAACCGAAAGGATCCGAAAGGATCCAATTTGGGAAGGCTGACGGTTGACTATCTAATCTAAGGTACATCCCATCAGCCTCCAGGAGCTTGGTTTGTTGCCGCAGGCTCGTGACCTGCCGCCAAAGTGTCACCATACTAAAGGCGTGTGCTGTTTTTTATTGGCAGCACGCACAAAGAAAAAGGTAGTGTATCCAATTACTTACAATGCCTAGAAATGAGTTGAATCTGTCGGGCTGAGGGATCCTCAAGTTTGAAAGGGACTTGAACAAACCAATCAAAAGGATTCAAAAGGACCTTGGTCACACAAAATTGCATTTTCCAACACAAATAATCTGCAGACACGCGGTGTGGCGTGTTCTTTGAAGCGGATTGTAGCGCAAAGCAGTCGTCAAGACTGCAGCTTTCCTGCTATGCAGAACATACCAAGACGAAGACGCTTCATCGAAGATATCGTTGGGACCTGCCTCTCTGTCCAAGGTTGTCCATCGCTCATCCTGCCGTGCGCAGTGAAGTGCAGAAAAATTCAGCGGAACGTCTCAGTTGATACCTGGCTTGGAGCTGCTTTGTTGCAGCTCCAGGAAAGAAGAACTTCTCTCATGAGCTTGCCATGTCCTCTATGATTGATGTCATCTGTGACCTAATGTATGACACTATTTTGGCATTGTATGTATGCGAGTGGTGTTATGTGGCCTGTGAATTTGACCTTGTGTCGGTAGAGACCCCTCATCCCATCCCCACCTCGCTCTTCCATCTGCCTTCAAACACCTTTTGCTGCGCCTGCGAGGGAATCACAACATGTGAGTAGGCCGGGATTTAAAAAAACGCTGGGTAGGATGATGTCGGATGCACCTCCAAGTTGGAATGCAACAATCGAACCACCTGACAGCGTCTGACAGCGTCTGACAGCGTCTGACAGCGTCTGACAGCATCTGACAGCGTCAATTCAAGGAGCCAGAACCTAATGGCCTCAACGCATTCAACTCACTGTGTAAACCACAAGCTTAGTTACTTGCACTGGAGGGCAAGAGCAACCCCATTGACAGGCTAAAGTGCACTGTCTTCGTGTCAGGTCTCCATAGGATCATGGTCTCATCTCTCGACTTCTCGCGACATCTCTCACATCTGCCTCCTCACGATTCTGCTTGAAGGCTCGAGATGCTGCATCGGCAGCTACCTGCCAAACTGTCACTTGGCATGGTGCCATGCAGCTACACGGATGGGACGGCCAGCAAAACGCAGCCCAAACTCTACTTCTCCAAAGCTTAAGAGTAAACGCAGCAAATACGATCAAACAATATCAAACATATCAACATAATTCAACATATATCAACATCATCCATCTGTATGCGCAATGCGCTGGGCCTTTGCCAATTCAATGGGATGCTCCTGACATGTCTTGCAAAAACGGGTTTGCGATGCAGCAGGGTGGGCCACTTGGGCCACTGTTCATCTCAACTTCGCCAAAGTGCAACTACCCTCCGCAGGTCCTGACGCTTGGTACCCATTAAGCTTTGAACCTCCTTTGTCAGATCCACCTAAAGCAGCATTTCCACGGATCTCACATGATCTCACAAAGGAACCACAAAATCAAGGATCACAGGACAGCAGAACAACAAAATGCATCATGTCCAAGTACAAGGATCAACAGAACAGACATGAACAAACAGACAGTCATAGAATCATAGAATGGCTTGATCGCCCCTCCTGTAAACCAGTCAGCTCCCTGAGATGACTACCACACAGCCGCGGAGCTTCGTAAACTCCTTGCTACTCAACCTAAACAGGCGAACTTTGGAGTACTTTGGGTGCCAGTCATGACGGTCATGCCTTTTCTGCGTTGTGGTTCGCTGGACCCGGGGAGACACGGTAGACACAGTAGACTCCTGCCTTACTTACCCTTCTCCTTAGCTCATGCTATGCTCAGCTATGCTCAGCTTCCCTGCTGATCCAACGCCGCTTGTCTCAAAGAGCTGTTGAGTCTCAGAAGCTCCTCTCAAGGGATGCCACAGGCCACGGGGACGTGATGGGGATGCAGAAAGATATGGAAGTCTTGAATAAGTTCGCTATTGATAGGTGATGTCTGCTACTGTCTGTTAAGAGTGTTTATTCAGTGTTGTTTGATTTTATTCTATCAAGAGCCATTCTGCTAGTAAGGGCGGCAACCAGGAAATCGATTTGCTGAAAGAGTTAGTAGCCAGGGATTCAAACGCCGTGGGTGCCAGATCTGAGTGCTGAATCTGAGTACATTCCTTTTGCTCTTGAACCAGTTCAAACATGTTCAAACCAATCGAAGCCAACTGTGCAGCTGTCCCATTTTGCGGCCCGCCCCAAGCCTCCACATGGCTTCGCAAGCTCTCGGTCTCAGCTTGATCCGTCTTTCGCTGCGCCTCGAGCTGCAACAGGAGCTCCTCACCTCAGGACCAGCCAACTTGACAAATCACAAATTATATACAAATTGCAAAAATGTACAATTCACAAAACAATCTATGATATCATGATATCTATGACAATCTACTATGAATATTAATATGAGAATATAATCTAGAAATAATCTATAATATGTATAATAAATATATATATATATATTATCTATTTATTTATTTGTTTATTTATTGTTTATTTATTTACTGGGACAGCTAGGCCATAGCCTTCAGTGTGTCATGTCGAGCCCGGGTTCGATCCAACGGAATGCGACCAAGCTGCCAAAACCCAACTGAGGGTCGATGCCACGAGTATCACCTCGTTCCCCTGGTATCCCTGGCGCGACTTGGCCCTGATGGCCCTGATGGCCCTGTTCCCTTCCGTCCTTCCGACTCTTCACCGCTACAGCACACGCAACATGGATCAAAATGATTTGACATGGATCGGAATCAATATTGTCAACAATCAAGATGATGTAGCATGATGTAAGTAACATGATGCAATATGATACAACATCCATATCCTCCACCCCAAAGATAGGACAGGATCTTGAAGAAACTTGAAGAATATTGAAACATGTTGCATAAGTATGCATAAGTATGCATAAGTCGCATAAGATGTCGGATCGGATGTCGTGCCATGACGCCTCTTCCATCCTGCTCGATGACCTCGCGGAGCTCCTTGACGCAGCGTTGCGCCTCTTCACGGAAGAGTTGACGCCAACGTTCCAAGTCCGACATGATGTACTGCCTCGGCCAAAAATCTTCCCAACTTGGAATCTGACGGAATCTGCCAGCATGTCATACTTAATAATTGCGGCATGTCCCATAAACGTACAAGATAGTAATGGTATGTACTATCAGTAAACTCAGTACAGGCATAGTATAAGCATAATATAAGCATGGTATAAGTTCGAATTAAGATAGTATCCGCCGACCCCGGCCGACGCAAGGGGGAGCGCGTAAGGGAAGAAGATGTACTGCACTGCTACTATTTTGGTCGCAATTTTGATGCTTTTCCGTCCTGCAGGGCCCTGCTGTTTGAGCGTGGCAAAGGCGCCGTTTCTGAGCTTGGAAATTCCCATCCGGGAGCTGTCTTTTGAACAGAAGGAGTAGCAAGAGCAGGAGCAGCAGCAGCAGCAGAAGGAAAAAGTAGCTAAAAAATCATCCTTTTCTATGGGTTTCAGAAATTACATTAGGGAGTTTTTGGTCGCAATTTTGATGCTTTTCCGTCCTTCAGGGCCCTGCTGTTCGAGCGTGGCGGAGGTGCCGTTTCTGAGCTTGGAAAGCTCGAAGACAGCTACTTTTCTTGTCTTTTGAACAGAAGGAGTAGCAAGAGCAGGGGCAGCAGCAGCAGGAGGAAAAAGTAGCTAAAAAATCATCCTTTTCTATGGGTTTCCGAAATTACATTCGGGAGTTTTTGGTCGCAATTTTGATGCTTTTCCGTCCTTGAGGGCCCTGCTGTTTGAGCGTGGCGGAGGCGCCGTTTCTGAGCTTGGAAATTAGGGAGTTTTTGATCGCAATTTTGACGCTTTTCCGTCCTTCACTGCCATGGTGTTTTCCCATCCGGGAGCTGTCTTTTGAACAGAAGGAGCAGCAAGAGCAGGAGCAGCAGCAGCAGAAGGAAAAAGTAGCTAAAAAATAATCCTTTTCTATGGGTTTTTCAGAAGTTGAATTAGGCACTTTTTGGTCGCAATTTGATGCTTTTTCGTTAAATTCAGGGCACACCTGCTGTTTGTGAACGTGGCGGAGGACCGCCGTTTCTGCGTCCGGGAGGCTGTCTTTTGAACGCAGAAAAGAAGCAGCAAGACAGTGAGCAGCAGAAGGAAAAAGTAACTAAAAAATAATCCTTTTCTAAGGGTTTCAGAAGTTACATTAGGCACTTTTTGGTCGCAATTTTGATGCTTTTCCGTCCTTCAGGGCCCTGCTGTTTGAGCGTGGCGGAGGCGCCGTTTCTGAGCTTGGAAATCCAGCAGGGGAGCGTCTTTTGAACAGAAGGAGTAGCAAGAGCAGGAGCAGCAGCAGCAGCAGGAGGAAAAAGTAGCTAAAAAATCATCCTTTTCTATGGGTTTCAGAAATTACATTAGGGAGTGTTTGGTCGCAATTTTGATGCTTTTCCGTCCTTCAGGGCCCTGCTGTTTGAGCGTGGCGGAGGCGCCATTTCTGAGCTTGGAAAGCTCGAAGACGGCTACTTTTCTTGTCTTTTGAACAGAAGGAGTAGCAAGAGCAGGAGCAGCAGCAGCAGCAGGAGGAAAAAGTAGCTAAAATCATCCTTTTCTATGGGTTTCAGAAATTACATTAAGGAGTTTTTGGTCGCAATTTTGATGCTTTTCCGTCCTTCAGGGCCCTGCTGTTTGAGCGTGGCGGAGGCGCCGTGTCTGAGCTTGGAAATTCCCATCCGGGAGCTGTCTTTTGAACAGAAGGAGTAGCAAGAGCAGGAGCAGCAGCAGCAGCAGAAAAAAAAGTCGCTAAAAAATCATCCTTTTCTATGGGTTTCAGAAGTTACATTAGGCACTTTTTGGTCGCAATTTTGATGCTTTTCCGTCCTTCAGGGCCCTGCTGTTTGAGCGTGGCGGAGGCGCCGTTTCTTTGAACGGAAGGAGTAGCAAGAGCAGGAGCAGCAGCAGCAGCAGGAGGTAAAAGTAGCTAAAATCATCCTTTTCTATGGGTTTCAGACGTTACATTAGGGAGTTTTTGGTCGCAATTTTGATGCTTTTCCGTCCTTCAGGGCCCTGCTGTTTGAGCGTGGCGGAGGCGCCGTTTCTGAGCTTGGAAATTTCCATCCGGGAGCTGTCTTTTGAACAGAAGGAGTAGCACGAGCAGGAGCAGCTTAGGGAGTTTTTGGTCGCAATTTTGATGCTTTTCCGTCCTTCAGGGCCCTGCTGTTTTTGGTCGCAATTTTGATGCTTTTCCGTCCTTCAGGGCCCTGCTGTTTGAGCGTGGCGGAGGCGCCGTTTCTGAGCTTGGAAATTAGGGAGTTTTTGGTTGCAATTTTGACGCTTTTCCGTCCTTCACTGCCATGGTGTTTTCCCATCCGGGAGCTGTCTTTTGAACAGAAGGAGCAGCAAGAGCAGGAGCAGCAGCAGCAGAAGGAAAAAGTAACTAAAAAATAATCCTTTTCTATGGGTAACACACACACACAAACACACGCACACGCACACGCACACGCACACGCACACACACACACACTCACAGACGCACACCCTATAAACACCAAACTACCCCCCAGGTACCGCCCATAAGTGCCTCTATGCAAGGCCCTCCCTGTTCAGGAGTTTATAAACATATATATGT
>CAMXCT020000007.1:0-17500 GCA_947184155.2 Cladocopium goreaui
GCCTCTAATAAAGCTAGAAACCAGCAGCCAGACACCTTTTTCGAAACACAGCCGAAACAGCAAAACACCACCTAATTTCGTGCCGAAAATGACGCAAAATCAGTCGCAATAACCGGTTCCCCGGAGGCCGAAACGTCCCTTCTGAAATCCTACTAGAAATCTCACTAGATTTCCTCCTCCTCCTCCTGCTGCTTGCTGCTGTTGCTGTTCAGCTACTTTGGAAAGCTTCCCAAGAACCGTTGTTGTATTTCTTGTTGTCCCTAACCTCTCTGCCCTGACGCGCTCCCCCTTGCCGTCGGCCGGGGTCGGCGGATTTGACTTCTGCTGGTCTGCCATGCTGCTGCTGCTGGTGGCTGCTCAGCAGCGGTAGTAGTAGGAGTAGTAGTAGGAGTAGTAGTAGTAGTAGTAGTGGTGGTGGTGGTGGTGGTGGTGGTGGCGGTAGTAGTGGCGGTAGTAGTAGTAGTAGTAGTAGTAGTAGTAGTAGTAGTAGTAGTAGTAGTAGTAGTAGTGGTAGTGGTAGTGGTAGTGGTAGTGGTAGTGGTAGTGGTAGTGGTGGTAGTGGTGGTAGTGGTGGTAGTGGTAGTAGTGGTAGTAGTGGTGGTAGTAGTGGTAGTAGTGGTAGTAGTGGTAGTAGTGGTAGTAGTGGTAGTAGTGGTAGTAGTGGTAGTAGTGGTGGTGGTAGTAGTAGTAGTAGTAGTAGTAGTAGTAGTAGTAGCAGTAGTAGTAGTAGTAGTAGCTGGCGGTGGCAAATTCTTGTCTTATTCCCTGGCGCGCTCCCCCTTGCGCAGCCGGGGTCGGCGGATACATATATATATATATATATACATGGTTATATTATGTTATGATGTTATATCATATTATTATGTGATGTCAATTGTTGGTTTCCAAGAGCATATTCTGTAGTTCCCTGGTGATAGATGGTTGTGACTATAGTTATACATATATATATATATATACATGGTTATATTATGTTATGATGTTATATCATATTATTATGTGATGTCAATTGTTGGTTTCCAAGAGCATATTCTGTAGTTCCTCCTTGATGAACAAGAACGTTAGTAGTACATGAGTTGCTCAGAGGTGCATGTCGAAATCAAAGAGCTACACAGAGATCTACTCAGGATTTTCGGATTTGCTGAATCTTTCGATTTGTTTTCTGAAGCTATGGCCAGCTATTTCCGGCTATGGCACATATTTCTCCATGTCTCTTGAATACAAATCCCCCGCGTTCATCTCATGTTTCCATCTTTCGGGCCATGTGCGCAGCCGCAAGGCATGATTGGGGTCCTGGCGTATAGCGTCTTCTCAGAGGCGGGATCGCAACGCGGCGCCGGGTTCTGCTGGTTCTGCTTCCATTCAGCTCCAGGACCTCTCCAAGCGCCCCATGTGGCTCTTCAACAACTGGGTCACTTGACATCGCAACTGGCTACGGGTCACTGGGGTACCATTGGGTACCCATAGACTCAATACAGTAGACCCACTCTTGCTTCATTGTTTGCAGCACCAAGATGAGTTGCCAGTGAGCCAGATACCAACGGAGACTTGCTGATTGCCATCAGCCAATTTCAAGCGCAGTTTTTTGTCAATCTGATTGTAGTGCCCACGTGACATAATCTATGGGATATGCCTCCAAGGCCTACTATCACGCAGCTGCTTTGGCAGTGGCCGACACTTGGCTTTCCGGTTGAGCTCCGGGAACCTTGGTGAACATCCCGGTTGGTTGATGATTGTAGGGGGGTATGGGGATTCTCATCCTCCATGATGGGAATCCCTATCAACCAATCAGTACGGTGCAGTGACATTGTTGGTTTTGAACACTGCTCAGTTGTCAACTGGTCCGTGAAACAGACACATCATAGACAGCTGATAAATCATTGGTACCCCGTACCTGGGGAAGTCTGTGACAAACCAGAACCTACTACAGGACTAGCTGGGATGATAGCAAATTGCATGAAATTTCCATATTCGTGGACGTAGTAACCCACAGTGAGATGGTAAACCATGGTAAACCTACTGTAATATGTGGACCATCCCAGCTGTCAGGAGCTGCTGACCATTTGGAACTTGGGCTACATCCATGGCAGCGCCCCGCGTCGGCGCGAGATACTGAAACGTTGTTTCGGGCTGCTGATTTCCTTTGTGCCTTGGCAGAAACAACTCCCCTTGAAATGATGCTTGCCTTATGCTTGCAGTATATCATTTTCAAGGGTCCCCAGGGTCCCCATTTCTTGTAAGCGGAATCAACACAGGCCCAGCTGAGAAAGGTTTTCATGGCTTGGTGCCAGGGCAGTGCGTGGCGGTTGGGCACCGGACATAAGGGCGTGTTCATTATCTACGCCGTCATGCCAGATGCAGACTTTGCACCTGGGCAAAATTGAAAGGTTCACAGCAAAGGTGGGCAATCTTAAGACCATGAGTTTCCACCAGATGGGGTTTGGGACGCACATCTGCTCTTATTCTGTTGGATTACCCTCTGGTGCATGATGATTCCAAGCCTTCGAGCTCGTTTTATCTGAACCTATTTGGCTGATGTTGTTACTTACTTCTGACCCACGAAAGGATCTTGGCAGACGGCCAAGATGGCTTGAAAAAAATGGCGCAAGCTCAGGCTGCCAGAAGCATCACTTCTCCTTTTACCAGAAACATTTGCCAAAGGCGAGCAGCTGAGGTGAAGCTTGTTGGACCTGGCTTCCTGATATGGAGGGCCGCTTATTTGACGCTGCGGCTTGGCAAAGCTATTGGCAAAGCAAATCACCAGGGTGTGCCATGCCAATGCCATGCCAATGCCAATGCCATGCCCATTCGCACAAGAGCCGAGGTTGCGGAACACGCTGCCGGTGTCGGGGACCCCAGCAGAAGCCAATGCGATGGTGATAGGATATGATAGGATACTGTAGTCTATCCCCTGGAAACCAGGGAATTTGAGTAAGCCGCACTCCCAGCATGTTGATGAAGTCACGTCTACTGCAAATTACATGACCAAAGATCGAGAGAATGAGTTGTGAGATGAGTCACTTTCTCCCATTCCACTTACTTTGCTGATCTTTGCTGTTATTCCATTTGCAGATACTGTCAGGGATACAAGGGCTCCTTCGCCCGCACAAACCTCAGGTTCTGCTTTCGGGCACAGGAGCCCTTTCCCCAGGGCCCCAAGGATCCGAAGCCGAAGTTTGACAGCGAAGGTGGGTTTCCCATGAGTGCAGAGCTACCATAGCTGGAGCTCTGGAAGGTGAAAGACTTGGAGGGTGATAACTCGGTTGTTTTTTGAGCTGCTGAGCCTTGTCAGGTGCCACTGCGCCTTTCTGGAAGCGCCTGGCATACTGGGTCATCGTCCTTGGGTGGCTTGGAAGCTTTGAATATTTGCTGTGGTCGATTCCTGCCCTCTCCCAGTGAAGGGTTTCTTGATCTGTTGTGTTTGGAAACCAACCCGGAACTGCTTTTGTTTGTGCGGTCCAATGGCAAACGGGGTCGGCAAGAAGCAAGCCGTTTTGAACGGGCAATATTATCCCATG
Source organism: Cladocopium goreaui (assembly GCA_947184155.2). Taxonomy (NCBI): domain Eukaryota; class Dinophyceae; order Suessiales; family Symbiodiniaceae; genus Cladocopium; species Cladocopium goreaui. The sequence goes on from CAMXCT020000007.1 coordinate 3,516, forward strand.
GGATGGTTTGTGTTGTTAATGATAATGTACATTCAGCTATATTCAGCTACAACAACCATAATCAGGAATCCCAGAGATGGACCATTAGCGCTAGTTCATTAATATGTTCCAATTTTATAATTACTGTAGGTGATTATCATGATTATCCTAACTATTCCTAACTTCTTTTTTGTGGCTCATCAGTAACTGAGGTTTTGCTTTGTGATGGAGATCTACATGGTTTTTCCCGTGATGCAGGGCTTGAGCTTTGATTCCCTTTGCTCCAGTCGCTGCCATCCCTTGCCCTGGCAGCTCGGCGATGCAATCCGCTGGAAGCAGCTGCATCACATGTCATATGAGTAGTAGCTAGCAAGCAGGATTATCTTCCACAATCTTCCACATGGAAAGCAGCATGCCTATGAAATCTATGAATTTGAGAACCAACCAGGCCTCTCAGGTTGAAAGGTTCTTCAGATATATGGAAGCTTCATACAGCAATCATTGCTTTGAATGTTTGTTTTACTCCGTTCGGAGTTCAATTTCTGCGCGCTGCACACGTTGACGTATGTTGACCCATCTCAGGCGTTCAGAGTGTGTAGCTTGCAATGGAAGCAACTTGGATGATTACAGGGTGCATAAGGTGTGGGTTATCAGTTCAAACCTTTCCACAACATTTCAATATAATATATTTCAATATATTTCAATAGCATTCAACAACAAACGGTTGTTTGAAGCAGGTTCTATTGGGAAGATGGACGCCACGGAATCTTGGAGTTCACTAAAGCGGTGTTCCAATTTTTCCAGCTCCAAGACTCCAAGGTATGCTGATTCTTTACTTGATGCTTGCGTCAATGCTGTTCATTGATGTCTTCATGGGCCATGTCCTCTTCACCTCCTTGGACGCTTGGTGGAGCTTAGTGGCAGGCCACAGGGTTTTTCCACAACGATGAAATACGATGAACCCCTGTTTGATCCCCAAAGGACCCTAGAACTGTCTAAAAAGTCAACACAAATTGCTTTAAATGTATACTGGGTGATACGTGTTTTATCATTCACTCATGCAAAGTCTAGTACAGTCCAGTCTGCTTTCAGATGCACTCATAGCTGAATTGCTTTCGTGTGTGCATCGCAGCCAGCTTTTAGTCAAAAGCCCGTCGGTTGGTGTCAAGACAGATCCAGAACATTCCAGAACGATGTTTTGAGAGCTCAATCAACATGTAGATAGAGAAAGAAGAACCAGTACGGCACACCCCTGAATACAAAAAGCCATTGGCATCCATTGGCCATTGATGCATCATTGATACATTTCAACAATTTTCCCAACACTTTGGCATCTTGAGATCTCCTGACCTGACACTCTGCTCAGATTGGAATCGTCTTGGGCACCCAGCGTGGTCTCAATGGCATGCGCAAGGCGGGCCGTCCCAGGTGGACGTCCAGGCATGCAGATGACCATCCGTTCCAGCGTGTTCCAGCATGTTCATGACTATATAATGAAAATGATCCACTGATCCATGCCCAAATGATTCACCATGCCTGTGATTGGCGTAATGACATGTAATGACAATGTGTTGCACTGTGGTAGCAAGCATCTTATGATACTCGTATAGTTGTTTTATGTTTTCACGCAGCATGGCAGTGTTTGGGCTCAGCACATTTTTATGTGACATGTAAGGGTCGCAGCCAGGGATGACACCCAGCTTTTAGAGTTTGGATTCAAGACTTCAAGACTAGGGCTGAGAGCCCTGGCTTCGGAAGTCTTGGTTTGCACATTGAAGGTATTTATGATTGATTTATATTGCATTTATATTGCTATAATATCCTTCAAGGATGGTTTGCATAAAAAGTTTAAAACATGTTAAACCACCGTTTTTGATGGTTAAATTCAATGGTTAAACCACTGATGATGGTTCATAGAAGGACAGGAATAATTCGCCACTGCCAAGATTTCTCAGGCCCCGGACTCGGCGGTGTTTCTGTCCGATTCCAACCTGGGTGTGGGTGAAAACAACCCCAGAGCCGGCAAACTCATGCAGCAACTTGGAAGCATCTGATGTCATGATATGTCATGTATCATTTTGTCAATATTGTTTTCTATTTCTATGTTTTTTTTCCTTGAGATGATTGCTGACTTGCTCGTTTATTACATATCACACTATCATTTAGTATCAAATAGATTCATGTATACATGTGTATATATATATCATATGATAGATAGATATAGATAGTAAATAAGTATTAGAGTATCAGAGTGGCCATCCATGGCGGTCCTACCATTGAACTCAAGGCACCAGATTCTCACCCTCTGGCCGAGGCGAGTCTTTGGAAATGGATGGCGACATACTTGGAACTTGATTTGATACTTGGCTTAGATGGGTTTTCCATTGGTTTTCCAATATTTCCTTCGAAACCACAGCTTCTGTCCATACATTTCATTTCTTTGGGGTGTGCGGCAAAGCTTTCCTTCAGCCCATTTTGGGACTTACAATAGTTGTTTTAGCCGGGCAAGACATGAAAAACTGGAGCCATCTTCCCTGCACCTTTCTCGAGACTGGACAGCTGAATCTGTGGTGTGTGTGTGGATGGCATGAGTGTTGGTTGTTGCCTAGAACTTGTCTCCTGCATTCATGTCAGGTAATATGCTGCACGTCTCATACGATGCAGTGATGCAGTGTGCATATCATGGTTACTGTATAATTATGCGAGACAGAGGCATTTGATGTTTATCTATGTCATTTGCAGTATATATATATATTAGATATATCATATATATATTAATAGATTGACACGTTTACGTGAATATATGTGAATGCATTGCAGATCTCCAGTGCAGCCGAGGTTATCGCCTCTGGAAGGAGGATCTCCTCAGTAGCAGCGAAGCCGACGAGTTGATGCAGATGGCCACGAAGAACAACTCGGTGCCACGGCGGTTTGGTGCTGCCATGTGGAGGTTTTTGGTCTGAGATTTCATCATGGGACTATAGGAATAGATAGAATTCAATTGATTCAATTGGATAGGATCGGATTTCGTTTTCGGAGCTGAGAGACAAGACTCCGATTCCCCGCACGTAAGAAACTATTGGACATTTAGAATAAATGATAGAAAGACAGACACAAAGCATAGTGAAGAATCTAAATTGCGTTGTACGGTGCTTTAATTGACTCAGGATCACTTCAGGGGACGTTGGAGAACTCAACTCCCCTGCAGCTTCAGTAAATTCAGGTAGTTAGAATTCTCCAGGGTGGCACATGTCTCAGTCATAGAATGCTCACATGGTGGATCTCCCTTGCAGAACGGACCACCAAGGAGAAGAATCCAGACGCACCAGTGTACCTTCACACCCTTCATCCCGTGGTCCGTGAGCGGTTTACCTTTTTCTTTGCGTCATTGCGTACCTTGGAGCACGAGCTCATGAAAGGGTAGATTAGCAATGACCAATCTGATAAATTGTTGGGTGCGGCCTGGGTGCCGGACCGCAAAAGCCGCTAAAAGCCGCTAAAAGCCGCAAAATTTTGCCATTTGTCATGTAAATGTGTCCGCCTGTGGTTTGGCAAGGTTTGGCATTGTTTTGTCGTGCTGGCTTTCTGAAGTTCAGGAATGCCCCAAGATACACCAACTTCCGACTCGGACTCTAGGATCAGCATGGGTCAGTCGGATTTAAGGTACCATTTGCGAAGATCGCTTGCGAATGGAGGAGACCCAGACTGGTGGGACCTGGTGGGATAGTTGTTGCAACTCTTTGCAAAGGCATGTTCCACTGCAAGTGACTTCATACTGCGATGTTCAACTCAGTGAAACAGGATGCAGCGGATGCAGATCATAAAGTTTGCGGGTGTGGTGGGCCAAAACCTATTAATTATACTTCTACCATATTGAATATGTTGGGGCGGCCGGATTTATCTCACAATATATGTATAATATATATATATACACACATATTAATAATATACGTACCATATTTGAGGGAGCATGAACATCTATAACAAATATTTAGGTTCGCCAGGGTAGCGTTTGGTTTTGATCCAGTCTCGGCGGAGGAGAATCCGCCCATCTCTCACCATGGCATCTTCCGCACACACGACATCATGCCGCTGTCGCAAGTCTTGCCTGCAGTAAACGAAGAGGCCCAGTTTGGGGAGAAACTCAGAGAATTCTGGACCACTGATTGATCTGATTGAGCTGCGTGACTGTATGCGATGTTGGACGTAACATATCGTAACATCCCCCAAGCCTTTGCCGGTTCCGCCAGTTCGCACGCTTCAGCGGAGGTGATTTTGCAGGATGGCTTTCTGACGGCGCAGAACGGCAACAACTTGCGGTGGATCATCATGAAGTATCCAAAGGACTGGGCCAGTCATGCTCAGTGTTTGCAGGTTTGGTCAAGAGTTGCTACAGATGCTGCCAAGTGTTAGAGAAGTCTGTAGCCTCAGAACATTTAGGTGCACCGGTGCTTGTGATGTCTAGACCTGTCTAGAAAATGGGAATGCCAGGCATGGACATTGCATTCCATGAGTGTCCAGTGTGCTGCTACTTTGCAGCGGCACAGGAATGGCAAAGGCTAACAGCGAGATTGGCAGAGAGCAACCTCCTACTAAGAAGCTTGGTTGGCATGGCTCAAAATTGGAGGTGAATAGTGTTCATTGCTTCATCTAACTGACCTTGACAGTGGGTTGAAGCGGTTCCACTGAGCTTGCTACATGCACTTCTGAACCAAGAAAGGACTGTTGAACTCCCAGCTTTAGGTTTTTCAGTGTACTTGTCCCATCTTGTTCCATTTTGATCCCGGCATTCGGCACCAAGATGCACCAAGGATACCTGGGGAAGGCGCAGCCCGGCGTCAGTGACAAAACGCGGATCGAAGTTCGCCTCTGGGCCTCGATGCGGTCGCAGACGGTGATGCGCACCGTCCAGGGAGCTGCCGCTCGGCGTGTTCCCAGCTGAAACGGTTTGCCGGGGCCATCCGGGGCCCAAAAGGCAATGATGGGGCCAGATGATGCCAGATGGGGGTGTGGTTTTGATTGTTTGATGATGCTCGATGTTTTGTGTGGTTCCAAATAGAAAGTTGGGAAAACGTAGATTAAACGTGTTCGTGGTGTTCCTCCCAAAAGGAATAGAAATGTGGTACTCCAAAATTGCATTTCTATGTATTTTCTTGTAATGGGGCAATCAATGGTGGTGAACCATTCGAATTTTGGGTTACCCTGGTGTTGCACAGTTGGATGACCATCCCACTTAATACATCTTAATGCCTGGTTAGTAGGTATGGCTGGCTCACTTGCAAATGGGGCCGCCCTATTTAGTTTGGGGTAGATTGAAACATATCGAAACATACTATACCTGCAACGTCCTGCAACCACTACAGTATGAAGATATATAGTTGTCTAAGCACATTCTTTTTTGGAGTCCTCCCGACTCCCGACATGAGGTCAACTACCACATCGCTTTGGAGGCAAATCCAACAATTGTGCGACCTGGCAGCAAAGGATGGACACAACATGACAAGAGAAAGGGATGCCAACGTGAGTCTACTAGGGCAATCGTTTCCTTGAAAACCGTTGTAAGGGAGAGAAGCCACATAGTTTACAATTTACATAGCAAACTGTGCGACTGGCCCAAATAGCTGTTTCCAGCGAAATCTGAGTTTCAGACCTGACAAGTAGAGTTGGGACTCCATGTCCCTATGTTAATCTCTACGCGTATTCAGTCCATTTCAGTCCAAGAGGACGCATCCACTTGCCGTCAACACAGTGATTTTTAAGATCAACCGTTGCTTCCTCACAACCACTGCAGTGGACCCCAAAATCTGGAGATGATCACAGGAATTATCCGTGTCTCGAGCGTTGCCAAGGTCCCCGCATTCAGCCATCTCGAAACGTCAGCAGCTGGAAAAGTATGTAGAAACTAAGCTGAATTGGCAAGAGAATGGACGGATTGAAACCTGAGCAAAAAGAGCCTAGTTGAGAAATGTTATGGATATTCAGATATTTCCCTCAAAACTTGCTGTACCTTACTGTATTGGTTTGGGAACACCGTGCAGGGAGGTGAAAACATGGTCTAAATATGCGAAATATGCGGATCCGAGCGAAGGCTGGCACATTCTGGCACGAATGCAAAGCGAGTATGTATAATTATGATTAATTATTATGTATATATATATAGATATATAGATGATGGTAGAATTGAATTTGTGTTCTTTTTTTCTGACAATGAGTCAAGCAAAGACTTTGCTTCAAAAAAGAGAGTCGCAGCGTGGGAAGGATAAGCATGTTTCTTCTTAATGAGCTTCACAAAGTGGCATGATATAGCATGATTGAATATAGAAGTCCGGAAAGCTGTTCTTGCCTGAAGGATACAGTATCCCAGATGTCATTTCCCCCCGCATATCTGTTTTGGAGTTCAGATGCTTTGTCTTCGATGTTACATGTTTCTTATTTACTGGACAAGGTTGCAGGCACGATTCATCAGCACTTGCCATCACTTACTTGGCAAAGCTAAGGAGTTGATATGGTCGCATCAGACACATGGAGAAGATAACAAGAAAGATAGCTGCTCGGCTCCATTTAGAGATAAATCTCCGTGATGCTTGATCCAGAAATTCTTTGGGTCTGTTGGAATCCAAGTGATCCTTAGTTTCCGTGAGTTTGGCAGAACAGAATATCGTTTATGTATGTTTATGTGAACGCTCCAAGAGTGTGTCATCCCTGCCATGTCACCTGCAACATGTGCCAATATTTTCCTGACTAGGATCATTTAGATTCATTCAGGAGAATGATCTGGATAATGAATTGACTAATGATTCGGAATTATTTGGCCACCTCAGGCGATGTACGTCGCTTGCTGGGCCTTTACGAGGACGCCTTTGTGGTTTCTGTATTGATATTATTGATATGGGTATGGGTCGGGGGATTGCCATCTACCAGTTGTTTTGATTTTGATGTTCACATATGTTCACCAGGGCCGGGTACCAGGATTTTGACCATCCCAGAGCATCCATCGAGGACTATCCCATCTACTTGGTCTTTGATTTGGACATGGTACATCTCACCACCCTGGACCGAAAGATCATGGGGCAGATGGTGCGGCGCCGCCTGCGTCATGCACCTTGTCATTGCAGTCGCCGGATGAAAAGTATGCCAGTTGGGGCCTGGTTTGACATATTTTGACATCCACTTCTCCAGTGGTTGTTGAGTCAAAATCAGGGATCATGAGATGTTAGACTACCAACTGATTCTATTTGTGTTTGTAGTCAGGCTTGTTTCTGTAAATTTTGGCGCTGCTTTCCGACAGAACTTAACTTTCCTTGTCCCCTGTGCAGTTTGCGACACTAGATCAACCAGGCCAGGGGTTAAGTGAAACTGAGACCCCTCAACGACACTTTGTCCAGTTGAGTTTCAATCCAGACAACGCAGGGACGGTGAGTTTTCAACTTGATGCGACATGATTCTACGCTTTCTTGGTTTGGATTATTTTGGATTGGGAGTGATCTGTTGGCAATTTGGTTGTAGCTTTGGATTTTGCGGCAAGATATAATGAAAAGTGCGCAGCATTTAATAGTTTAATCTTCATTGCAGATTCAAAGAATATGATATAATATGACCTTAAACAATTTCTTCAATATTCAAAAGTCCACGACTGGTGTGGATGAATCGTCCCTTACTGCATTCTGCTCTTCATCTTGACGTCTGAAGTCAGTACAGACCTTGCCGCAACTAGCTGCTGACTGTTCCACAGACGATTCATGGCCTTTTGATTGTTTCCTCTAGCCTTTTGCTGGCATTGCAGTATCTGTTCGATTTTTTTTGTACTTCAACTGTTCAACGGTTTCCTTTACCATCCTATCTCGGTGACCCAAAGCCTGCTGGCCCTGCGAATGCTTCGGGGCTTTTGAGGAAATGGGCGTGCCAGATGAGTATTTTGATGACACACACTTCTTTGATCACTTCCCCTACATGTCCTGCAAGGCGGCGGTAAAGAGTGAAAGCATCAGTTGAAACGTTTGAATGAACAAACACAAATTCCTGAGGAATCCTGAGGAGTGCTTCCAACATCGTCCAACCAGATGTGGATGCAACTGAAAGCCACAATCAATTGGAAGTTCTGATCCCTTTTGGAGAAACATGCGCAGAGTAGGAACACGTTTTTCTGTCGCTGGTTCCGGCTCTTCAGGCGATGTACAAAAAGCGGCCCTTGTTGGAAGAAAGACGCAAACTGATCCGGGAGCGAAAGGGAAAGGGTCCCGATGTGGGAACATGCCGCGGGAATCCGCGGGATGGTTGTGATTCTAGGCCTATGAAGATAGTGGTACTGGCACATACTGGCACAAGCTGCAGAGGAAATGGGTCATGTCGAATGATTCAGTTTCTACAATTTCGTCTGATTTTTAAGGTCAGGGAATAGATCACATATTGACTCATCGTGGTTGATGGTGTGCAACTCTTCAAGCCATCTAGCCACATGAGCTGGCCAGCATCTCAGAGGTTGCGGCACAGTGGCTGCAGATGTTTCACACGTCTTGTCGCAGCGAAGGAGTTGGAGTTGAGCAATTTGGATGGCAAGTTCATCGCGTCACAGGTGTGAGCAGAAAGTCATCGAGACACTGCTTCTTTTGAAGTTTTCCGCATGTGACTGCAGTTCAGTTCTTGAGGCTTTTTCACAATACATTCCAAACGTATCTGTATGATTGCAGTTGTTGTGGCTTCTCAAAAAAGCATTGTTTCAATATGTTTCAATGCGTTCATAATGTTTCACATTTTGGCTCCTCGGATTTTGGATTCCACGTTGCAAAGAAACACTTTGCCAAGACCCCAGCTGTCACAGCTCCGTAGGTGGAAGCCTTTGATCCCACGAGCGTCTTGAACTTGGAGTTGATGGAGGCCGCTGGGGTGCAATGAATACAGATGTGTACATATCATGTATGTATCATATATTCATATGTGACAATGTAATACAATATATATATACATACATATTGTTACATGATTGATTTCTGATTAGCATAGTCATAGTATATTATGCGTGATAGAATATGATAATATTATATCATAGTATAGTATAGTATATTATATTATGTTATATTATATTATATTAATTCTATTATACATATATGTATGTATGTATATATATATATACGTGACCAAAACACGGGTGATACCGCAGAATAATTCAGACAGCATTTGATGTATCAACGACTTTATGCATCATGCTTAGATATTATTGATACCTCATGCTTTATGCGTAGATCATGAAACGATGAAACCACCAATAACCTGGGGACAACTAGACTGGTTTGCCAGGGTAGTTGGCCAGGCCATGCCTCGACGACTGCCCTTGATGATTGGGAAGAACAAAGGCACCTGGGATGGGCGGCTGTGCAGAAATCCTGCCTCACCATCACATGGATGTGCCACGGATTCGAATCAGTTCCCTGGCTTTCAGACAGTAACATGCAGTAACGAGAAATCCATATATATATATACATATATACATATAAACATATATATATATACATATATATATATACATATATACACACATATATATATATATACACATATATATACACATATATACATATATATATATATACACATATATATATATACATATACATATATATATATATACATACGCGTGTAGAAAGATCCCAGCTGTTGGACGTCCGAGAGAATTTGAAGGATGTTTCTTTTAAATGTTGCCCAGGAGTTTTTTTTCCGACTTTGAGAATGAGACATGAATCCAGTCCGACTGCACATTGCGCAGGAAATCTGACGCAGGGCAAAGCTGGCAATCAGTTGATGGCTTTGCGCTTCTGCAAGGGTTTCGCTTTGCAGGTAGGGCCGGTCGCAGATCCACCTGGCATCAAGAACTGGAATAAATGAGAGAAGATGGCATTCTGGCATTGGAGATGTAGTTTGGCATAGTTTGGCACATCATTTATCGGCAAGTTGATAAAAGTTGATAGGCAGAATGGCAGAATCGTATGAGCTCTTGAACCCCAATGACCCTGTTGGAGCGCCTCGGTGTGTCGAGGCGATGGATGCCAACATGGGTTCGTTCATCGGTGAAGCATTCAAGGCTGATCCAGAGTTGCTTTTCGGGTGGCTGGATAGCAGGATATCAGCATTTTTTCTGAGAACATTTGCACAAAATCGTCTCTCGCGATCTTTCGCATATTTTAGCACAAGACTGCCTCTTGCTTTAGATCTTGAGCATTTTGCAATGACCGCCTTGGAAACGGTGGATGTGGGATTGACAGAAATTTGCAGCTTCTATAATCCTCCACACCATTTCCCCCACAGAATGGGAGGGGTTGGGGCCCCTATAACGCCACCATTCTGTGGAAAATGGTTCCTTAAAATGGGGTCGAGCTTGCCATTTTGTAGTGATTTGTGGGTTTTAGCTGGTTTTATCATTTTTAGTTTGAAGGCATGATCATTTATGGGCACCAAGACAAACCATTTTTGTAACAAACCAAAAGCCATGTTGTAGAGGTTTTTAAGGGTATGATTTGGTGGTTTTAAAAAATGTGAATTAGTCATTGACAAAGAAAAATCAGCTAGCCATTCTGTAGAGAACCCATCGTTTCAATACATGTACCATTTTGTAAGTGCATATTTGTGTTTGCAATGGTTGGCTCGGAAACGCTTTAGGACATTTAAATTTCCCCGCCGTCCCAATATTCCCCCATGTTGGCCCTCGCGTGCTTGGTGCTCATCGCACACACGAAACAGATTGGTTCCACCTCCGAAAAGGATGAGTGAAGATGGACTAGAGGGTGAAAACCCTACAAAATGGCCCTGGGAAAAAGGCAGTTGACGCTGAGTTCTTGCCAAGATAGATGCTCTACAAAATGATTTTTTATATTTTTTATAAGATTATGAATGCACTGGTTTGATCATTTTTTTGACAAAATTGTCAAAATATTTGTGGATCAAAACAGGTGACAGGCACTACCATTTTGTAGAGCCATGGTTTATGGACATACCGTTTTGTAGGATGGAGACTATGTACCACAACCAGTTTGTAGAGCAAAAGGCTAGACCACTACAAAATGGTCCACTGCGACCCCACCCAGGGAATGGCAACGGGGATCTTCTATAGGCCTTTATAGGTCAATGATTTGCGAGATCAAGTGGTCATTAGCATGACTTTGCAGGTTCCCATGGTCTTGAAGCGCTTTCAGCCACGTGGTTCCTCTCGAGACGTGGTGACTGCAAGGCTCGTTCGACTCAGCACATGAGTCGTCAAAGGTGTCAAAGGTTTTGGAACGCAAAGCGAATGTATCGAACATGCAGACGACATACATGGAAAGAGAACGTTTGGCCAATTACACAATATGTGTGCAGGATGTTCAGTAGTTTTCCCTGTCCTACTTGAAGATATCTTGAACATTCTGCAAAGAGATGGCATTGCACAATTTTGTGGCAATCATTGATTTTGTTCCAACCCTCCGTGCCCGAGTGTCAAGTCTCAAGGCATTTTGTATCATTTTGCATTGAACATGTTGATGGCTGACACAAGTCAGTCAAGATCTTGATGAAGGCTGATCGGCTTCCGCGAGCACATTTTCACAGTAGCGCATGGGATTTGTGGGGCCCGAGGGCCCAAATGTTAGGGCGGACGATGCCTGAGGGGTTGTCCATGACTCATACATCTTTGCTTCAGGATTGGGGATCAACCCGGAAATTTCAACCATCCGAACCATCAGTGAATCGGTCACTCTCAGGTCTTCATTAAACACCCCAGCGTCAGTTTGTTGGTCAAACTACTGAGGACATCAATGCGGTGGCAGAATGGTGCTTCGGCACCTCAATCCAACGTGCTGGGGGCCCTGAGTCGCTGATACTTGATGAATCCTTGGCGGTGAGAGCGCCAACTGCCCTATTTATGTGTTGGATTATGGCCATTGTTCTCTTCCAGATCTTGCAGCCAAAGGCAATTGTCTTTGGAGAAACAGTTACTGTATCTTCATCGTGATTAGTAGCCTAGACTGTCCATCTCCCGTTAGAATCGGCCTGGCTTTCCACCAGGGGCGGGACTGCAGGTTCAGACATGGCTGGGTGTGCGGATGCACTATGGACATCCTGATTTTGTGGAAACTTGTCAGCCAGATTCAGCTAAAAAGATCTCAGAGCTCCAGAATTTTCGTCTTTTGCTGAAGGAGTCTTATGATGAATGTCATTTTCATGATGCGCAGACCGTTGAATCAAGCCGAACACGGTCCTTGTTGTTTGGACTTGGTTTGGGGATGTTTGGGGTAAACTCTGGAAAATGTGTTGCTCCAATTCAAGAATAGATTCATGAGGGCCGCTGACCCATTATGCATGGTCATTATGAAGCGAGACCGGCTTCAGGTTTTTTGGTAACATTAGCCCAGATTCATTTGCTCAACCGAGGACCTTTACTGGGCTCGCAATCGTGGTTCCATGAGTCTCGTGGCAGGATGTTGTGGTTTTGCTCTTTTGCAGAGATTCTGAGTAGGGGCGCGCAGACTAGTCTTAGTAGTCCTCTTGGCCTGGTTGGAATGCGCTGAACAAGTTTGGTGTGTAAAAGACAGTTGTGGAGATGCCAAAATTTTGATCAATACTATGATCTTTCACTAATTTTCTACACTGGAAGTCCATTGACCGTCAGAATCCATTCTGGAACCCTTTGCCCAAATGTCGGCAAAATCTTGGCAACTTGTCTTGGCCCAGGTAAAGCAACGCCGCACATCAACCTTTCCGAGGACATTTACCTCGGTTTCAATGTGCCATGCTGAGAGCAGCGAGAATTGCTGCAGGAGGTCCAGCACATCAAAAGTGGCGCCCTGCCGAGGTGAAAAACCGCGGGGAGAAGTCGGACCACTTTGACTTCTTGGAGTGGGAGAAGGGACGTGAGGCACGCCGTGGCAGATGGGGTAGACCTGTCGGAACTATCACACGATGCCGGAACGATGCCGGAACTACACAAGGCATGGGAATTATATAATTGAAATGAATGGATATGAATGGAAATTGGGTCCAGTATGGTCCAGGTATGTCCTGTTTTTTTGCGGACTTGGAGCAGGTCTCCTTCAACGCTGCCAGCACCTTCTTGTACAAGATCTCTGGTGGTAATATTGGAGTTTGGCGATCCAAGGACTGAGCTGCAAATGCGAAGGTCAAGGGGAAGCGAAAGTGCTTCATCATGGTTCTGCTGAGATACTCGTATTGGTTGCAGTTATATAATATGCAATTAATATGCAGCTAATATGCAGTTAGTATGCAATTAATATGCAATTAATATGCAGTTGTATGAGTTATATGCTCTATTGTTATCTATTGTTATCATCTCGTGCACTTTTATTTGTGCATGGCTGCTGATAGCAGTATAGCCAGCTAATCAGTTTTGCGTGCCAGACGTCTGTCCCCCCTCTTAGTCAGATGAAATCGGAGATTACCCGGTCCTTCAATTGAAGAATCACTGTCTGAGTGGTAGCGGCCATCCTCATCCTGAGCCAATCAAACCTCCAATCAAAATTCCTTTGAAAAGCCATTGGATTCTCCACCAGTAAAACCAGTAAAGCCAACATTGGGCTAACAGAATTTTAATGTTTGCCCAGCTGTTCGCCGTTTCCATCTTTTGGCGGTTCGATCCACCTGATCAAGATCAGAAACCGACCGACTAATTGAGGTTTCAGCAGTTTGCTAGACCTGATTTTACTGTACCATAGTTCAAGTGTATGTTTGGGTATTTTAGCATGTTTTGCCACTATGCATCCTAGAACTGTTGGTCAAGCACAAAAGGATCTCACTGAGAGCGCGATGGTTTTGCCCACGGCCAGGGATACCCAGAGTGTGCGGTGATTCCTTGTGGTTGAAGACATGGCAAAAGCTCGACCTACCTATAGAATCCTATAGATGCCTCATACATCCTCATACCTAGTGGTTTTCTATGGTTTTCCCATGTTTTCTTACTAAAAGAAACTATGAATTGATGAGTTTAGGGGCTCCCGCAAGGGTGGATCTCAATGCTCCGTGGATCC
>CAMXCT020000007.1:22500-66429 GCA_947184155.2 Cladocopium goreaui
GTCAAGCATTATGGTCTCACTTCAATGGTCCAGAGAAGTCTTCAGCGGACAGGATCGAAGCAAAATGCAAAGGTGAATGTTTCATTTGCCAACTGTTAGTAACTGGCCACCTGCTCTGCGCTCGGCGGATCCTCCAAAAACAATGGTTTTCTACAAGTGTTTCGTCAAACAATTTGACGATGTGATCCCAGGGCTTCAAACTTTCGGCACCAACCATCTGGATCCAGATCGTGAATTTTGGATAAACTCCATTGGCGGGGTCAATAATTTATAAGATATTTGTGTTTGGTGGAGAGGCTGTTTGAATTCGACCAGAAACTTCTCCGATTTTGACTCTGGATCCACTTCAAACAGTTTCTGTCGTCACAGCAATTGGATCCATGCCTTCAAGATCCTTCAAGCTTGAATGTGTGTGTATCCAAATGTCTGTGATGTGGATTCTGGATGATTCTGGATATTTCTTCGATCTTTCTTCGTTCCATTGGTTTCGCGCAGTGGGACGAGGGCGACGAGGCCTTGACATTCCTCGACATGTGGAACTTCTGCCGACGGCACGACGTGTCGCCGTCCCAGGTGGTTGTAAATGACCAAGGGATCTTTCCATTGCAATGACTACCAAGATGATCACTGTGGACGCTCTCAGAAGAATGCCGCAATATGTCAGGCGATTGCAATGTTTGGTCTACCATACCAGAATCTCACGAATTCCTCACCCACATACACCTGGCAATATGTGGGCTGCCCGTTGCAATTATGTGGGAACACATGTCAAACTTGATTGACCAACCGTTGTTTCAAGATGTTTCAAGATGAGAAGTGAACATGCTATGGCGAAGGCGGTTTCGGGAGCTTCAATGCAATAATATTTGCCATTTCTGGTGCATTGGGAGAGGCAGGTGGTCCACTTAGCATTGAATCCATTCCCATCCCGAAGTGCGGCCTTGCGACTTAGACACAGCACGTTCACATGGGGCACCCCTGCTGGCATTCGTTGCACATGGCAGAGTCGTGGGGAAGGAAAACGCCTCATCTCCACAAGCTGGTTTCAGCTACTGTACAATTTGTCAGCGCATGTGAGCGCCAAGCGCCGCTGAGCTGTGGGAAAGGCACTGCAGAAGCTGATACAAAGGCGTTCGGGGCCAGATGGGGCTGGAATTCCTGCTTGAGCGTTGTGAAGGAATGGTTGAAGCATGCCAGAGGGTTTCATTCCGTGCACGTGGCTGGGTCGAGATGCAGTTCTGATGCAATATGTAAATATGATGTAAATATGATATGTTTTGATGATCTTTGATGACGAAAGGGCACAAGGCACAAAGTGACTAATTAATTGAAGCGGGCTCTGTGCCGTTAAGGGGGTATGCCAGCACCGCAGTAGAGTGTGATCCGTAGCGGTAGCTGTGTCTTTGCCCTGGTGGGGACGGTCGAATTTCCGTACAACGGGCTCCACCTGGGGCTGGACATTCTTCTGAGCCTGACTGGATTCGCACCATGCAAGAGCCCGGAAGAAAACACAAGCTGCTCGATTGGTACCATTTCTGGACAATCCCATTTGTGCAAGTGTGTAAATTGATTTGAATTGTTCATGAATCCTATGGTTTTATATGGTTTTTGTCATGGTTTATCTCTTGTATAACACCTGTTCTGGATGCTGCAAAGCTGGGACCTTTCCAGTTGACGCAGGCCCTACGCACCGGCACGGCCACCTACCGTGCCACGGGACGACCTAATGCGAACACGCGGCTCACCTTGATCGACACCTTCCTGCAGTATCGTCAGATGCATTATCAGGAGCACCATGGAGCACCTGGAAATTGTCATCTTCAGGTGTTGTTTTCACGATGGCAATGGTGTTTGGATGTGTTTGGTGATTCTCGGTGAACATAGATTATTGTTTATCATACTGGTATGACCTTATATCACCATCATCACCTATCTGAATATCTGTTGGTGTGCCAGGATGCATGCCTTTTCCTCTTCTATTACATCCTGTACCGAAGTGCGAATATGGGTCTTGCTGGTGCTTTGCCAAAGCCTTAGCCAGTGGAATGTCAACATGTCAACATGTCCAGTTTCTCCAATCTTCGCGATGGATGACCTGTGGTTCCCCAGCAGCGTGATGCTGGAGAATCTGGAGTTGAGTCGAGTGCTTTCCATGTTTCTTCCTGCTACGCTTTGCCGCGCAGACAGCTTTAAATTCGCCATTCTGCACACTGCTGCGCACTCCACCACTCTGCCCACTGACAGGCCAATGATTACAATCATCTTCGCCTGTGTGTGCTGGCTGACGGTCCCCACCTTGTTTGCCCCGTATCCAACGTGGCAAAACCTTTGTGAGGCGTCAACAGGGTCAAACTCACACCCAGTTGTCATCAGATGTCATCAGCACCTCGATTGATTGCCCGAGATGGCAGAATTTCTCAGCATGACCCCTGATCGTTCCATCGTTGCCAGGATGTCGAGGCCTTCTATCACTTCATGATGAGATGTCCTGCAGATCGCAGCAGGGCTGAGCTCTACAGCAACAGGTCTGGAGTCATGTCACCTGGATGCTGCAGCTTGTTTGCGCAGTTTGGTGTGACCCATGGCAGGCTACCACAGAATTTCGCAAGAGGGGATCATCAAAGACGAATAACCTGCAAATCCGTGTCACCAGGGCATTCGTTTTGGGAAGACACGGGAGCATTTTCGGTGTCAGATAGCAAGGTGGTAATAGACACAGATTTTGGCTCAAGAGACTCATCAGGGCTCAACAATTCGGCGATTTGCGGCTTCTTTTTCTCATTGCTTCAGCTTTCTGCCATGTAGCTTAGCCAAGATGGGCTGGTGAAGCCGGTGGTAGGGATATGTAGGGATAACGTCGGGTTCATAGGCACATGTGGACTCCCCAGGAAAATCTGCAGTAATTTAATATATTTTTTATATAACATTTCTAGCATGCTTTAGTTTAATGAAGACGCAGGGATTTGCTACAAAGGGAATCTCGTCAATCAGGAGGCTTCATCATGTTGATTTGAAGACCAACGGATCGTGGAGACTGATCGCATCCACATGTTTGAAGCTGACCTCCTCATCTTTGCCTCAGCACCAAAGGCGTTGCTTCTTTCATGGAACATCGTGTAACTAAAATTGAATCCAAAACCCCAGGAAGCTGAGTCAGATGACCTCAGCTGAGGTGGCGAGTTGCTGCACTAGCCTTTCTGGTGGCCACCGGCGTTTGCGTTGCAAAGGAGGAGGAGAAGAAGATCGATGGCCCGGTGATCGGTATCGATTTGGGCACCACCTATTCCTGCGTTGGAATTTACAAGTTTCCAAGCTGCAAGATGGATCGAGATGGATCAAGATAGAATGTCACAAAATGATACAAAATGCAACAAGAAGTCAAGAAGCAACAATACCATACAATACCTATCTATTGACATCCCATGCTGCTACCAGTTCGATTGATTCATATCCATTGTATACGTGGCCTTGTCAAGGAATGGCCGAGTAGAGATCATCCCGAATGATCAAGGCAGGACATGGGCCATCTCGCAACCGTTTGTGCAGGGAGAAAACTATGGAAGGACAAGTCCAAGCCATATGTTCCCAAGTTGCTTCGTATGTTTTTTTGGTGCAGGCAACAGAATCACGCCGTCTTACGTCGCATTTACCGACGACGAACGGCTTATTGGAGAGGCTGCCAAGAACCAGGCAGGGATTCCTGAGCACGCAGCCCCGCCACGAAGGAGAAGATCCATATAATACCAGTAGTACCGCATAAGGCGGTGGCGGAAGTTTCAAAGATAGGAAACTATAGGATAGGTGAGTTGTTGTGAATCACGAATGGCAGAGCGAATCCACTGATGGACCGAAAGGTGGTTAGAGTTGTGTTTTTTGGCTGCAATGGTTGCAGTGGTAGTAGTGTGGTGTAGCGCAGTTGTAGTTGCAGTTGTAGCTGTAGTTGTAGTGTAGTGGAGTTGTAGTTGTAGTGTAGTGTAATTAGTGTAGTGTAGTTGCAGTTGTAGTTGTGGTGTGGTGCAATTAGTGTAGTAAAGTGTAGTGTAATGTAGCATAGCGTCGTGTACTGTTGCATTGCGTACTGTAGTGTAGTATAGTCTAGTCTAGCCTAGTGTAGTGTAGGGTAGTTGCAGTTGTAGTTGTAGCTGTCGTTGTAGTTGTACTTAGTGTAGTGTGGTGTGGTGTGGTGTAGTTGTAGTTGTAGTTGTCGTTGTAGTTGTACTTAGTGTAGTGTGGTGCGCTGTGGTGTGGTGTAGTTGTAGTTGTAGTTGTCGTTGTGGTTGTAGCGTTGTGTAATGTAGTGTAGTTGTAATTGTAGTGTTGTGTAATGTAGTGTAGTGTAGTTGTAGTTGTAGTTGTAGTGGTAGTGTGCTGTAGTGTACTGTGCGTCTGCAGTGTACTGCAGTGTACTGTAGTGTACTGTAGTGTACTGTAGTGTACTGTAGTGTACTCTAGTGTACTCTAGTGTACTGTAGTGTACTGTAGTGTAATTAGTGTAGTGTGGTGTAATGCAGTGTAATGTAGCGCAGTTGTAGTTGTAATTGTAGCTGTAATTGTAGCAGTAGTTGTAGTTATAATGTAATTAGTGTAATGTACTGTAATTCGCTTATTGTAGTGTAATTAGCGTAGTGTAATGTAATTAGTGTCGTGTAATGTAGCGTAGTACATTTGCACGTTGTAGTTGTAGTTGTCTATCTATCTATCTGTCTGTCTGTCTGTCTGTCTATCTATCTGCAAGTTTGAAATCGAAGCTATTCTGCGAGACTTCCTCAGGGTTTGAACTTGACAACATTAACAAGGCAGCAATTTTGCGAGATTTCCTCAATTTTCGAAGTTGACAACATCAAAAACGAAGCAATTTTGCGAGACGTCCTTCACTTTTTGAAGTTGACAACATCAAAAAACTAAGCAATTCTGTGAGGCTTCCTTCAAAAAATGGAAAAGTTGAGTGCACAGCTGACGGCCTCGTACCAATGCGTTTTGCGATTTTTCCACTCCATCCGTGTAAAGTGCTGCGCATGCCACGCACAAGTGATGCCAGGTCATACGAAGTGCTGCACCTGTCACCCAAAATCATCTTAGCAAACCTGAAGATCTGAGGCTCCAAAATGCAACCCATCTCAGGAAATCAGCGCCCTGACCTCCTAACATCTCTGATGAACATGTCTCTTGTACTGCGCCTGTCACGCGAAATGCATCTTTCCAGATCCCCTTCAAATGTCCCACGCCTGCCATAGTTTTTGGAAATGCTACAAAACTCTCATGTTTTGCTAGGTGCAGAATCCTTTGCTGGTGTGTTTTGTACATTTTGACTTCCAAATGTGCTTCGTGCCACAACGGTGTGCACTTTTTCACCATCTCGACTTCCAAAAGTGGTCTGAGAATGGTGTGTTTTGTACATTTTGACTTGGAAATATGCCTCGCGCCACAACGTCGTGCACTTTTTCGACATCACAACTTCCAAAAGTGGTCCGACACTGAGGTGCTTTGCACATTTTGACTTCGAAATTTGCTTCGCGCCGCAACGGCGTGCAATTTTGCATCTCTCATCTGGCCAGCTGGCTCCGCACCCGCCGCTTTAGCGAGCCTACCTTTCGACCCTCCGGAGCCACAAATCATTGGAGAAACACAGTGGACCGCAACTTTTCTACCTTGTCGCGCACCTACATCTTCTTTCTTCTCGCTCTTTCTCTTCTCTGATCTTCTCTCTTCTTCTTCTCTTCTCTGAGTGTTCCCACCTGTGCTTTTCCATCTATCCATACTGTCGGAAGTTTGACTTCTAAACTTCCTTCGGTCATATAATACCTGATGATGTTTCTTTCTCTATGCAGTATACTACACTGTATGTGTGTAACATATGATATCACATTATAAAAATACACATTCCGCCCAAGCTTTGCTTTAGTCCGCGCTCGTTGCGACAGTCTCACTAAGAAAGACTTATCCAAAACATTCCAAACCTGATTGACAATCAAAAATTCAAGTTTTTGTCAGTCCCATTTCATCTGCATCTCGGTATCATCCCGATGTTGACATTTGCCGCTCGTCAAGGCCACCATCAATCCGACCCAGACATTGTTTGACGTGAAGCGTTTGATCGGCCGGCGCTTCAAGGACTCCACGGTGCAGAAGGACTGACAACACCCCACAACTCACAACCTGAAAATTCACTAAATCCATGGGTTAGTCAGGATTTACTCATTGGATTGGCTATTTGGGGGGATACCGCATTGTCAGCACCCAACTGAGAACTGCAAGGTTTGATCAGTAGCAGATTTGGCATCCGGATGGATTGTGGGTCTCCCCCAATCTCTGCTTTGAGATTCACTTTCGTTGTGGCCTAAACTCAAGGGAAAACACTGGCAACATCCACCAACTTCAACCCACCATTCAGAGGTGGCACCATTTCCCGAGGACATCAAGCTTTTGCCCTATGAGATCGTAGACAAGGCCAGCAAGCCGATGATCAGCGTGAAGGCTGGACGAACGTTTTGGTGCGGATCTGGGCTATGGCCCTGAGGGACCACTGTCCCAACCACTATTGGAAGATCAGTTTAAGGTAGTTTAAGGATAGGCCAGAAAGGTATTCAGTGATTCGGGTGGCAAAGTGCAGTACATCACCTTGAAATTACCTTGTTCCCCACCCGCCAGATAGAATGCCACATAAAGATTTCAGATAGAATGTGAGAATATATGTCAGAATATGTGTCCGAGTCTGTGTCAGATAAAATACCAGAAGATACGTCAAACAGAATGCCACTATCAATATATATATATATCTATCTATCTACCTATCTATCTATCTATCTATCTACCTATCTACCTATCTACCTATCTATCTATCTATCTATCGATCGATCGATCGATCTATCGATCTATCGATCTATCGATCTATCGATCTATCGATCTATCGATCTATCGATCTATCGATCTATCGATCTATCGATCTATCGATCTATCGATCCATCGATCTATCGATCTATCGATCTATCTCTATCTATCGATCTATCTATCGATCTATCGATCTATCGATCTATCTATCTATCTATCAATCATTCTATCTATCTATCTATCCATCTATCTATCTATCTATCTTTCTATCTATTCTATCTATTCTATCTTTTCTATCTATTCTATCTATTCTATCTATTCTATCTATTCTATCTATTCTATCTATTCTATCTAATCTATCTAATCTATCTAATCTATCTAATCTATCTAATCTATCTAATCCATCTAATCCAAGTAATCCATCTAATCCATCTAATCCATCTAATCCATCTAATCCATCTAATCCATCTAATCCATCTAATCCATCTAATCCATCTAATCCATCTAATCCATCTAACCTATCTAATCTGTCTAATCTCTCTATCTAACTATCTATCTACCTACCTACCTATCTACCTACCTACCTACCTATCTATCTATCTATCTATCTATGTCTATATCTATACATCTATCTATCAAGTATATGCCAGATAGAATGTCAGAATCAGAATACAGGTCGGATAGAATGTACTTTTTCCCGACTGCATAGCAAGGGTTCCCGTTTCACTCTGGGGGTCTGGGGGTTGAGGGTGTTTTCGCTCGACGTTGCGTTTACGTTAGTCGCAACCGTCCGCAACCATCGGCGCGAGGACACTATGGCCATGCCTATGGCGAGTGTTGCAAAAGTTGTCACTTTTGGAGGTTTCAGACGTCGCAGAGCCTCGTTTCACCTGGCAGGCGTGGCACTTTGTGACATTCCAACATGTTTCAGAACGTATCGAAAGTCGTTTTGTGTGGCAGGCGCAACCTTTGCTACGTTTTCAAAAGATGCGTTGCATTTTTCGTGGCAGGCGCAACGCATGGTCATTTTGCGTGGCAGGCGCGGCGCTTTAGACGTGTGATGTTGCGTGCTTTTGCGAATCGCATTGTCAGGGCTGCGTCAAGTGGTGACAAGGTGCAAATCGCGTGGGAGGTGTGGCATTTTGTGAGATGTGCTGAACATTGACGGAAGCATCGCACGAAACATCGATTTTGAGGTAGCAAATTTTGAAGTTCACGAGAAAACTCGTAGGAAAACGTCGATTTTGTCGCTACAAAGTGTGAAAAAATGGAGGGCTTGCACGAAATGCTCGTTTTGAGGCTGCAACATGTCTCATCTCGATTCTCTTGATTCTCTGGCTTTCAATTGGCGCCGCCATGTCTCCGGGGGAAGCTGCAAAAGTTGCATGTGTCGTGGCATGAGCAGCACTTTGGAGACCTCCATTGTCATTTTGCGTGGCAGGCGCAGCACTTTAGACGTGTCGTGTCGTGTTGAGTGTTTTTTGCGAATCGCAATGTACGGGCTGCGTCAAATGGCAACAATGTGCAAATCGCGTGGCAGATGTGGAATGTTGTGACATGAGCTGACACTGCACACTCCACACTCCACACTCTACACTCTACACTCCACACTTTACACTTTACACTCTACACTGTACACTTTATACTCCACACTTTATATTCCACACTTTACACATTACACTCCACACTCGACACTTTACACTTTACACTCCACACTCTACACTTTACACTTTACACTCCACACTCTACACTTTAAACTTGACACTCTACACTTTACACTCTGCACTTTGCACTTTACACTCCACACTTTTTACCTTACACTGACTCCACACTTCACACTTTACACTTTACACTTTACACTCTGCACTCACTGCACACTTCACACTTCACACTTTACACTCCACACTTTGCACTTTACACTCCACACTTTTTACTTTACACTCCACACTATACATCTTACACTCCACGCTTTCCACCCTTTCACTCCGCACTCTACACTCTACACTCCACACTCTGAACTCCACACTCTACACTCCACACTCAACACTGTACACTTTACACTCCGCACGCCACGCTTTACACTTTTCACTCAACACTTCGCACTCCACACTCTACACTCCACACTCTACATTTTACACTCCACGCTCTACACTTTACACTCTACATTTTATACTCCACACTTTAAACTTTGCACTTTACAATCCACACTCTACACTTTCCACTTTACACTTTGCACTTCACACTCTACAGTTCACACTTTCCACCCCACACCCCGCACCTTAAACTTTACACCCCACACTCACACTCTACACATTACATTCCCCACTCAACACTCTACTTTCTTCATACCCTACACTTTGCAGTCCACCCTCTTCCGCATTCCGCAGTCTACAGTGCACTGGTACAGTAACAGGGGGAAAATGCACAAATCACTTGTTGCACAAAAGTGTTTTACGTGGCTGCATTCGGGTTCCTGTGTTCAACCCATGTACAAACTCTCAACGTATCCTTGACCTTAACGGTGGCGACAGATAGGTTGCACCTGTTGACGCGGCAGGTCAAGGGCGAGGATAAGATCATGGCTCCCGAGGAGGTGTCTTCTATGGTTCTGACCAAGATGAAGGAGACACCTCCGCGGAAGATCCATGATGAAGCTGCAATAGGGGTAGACCCAAAATGGCCCAAAACCAGAAACCATGCCATAGACCATCCCAATTTTACTTGACATGGGTGGGATTCAACCATCCCTCACTTGGAGGTTTGCTACTGGGTTTGCCACATTATTAGACTTATATAGCTTGTAATATAATATATCTTAGGTGAGGCTTGGGCGATTGGGTGATAGATGTTCAGTTGCTGAGGTTTTGGGATTGCAATCTGAACTATCACATAAATATACATAAATTACAAATCATTTGAACACTAAAGCTGAATACTTCCACAAATGTTGCAAAGGCTTCCTGTTTGCAATAGAGTCCAGGTTTGGGGGTTCAAATTGTGTTCTCAACAAGTTGTATTTATTTCCACAACCGCATCGATCCACATTGATGTTGAACAGTGCCCATGATTGTAGGATCAACGTTTCCAGACGTGAATGAGATTCTAGAGAGTACAGTGGGTACTGCGCAATGAAAACAATGTGCTGGACCTTCTGCAGACATCGGCAGACACCGTTACGATTTTTCATTTTCGAAACCAGCATTGTCGACACCATCCAATACCACATGATACCACCACTTTTTTAGTACACGGGCAATGGGCAAATGCAGCCAATTCCCTCTACGTTTCAGCTGAGCCATGGGGTGTGTTCCTACTGGTTCAGTGCCATACTGTATGGCAGAACAACACATGATTGACACGCGAATCTTACACTGGAGACTGTTCAGCATGACACTAATGACAAGAAAGGACATGCTCTGACACGAAGTTACTTGCCAGGCAAACATGCGTAAGTATGACTGTTTGGGCATTTGCTGCCTCTCTGCTAGAGTAAGATATTATTGGCAAGATAGATCCAAGGTGATCTAAGACTAAGATGTTGGAAGCATTCAGTCTTAATAGCTGCGAGGACAAACTTGGACAATGTCTTCAAAGAAGAGTATATAAGATTATATATGTATGTCCCTTGCAGGCAGCAGACAGAAAAGTATATATCTTCAAATAAATGGTGTATCTTGCGCGGTGGGGTCCATCACGGCGCTTGTCTCACCGGACTAGTTGCATTCTCAAATTTTGCCACGCGGGGAGCAGGAGACTGCCGAGAACTACTTGGGCAAGGAAGTACGACACGCAGTGATTACAGTCCCAGCATATTTTAACGACGCTCAACGTCAATCGACCAAAGATGCCGGAACGATTGCTGGACTGAACGTCATGCGAATCATCAACGAGCCCACTGCGGCGGCCATTGCGTATGGTGAACCGGAAGCAAATAGTAAGCAATACATAGCAATATAACAATTACATGATTGGCGTGTTGAATCGTTCTGTGGGAATGTGGTTGAATGCGTGTTTGTGTCCCCATGTCTGCGGGGATATCATATGACATGCCTGGTCATTGCGTGCATTCAGCAAGTGAAGCGGGGAGAGGCTGTGAGAAGGTATGCGCAGTGCCAATTTTCGACCTGTTGGGTTGTCCATTGTGCTCATATCAAAGAAACAAATGGTTTACTATGGTTTACTCTTTACCCTTTTCAATCATAAACAAGAAGATTGACAAAGCTTTGCCACCAGGGCTTACTTGAGACGTCGATTCGTACAAGTATGTTTGATCTTGGTATATTCCCGACATTCAGGGATCTCTATGTTGATCTCTTTATATCCTTCCTGCTCCTTTGAATTTCCGCCCCAATAATTGTCACCTGTCTTTGCGTCATAGTGTGCACTTCCATGGCACAAACTGGCAAAAGATGGGAATGCCTTTCATTTGGGTGTCTCTTATTTACTGCACTCCAAGCAGATGTGCAATAGATTGTATAGACATTGAGAGAACATGCAATGGTAGTTACTTATGCTGCAGATACTTTAAACAACTGGTTCTAGCCGAGGTTTGGATAAGAAGACTGAGAAGAACATCTTGGTCTACGACCTTGGGGGTGGTGCCGTGGCCCATTTGTGCATTCCAGTTGGATATCTGGGAACATACTATGTAGCAATATGTAGCGTGTGTGTGTATATATATATATATTATATATATATATGCTACCCCCCCAAAGATCTACCATTTTCAGCTTTTTGTTGATGTCAAAGAGGTAGTATTTGTTGGGAACCTTTTGCAAAAACAAAGTAGGTACACTATCACTTTCAAAAAAGATGAGCACATACTCAGGTCAGAAAGCACAACATTTCTTGAAGGAAGCAATCTGTTTTAAATTGCAGCGTTCCTTTCCATGCTTGAAAAAAGGCAACTTCATTCATAAACTGCAATTTTCCTTCCAGATAAAGTATGACTTCGTTCAAGAAACAGTACCCCTACACAATATATATATATAGAGCATTCCTCTAAACATGCAGCGTTTTCTTTCTGAAGAAGTGCAGTCTTCCTTTCAAACTAATATTAAGCCTTCCTTCAATCATACAGTATTTCTTTCAAAACACCAGATTCTAACATTTTGGATATGTATGTGTTTTTGACGCAACAGAGTAAGAATAATACTGTATCTTGATCAGCAATTTTTAATCTACAATGAATATAGCTTCATTATAGATTCCATATACTTTAATGTACCAGTGAATTGACCATAAACATATCTTTAATAAACCTTTAGTAAACCTTTGGCATACCTTCAATATCCGCTTTTAAATACCATCTAAACAAAAACTTTAATATACCATCCAATATACCTCTAGCATTCCATTGGATAACGATGAAGCTACCTTTAATATACAATTTAACTGGCCTTGAAAATACCTTTTGTATACTTAAAATATACCTTCAATGCATAAAACTTCACTATACCATTTAATTTACCTTAGATATACCGTTTTATTGGCCATGAAAACATCTTTAATACACCTTTAGGATACCTCTCTACCTCTAGCATACCTCTAGCATACCTTTTTTTCCCATTTAATTTGTCTTTAATAAACCTTTAATGTACCATCTATACTTAGCTTACCATTGAAGAATCGTTAATATTCCATTTGATATACCATTACTATATGATGAAATATGATTTTGGCATACCATTTTATATATCATGCATCTACCTCTAATATACCATTTGATTGACTTTGAAAATACCTTTACATAATATATCTTTAGTATACCATCTAATCCACCTCTAATATACCATTTAATATACCTGTAGTATACCTGTAATATTCCAGTCTAGCCATGAATCTATATAATATATTAATATATATATATATAGTATATCTTTAAGATACCTGGACCTTGTGTTTTCATTAAAAATGTTGCTTACTACACCTTTAATATTCCTTGAAGGTATATACCGTATTATATACCTTTAATATACCACATAATTGACCTCGCACATACCACACCTCTAACATACCTTTTATTTAGTCAAAGCCTGGATTCAAGAAGTTTCCCCCAGAATCTTGAATCTTGAATCTTGAATCCAGGAAACTTTGCAAAGTTTTGGGAAGTGCATATGCCTGTGTATATGTATACATGCTTATTTAAATAAATATATATATATATATATGGTCCTCCCTTTTAAAGAATTACTCGAGTATCATCCCAAACCACAAGATTTCAAAAAGGTAGGTCAAAAATGGTAGATCTTTGGGGGGGTACCATATATATATATATATATATATAGACATAGATATGCCAGCGAGGCATGGTAGGCCAGGACAGTACATGTGCAACATCGAGTCATAGAGACTAGAGAATTGGAGTGGTTCAGTCGGTTCAGTTGCCAGGTACCTTCGACGTGTCGCTGTTGACCATCGACAACGGTGTCTTCGAGGTGGTGGCCACCAACGGAGACACCCACTTGGGCGGTGAGGATTTTGATCAACGCGTCATGCAGCACTTCATGAAGATCTTTCAGACACGCGGAAAAGCAACGGTTGGATGGTGGTGATGGTTATGGATTGGCAGAATGAAAATGGTTTCAACGTTTCATTCCGTCTGGTTTGATGCACTACCAAGTTTGTTTTAATCCAGTTCCACTGTCATATTTGTTGGGTCGGGATTCATGGTTACAGCTTTTCAACCTTGCCTTGGATATACCGACCAAGGAAGAAACACGGCAAGGACATGTCCAAAGACAAGCGTTCCATTCAGAAGTTGCGACGCGAGGCACAACGAATCAGGGTACGCTGATATTCAGTGGACAAATGACACCACTTGCTAAGTGACAGCAAAGTTAGTGATTTGTGCGGTAGACTTTGGTGACGCCTGAATTACTTTTACGGAAAGTGCGTTTTCCAACAAAACGTCCAAATCACTTCCAGTCATAGTTGATAGATTTATCATGATATAGATATAAGATAATATAGTGTTCATCCAGGTGTTTCTCCATCCCAGCAGATTTTTCCCATCCCCCAATCCATCCCCAACCGTTGCCCGGCCGCAGGTGGAGAAGGCCAAGCGCGCGTTGAGTTCCACCCACCAGGCGCGCGTGGACATCGAGGCCTTGTACGACGGCGTGGACTTCTCGGAGACCTTGACCCGGGCGCGCTTCGAGGTGAGCCATAGGGGGTTGATGTGGGAAGGGCAAAAGAACAATGATTCGATGATCATATCATGTTAGAAAACGTTCTATGAATGTTGCTATGATATGTGATAATATATGAGAAGTTACACAGAAACCTGTCTTGGGGTTGGGAATGAGAAGAACAAAATGCCGTGGCTTGGTGATTTTTACAAAGTGAGAAGGAAGTTTAGGATTGCTTCTGGTTCGTTTGGTCAGGCAGTCCGATCATTGAGCTGCCATCCAACAGACAAAGCAGCGATGTGTTCCCACAGGAGCTGAACGCTGACCTGTTCAAGAACACCCTGAAACCTGTGAAGCAGGTCCTTGAGGATTCAGGCGGGTGGCTGTTGTGTTCAAATCTCCAGCAACCCGCACCATCTTAGTCAAAAAAAATATCACGGCGCCATCACGCACTTGTGGACACCACTTGTGGTTTGAGCTGGAGATGCCTGTTGCCAGGCTTGAAGAAGAATCAGGTTGATGAGCGACTTGGTTGGAGCAATGAGGCACCATCGTCTCAGGCTGCAACCATCTGCAACCTGTCCCTTTCGTGCACGCTTCATCCGACTCGTCAATGATCACATTTCAGCTGACCAAGTTGTAGAATGTTTTCTTCATCAGTGCTTGTGGTACCCCCACGCCATTGGTTTCGCCATTGGTTGTGGTTTCCACTGGCTTTTCCCAATGGTTTCCCATCGCGACCACTGGATTTTGGCCCAGGATTGTGCTGGTGGGTGGCTCCACTCGTATCCCGAAGGTGCAGCAGTTGATCAAGGCCCGTCACGACGGTCACGACGAGTGAAATCAGTCCGCGACACTGACAGGGAAACTCCTATCTAGAATAATTCGATACAGATATTTATGGATTTTACATGATTCTACAATATCTGAATATCTTATAGATTAGGGATGATGAAGGTAACGAAAAAGGGTTGCTGCACTGGATGCTCAACTTGCAACATGTGATTCTGAATGTATTATATTATTAATATTAATACGTGATTATACATGGCACTGAAAGTTCTCCCGTGACATGCTGTGCCCAGGACTTCTTCAACGGCAAGGAGCCCAACCGAGGCATCAACCCTGACGAGGCTGTGGCCTATGGTGCTGCTGTGCAGGCAGGAATCTTGAGTGGCGAAGGTGGACACGACATGGTCTTGCTGGATGTGACTCCTTTGACCTTGGGCATTGAGACTGTGGGAGGCCGGTGATGTGGATTTTGGTGGGGTGAATTTGGTCCGGTGATGTCCGGTGGGTCATGTTGACCCAGCACTGTGCAAGATGCAGCACGAACACGGCCTGCAATCGGAGTCCAGGGGTTGGAAGTGTCAGATAATCAGCAGATAATGATGATAAATGATGATCATGGACAGGTTTGATTATGCTTGATTTACTGGAGTCTCAGGGTCCTATAGGGTCCTGTGACTTCAAACGTGGCTGGTTTTCTGTGGCGGCCTCCAGGTGTCATGACGAAGCTCATCTCCCGAAACACGGCAACTTGGTGGTGCATGGGGGTGCTCATAGCTGTCCCATTTGTGCAGGGCCCATTACTTGCTTGGAAGCCCCTGTTACGTTTTGGAAAAGTGTAGCCCCGTCCTTGGATTCATTCAATGGCAGTTGCGCTACCAATGTTATACCAATGGTATGCCCTTTGAGCACTCATACAGTGCGTCAAACTGACCCTAGTAGGCCCTAGTTACATGTTGTCTCCCAATCATGGGCAACTGAATGCTCTGTAAGTTGTCTACAGGCTCGACAATTGAGCTGCAGCGGATTGCTCTCAGGTGATTCCGACCAAGAAGTCACAGGTCTTCTCCACATACCAAGACAATCAGCCAGCAGTGAACATCCAGGTCTATGAGGGTCGCTTGTCTGGATGATTTGATGATATGTGATGATATTTGATGGACCCCTTTGGTGGGTTATGTTATGCAACACGGTGCAGTATATTGAGATATAATGAAACTGTATTCGAGTGCAAAGCATTGTGTGATATCAACACATTGTTCAACATTGCAAAAAAAACGCCGTAAAACAGCAACTGGTAATGTCACCATGATAATCCAGTGGTTGCTCCAACATGTTCAAAACACAGCATTGGCTCTTCAGCTACGCTCAAGTCCATTGCCGAGGTGAACGACCCATGACCAAGGACAACCACTTGCTGGGCAAGTATCTTGCCATCAGACCAGAAAGGAAGTAAATCTGTAGTTTGATGACGTATAATTTGACTATATTATATTATATTAAATATTAACTAATATTGTATAAAATGATCGTCTTTTTTTATTTGCAGATGCATGATCATGGATGAAGCATTGCCCAACTCCCAGCATTGTTGCAACAGATGGCACAGATGCTTTGGGTTTGCACGTGCCTGTTCATCATGAGCATAGCTAAAGCACAAGCTGAACTGCCACCATCGTCAGGTTTGAGCTCGGCGGTATCCCTCCAGCTCCCCGTGGTCAGCCACAGATCGAAGTGACCTTTGAGATTGACTCCAACGGCATTTTGAACGTTGGCGCGGAAGACAAGGGCCCCTCGGCGTGAGCAAAAGTCTATGTCGTTGAGGCGGCAATCCTTGTTGGTACTTTATATACATTCCTCTCAATAGAAAAGAAATGTAACATGAAAGAACATGTGTCCTCCTTGTTTCACACCGCAAACCACCCAACTCAGCTATCATCTCTGGTCGTTTGTGGTTCCATATATTTTGCAATCATTCCCCAGTGACCGTCCCAGTGCCCGTTTGTGACACAGCTGAGGCACCGGAAAGTCGGAGAAGATTACCATCACCAACGACAAGGGCCGATTGACCGAGGAACAGATCGAGAAGATGATCCGCGAGGCCGAGGAGTTTGCGGATGAGGACAAGAAGGTCAAGGAGAGAGTGGATGCCAAGTACCTTGGAAAAACATGGTGGAGATATCGTGACCCACATGGGGTTGCGGAGAAATGGGATATGAATGGATATGATCCCTTAAGATATCTCAAGTGATGATATGTGATGATATGTGATGATCAATTTTATGGGGAAAATGATGGTAATCCATGAATAAACAGTTTTTCATCAGTTTTTCATCAGTTGAATCCAGTTGATGTTCGTGTCCTATTTTTGGACTCCCATGGGACAATGGAACCCACAAGCCACACATGGATTAGTTGCGACGTGTGATGGGATCCCGGAAGGCCACCTTGGGTCGTTGCATTGCTGTTGCTCGAAGTGCTTTGTGTCGGAACAGATTGACGTCGATTGACGTGAATATGTATGACAATGTATGAGTCGTATGAGCGTATTATGATGTATTCTGTGCAAAATCTTGCAAATTAGTATGGTCACCACAGCCATGCTTGGAGCCAAAATGAAGCGTCAGCTCCAAGTTGATGACCACATGCCTTTTTGCCACTATGCCGTTCTGCTAGGAACGCCTTCGACGGCTACATCCATTCTATGCGATCGGCCACAGAAGGCTCTGGGGACAACAAAGGCCTTAGCGAAAAGATGGACTCCGATGAGAAGGAGACCATTCTGGACGTTCCTAGCCACATTCGGGCAGAGGAAACTATCAATCTATCAGAATTGCTGTGATTGTGTATGTGTGATGGCATGATCATGGTTACTGATGGTTAATTACTAGATGTTTCCTCTGGATGTTTCCTTTGGGTTGCTGGAAGATGTTCATCCAGATTTCCATTGAGGCTTTGAAGGATGGCCAGTCTTGGTTGGATTCCAACCCAGAGGCTGATGCAGAGGAAATCAAGGAGAAGCATAAGGAGATCGAGGGAATCTGCGCTGCTCAGCATTGACATGCCGTTTCCATGGAGTTCTGTGTGGAAATGGGGGAAATGGCCAATTATTAGATAGGGATCATATGGGATAATAATGATAATCGTATTTTTTGAGGTACCCTGTTTTCGGACAAATTCATTTTGATCCAAGATAGATTACACCATGGGTATGATTCAGTATGATGCAAGACTGGGGAGGGGTCTTAACATACACCAAGCCATTATCTACTCATACAGACGATCAAATCGAGGATAATGTTAAAGCTGCAAGGATGCAGCATTAATTTTTGCTACTTGTAGTAGCTAATATATGCTAGTATTGTATTGTAATTTCACCAGATCAAGTTGTTTTTCTCAATGGTCCTGGCGACGACAACGACATGGAATTTCTGCTGGCACCGTCTCATGCGTTCCTTGAAGCTGTCACTGTCGTAAGGCCCCAATCGTCTCCAAGTACTACGGAGGAGGCGGTGCATCTGCTGGAGGGGATGAAGATGAGGAGGAGGCCCATGACGAGCTGTGAGGCAGCCATGAGGCTCTGCGCTGAGTTCTTTGATGAGTCAACTTGAATTCTAGAAGTGTTGTGCATTGTACCATGGTCTTACACCATGTTATATGCGTTATATACTTGTACAGCAGTTTTGGCAGACTCGTGCTGCAATTCACTGAATACAGACCCCGGGCAATGCCCATAAGCGTTGTCTGCGTCTAGCAGCGACAAAAAAAGAGCGGCCGCGTGACACCACGACCGGCCGCGGCATGGAGAATGCGTACATCTTCGGTCGATTTCGGTAGTGCATTTAGCACAAATGACATGATGTGATGTCATGTGTGACATAACCCAGCAATATGGATGCAACGAAGACGTAGGATGCAGTAATACATTCATCATTGTTCTTTGATTTCATAGGATAATCACCAACTTTGGAAACATGCGCAATAATTATAATGATTGCCAGAAGGGAAAGTCCCTTCAATTTCCAAGACAACTATTCCAGGTGTGTTGCTACGATGTAGTACATGTACAGACACCATCGTCGACTTCTGCTCCACAAACTCGACAGAGTATGATCCGCCAAACAGGATGCCCGGAAAATGAAGGACATGAAGTCTCAAAAACTTGAAACAGATATGAATATGACTTTGCATGTGTCTCTCCGCGTTTTTGGGCTATCTCTTTAAAAGCTGTGTTGCAATTATTGTCCCCAGGTTTGGGAAAATGTTTACCCCCAAATTGCTAAACATTGGGAAGTTTTGTCCCTAAGATCTTAGGGACAACAGCCACCAAACTTAGGGACAATAATTATATACCCAAACTTGGAAAAGTAGCTCTCAAGAAAACGTGGTAGAGTGCCATGATAAAATATGATGATTCAATACCATTCAAGCATCCGAGATCTTGAGTATAGAGTCAAGAATACATACCTGAATCATCCTGAATCCATGTCGCTTTGTCTCTAAATCCAGCATTTCCTGTGCTTTCCTGTTAGATTTCTCGTCAACATATCACAGCAACATCGCCAGGATGTGGATTACCATCTCCGCCAGTGGGAACAGACCGGCACAGGAGCCAGCACGAGGGAATTGTCCCAGCACTGGTAGTGTTGCATACCTACAGTAATTATTGTATGAATTTGTATTGAATTTGTATCATATGATTTCCTCAAAGGTCATGCCATCAACGTGGGCCGCTTTTGTCCACGGATCAAAACAAGATTGAGGCGAGGCCGAGAAGCGTTTGGCACAGGATCCACCCAAAGCAGGATCTAAAGGTCAACCAGGAAATCTGTTCGAGGTGCGGCGGCCAAAGGTTGCAACATGTTGCAACATGGGTTAAGTGAGACGCACAATTTCTCAAATCTATACCATGCTTGGCCATGTTTAGTTTAGTATTCAATAGTATTCAACAATCCATTTTGGTGTGCTACTATTGTTTGCTGTCTTGTTGATTTTTTCAGGCATTAGCTAGGGATTGCAGCACTCCCCGCCCATGGTTGTGAGAGACTGGGGCACTCTGTATGCAGATCTGCAGCCATGAGTTTCTGTTGCAACTTTGTCAACGAGTGATTTCTGTTTGCAGATGCTGACCAAACGTTAACTGAACGTGGACTACTGTAGCTGACCAACATTGAAGCGAGTCTGCCTACGTTGCAGGATACTCACAAGATGAAAGTGGACGCAGTACTCATCGATTTGTCCTGGTTCTTAAACCAAAACCACGGTAGAAAAAGTTGGAATTTCCAAAGCAAAATGCAAAACCAAATCACCCAGCCTGCAAAGACCGTTGACCTCGGGGCTACTTTCCAGTTTTATGGTGTCCACTGCATTGACTGCATTGCAGGTTTTGCTTCAAGCAGCTCTGGAGTCTGACAATCGGTGCGGTCAGACGGTCGAAACCTGTGGTACTTTAAAGATCTTCAAAGACTGTCTCGGATGTTGTAGATCACTTCATGTCTTAAAGATCTTCTCAACTTTCCTTTGCTTCTTGAAGACCAGGCTGGAAGAAAGTGCCTGCATGCTCAGCTTGTTATTCAAGTGGGCTTAAAGCCTTACGGATCTGAGCCAACAGAAATGGCAGGTTCAACTACCGTTTCACGGATGATTGCATGTCCTTGACTTGGGGCTTGATGCGAACCACCTTGCTCTTTGCCACCTTGCACCGGGGCCCAGGTTTGCACTGATGCTCGCAGTCTGTTGGAAGAAGTGGTACATCATGGTATATCATCACGAAACTATGAGGGCCCAAAGATCTCAAATGTCAACTCGCACATCTTCGATGTGATTCGTTGATTTGGATGCACAGCTAATATCATCCAAGAGCCAAAATGTATCAAATGATCCCCCATGTATAGCTCACTATAAAGTGGACATCCTTTGCGCTTATAAAGTGGGTTTCCGGTCGCCACTTTATATACCGACAATGGGGGATAAAGCCGTGTTTTGCGCGAGAAACATGCCCTTGGACCTGGAAGATGACTTTATTGCAACGTTGGCTTTCCAGTTTATACCCGGCTGGTTCCCCACAAGGAAACGACTCAATATATGCGGCAATGCATTTTATAGACCGTTGGTTCCCTTCAAAGAATGGCCATAATATGTCACACCATCCACTTTATAGAAACATGTCTCCCCAATGATTTCGGGCCAATATCTTTCTGTTGGGGCTGTATACATGGCAAAGCACTTTATAGAGTGAAACTTGCCCTTTAAGAAGAAGAATTTGTGCTGCATCCAGGGCACTTTATAGAAAGAAAATTGCGGCAGAGCATTTTATAGAGTCATGAGATACATCACCCAAATCACTTTATAGAGCTGCCCAGGACCCCATTCACCCTGAGGACCCCTTCACCCTGAGGACCCCTTTCAAGGGAAATCTTCTTCTCTATAAAGTGGCCAGTCCAGGTAAAACCCCTGAAAAAACAGAATCTATGTTGGACTGGCCACTTTATACCCCCTCCCCAAACAGAGAATGCCTCTATAAAGTGGCCAGTCCAGGTAAAACCCCTGAAAAAACAGAATCTATGTTGGACTGGCCACTTTATACCCCCTCCCCCAACAGAGAATGCCTCTATAAAGTGGCCAGTCCAGGTAAAACCCCTGAAAAAACAGAATCTATGTTGGACTGGCCACTTTATACCCCCTCCCCCAACAGAGAATGCCTCTATAAAGTGGCCAGTCCAGGTAAAACCCCTGAAAAAACAGAATCTATGTTGGACTGGCCACTTTATACCCCCTCCCCCAACAGAGAATGCCTCTATAAAGTGGCCAGTCCAAGTAAAACCCCTGAAAAAACAGAATCTATGTTGGACTGGCCACTTTATACCCCCTCCCCCAACAGAGAATGCCTCTATAAAGTGGCCAGTCCAGGTAAAACCCCTGAAAAAACAGAATCTATGTTGGACTGGCCACTTTATACCCCCTCCCCCAACAGAGAATGCCTCTATAAAGTGGCCAGTCCAGGTAAAACCCCTGAAAAAACAGAATCTATGTTGGACTGGCCACTTTATACCCCCTCCCCCAACAGAGAATGCCTCTATAAAGTGGCCAGTCCAGGTAAAACCCCTGAAAAAACAGAATCTATGTTGGACTGGCCACTTTATACCCCCTCCCCCAACAGAGAATGCCAGTCCAGGTAAAACCCCTGAAAAAACAGAATCTATGTTGGACTGGCCACTTTATACCCCCTCCCCCAACAGAGAATGCCTCTATAAAGTGGCCAGTCCAGGTAAAACCCCTGAAAAAACACATTTTTACCTGGAATGGCCACTTTATACCCCAGCCAGTGGGCTCCAGGACTTTGACCCGGAAACGGAAGGACTGACAACAAGGTAAAGGGGGAAAACTACAACGGAGAGGTACAACGGGAAGGCTACCACAAGAAAATGAGACATGTCACGTTTATATACGTTTATTGTTTTCAATGTGTCATATAGATTGGCGATGATTGGTATATTGAATATGTTGTAGATGTATTTTGGAACATATGTATACCTATGATTTACACATCAATATAAATATATATAAATCATAAACACATGCCAAACCAAAAACTTTTAGCTGAGTATTGTATTCCCAATCTGTTGGCAAATGTCCAGCCGATTCACCATGCGTAACCCAACAAGATTCAAACTATGGATTGTTTACTTTTGAAAAAAAATACTGGGTGAATCTACGTATATCTATGACGACAATCTCCCAAAATCATCCTAAAAATCTATGGACATCTATGGACCAAAACCACGGCCACATGCCCATCCTCTATAAAATGGTTTGCAAGAAAGTTCAGCTCTATAAAGTGGCTTGATCACGTCATTTCTGGCAGCCCCACCCTCTGTATAAACTGGCCGGTCCATGCCCATCCTCTATAAAATTGTTTGCAAGAACCAGTAAAAACATATTTTCGAAAGTAAACAATCCATAGTTTGAATCTTGTTGGGTCACGCATGGTGAATCGGCTGGACATTTGCCAACAGATTGGGAATACAATACTCAGCTAAAAGTTTTTGGTTTGGCATGTGTTTATGATTTATATATATTTATATTGATGTGTGAATCATAGGTATACATATGTTCCAAAATACATCTACAACATATTCAATATACCAATCATCGCCAATCTATATGACACATTGAAAACAATAAACGTATATAAACGTGACATGTCTCATTTTCTTGTGGTAGCCTTCCCGTTGTACCTCTCCGTTGTAGTTTTCCCCCTTTACCTTGTTGTCAGTCCTTCCGTTTCCGGGTCAAAGTCCTGGAGCCCACTGGCTGGGGTATAAAGTGGCCATTCCAGGTAAAAATGTGTCTTTTCAGGGGTTTTACCTGGACTGGGCACTTTATAGAGGCATTCTCTGTTGGGGGAGGGGGTATAAAGTGGCCAGTCCAACATAGATTCTGTTTTTTCAGGGGTTTTACTGGGACTGGCCACTTTATAGAGGCATTCTCTGTTGGGGGAGGGGGTATAAAGTGGCCATTCCAGGTAAAAATGTGTTTTTTCAGGGGTTTTACCTGGACTGGCCACTTTATAGAGGCATTCTCTGTTGGGGGAAGGGGTATAAAGTGGCCATTCCAACATAGATTCTCTTTTTTTCAGGGGTTTTACCTGGACTGGCCACTTTATAGAGGCATTCTCTGTTTGGGGAGGGGGTATAAAGTGGCCAGTCCAACATAGATTCTGTTTTTTCAGGGGTTTTACCTGGACTGGCCACTTTATAGAGAAGAAGATTTCCCTTGAAAGGGGTCCTCAGGGTGAATGGGGTCCTGGGCGCGCCGCGCGCGCGCGCCAAAAAGGTCTCAAAATTGGAGCCATTTTGGCGCGCGCGCGCGCGCGCGGCGCGACCAGGACCCCTTTCACCCCAAGGACCCCTTTCAAAGGAAAGTGTGTTAGAGGCATTCTCTGTTGGGGGAGGGGGTATAAAGTGGCCAGTCCAACATAGATTTTGTTTTACCATAGATTCTGTTAACGACTTCGATATAGATATTTGTCTGGCTGTCGGTTTCGTTCGGTTTCGAAGTCATTCGAAGTCTTTTGGGTTCCCCATCGATGAGATCGATGATATTCCCCCAAGGTTTGAACGTGTCCCCTCAACTTTATAGACAATCATGTCGATGCTGCCATCGTCGCGATTAAGAAAATCATCGCTACTACAACGATCGTTGTTTAGCCGGAAATCCACATTATAGTGCCACTGTTCTGCACAAGTATTACTATCTGGATGTTCGGCATCTCACTTTATAGTCATGGGACATGTTCACAAGTACCCTCAAAAACCTGCATCGAGTTTTATGTTTTTACGCGGCCAGGCGACTTTATACAAACGTTGGATTTTGACTTTATAGACAAAACATGTTGGCTTTCCACTTTATAGACTCCAGACATGTGGCCATTCCAGTTTATACCAGGCTATTCTCTATAAAGTCGGCCGCAAAGCATCTAGCGGGCTATACATGGGGGATATCAAATGTAGATTGCCAAGATGTCATACCCAGACTCCCAGTGCTATCAGTGCCTTGGGAATTGGTGGAGAATCAGTTTGCCCCAGCAAAAGTGTTGATCATTTGGTGGATCTTGTTGGTCATCATATCCACCAAGGCCTTCGTCTGTGATCGAAGCATCTGAGTTTTGTCTCTTCATGTGGGTCTGGCTTCCCAAGCTGGTTGGATTTGGTTCTGGTTGGGTTGTTGGGATGACTATCGTGTGATTCTTTGCCGCTGTGGCGGACGCAGATTGAATCAAATATCTTCGGGATGTTCAGAAGGAGATTCAGCACAGTAGGAGGATCTATGGTTCCTCATGATAGTATTTCACTGGATTAGGCCACAACTCTGTTGAAACTTGAAGCCTCACGTGTGATATGTCATGCTAAAGCATCAGGTCCTTCCATGCAGACAGTCGAACTTCATGTTCCAGATGAGTTTTTGCTATTCAGTGTGAACATGATCTTGTTGATCTTGTTGGCCTGTCGATATGATCCAATTCCAGGTCCAAAGAAGCAGATATTTTGGAGGGAATTTTCTCCTGGAGCCATGTTGGGGTCGCCATACTGGCATCCCTTGGGAGGTGTTACATGCCTTCCTGGTCTTGGCCTTTGGGGTCTTTGTGGACGTGCTATGGATCGGGGTGCGCCAAGGGTGGGATTGTTTGTGTTCACCCAAAGAGAAGCTGGTGAGTGTCCACTTGGCTCGGCACTCTTCCTATGTTCGAAGATGTTTGAAGCAGGCTGCAAAATTAGCAAAATCGGACAGCACGTGATACGACAAATGTATACAAATGTGTTCGGAGTTGTCAGGTCCGATTGGGAGAATGATAGCCCAACTGTGTCTATTTTCTGCAGGTGATCTTGCTTTCGTTCCTGTGGCAGGGTAGCCCAAGAAAGATATGGGCAAGTCCTATGGTATTGCTTGGTATTTACCCTTCGGAATTACACATCCTCCGGTTTCATACAAGGTCTCTAATATCAGAGTCTAACTATTCAAGAGGCACACCAGCAGCAACTAACAGCAACAGCAATCGACAGCAACTGCCATGGCGGGTTTGGTGGATTTAACTTGATTTAACTGCTTCTCTTTATCTTCTCGTGGTGCTTTCATGAACTGAATGATCACATCCAGGACTAGCTTTCTTGAAACAGTGTCCAACTTAGGTTCCCAATGGTTCCCATATATTTCCATTCAAAACATTTCAAAACCAGGTTCTCTAGTGATTCTCTAGTATGCAATCCAAAATTCATGAAAATTCAACCTGTGGGGTTCTTCTTGGTTCTTCCGGGCCATTGATCCAAGGATCTTGGCGAAGGCAACATCTTTCTCAACCATTCTGCTGGCCGGCATGTTCCAAATCCCAGCCACCAACCTCCCCACAAGTACTGTAAGTACAAACGGATCAAACGGCTGCTGTTGTGGAAATTGACTGTCAAGAGTTGTTTCGGAAAGAATGAGGCTGTTGCTCCCCTTTACTGCAAATGGTTTATGAATGTTTATGATTTCTTGTTGTACGTCTCTGTTTCTGGTTGTATCCATGCCGCACGCGCTTCGTTCATTCCGACAGATGTCGCCTGCGCCGATGTCGAAACCTGTCGAAACCACCCAGGCTCTTCTTCTCCTTCTTGGACACCGTTTCGAAGGTGCATATGGGGTGGTGGAAAATCTGGTTGGTTATAAGATGTTATAAGCATGACTACAGCATGACACATAGAAAGCACATGAAAGCATAAGAAACCTGAAAAGATCCTGCAACCTGAACTTGACAAGAAGTTATCCCACAAGCCCAGCTTGACATTTTCGGACCCTGATGGAGATGACCAGCGCAGGTGTTACTCTTCCTCAGTCGGAGATGGCGAAAATTGCCAGGACGTGGCAGGTGCCATGAACATTGAGTTGGGAAGCGGTTGGATGGTTAGATGTACATATAATTATATATATAAAATAGATATCCCTGATATCCCCTGTATTTGCTGGGATACCTGAGAAAATGCAAGGTGAATATCTAGCCCGAACACACCACACTGAAATCATCAGACATCGAGACACTCTTAATCTGACAAGTTGTCACCTTGAAGCCTTGAAACTAAGTATTTTCCCGGTAGGCCAGTCACTGCCAAGAATGTCAAGGTTGGTGCGGGCGCCCAGCCTTTCCCAGGACGCACTGATTCAGGATCAGCCATGGGCCAAGTCATTGGGGTCCCAATGGACTCGACCCACAGCTGGTCATTTTATGTTGGACTATCCTTGAGGGGTGAGAATTTTTGATACATACCCATACCATCCCATACCCGATTACCTGGCTTGACCTCAAGTCGCAGGGTATGGTTCATGTTCTAGTGAGGGATGTTATTCGATGTTATTCGTTCATCGCATGATGACTTATGATTTAGCAAGCATCGAATTGCGGGAGAATTGTTGATATTCTTGGGACCCAACTCGAACTCATGTGTATTCCATGTGCTTCATGCCACATACCATGCCGCCAGGTATGAAGGTTTTGCCTGGGAAGGAGAACCCAACGACGGTGAGTACTTGATGCTGGATGATACTGTAAGTGACATCTATTTGTCCATATGTGTATTGATATGTCTCCTTACAGCCTGGATGGTGTAGAGTTCGGCCATCAACAGAGGGCCATTGCTTGCCTCTCTTCAAGTACTCGATGCACCTGGCCAGTGTCATGGATTGTGTTACTGTAGGTCAAATTCTATGGAGGAGTCAGGATCTAGGCGAAACAAACTCTGCGAAGAAAGGCTTTAAATTAAAGCAATATAGCAAAGCAAAGATGAAGATCCAAATATATTGTGATTCATCATGATACTGTAATTGTATAGACATGACATGACATGACCTGTTTGGACCTCTTTGTGCAGCAAAAAGAAACAGAACACAGAAACATGATGAAACATGATGAAACATGTGCAACAGGGTGCTGACCATTGCTGACCTTTTCGATCACCTGTGAGCATCCGCGATGCCGCTGCATCTTGCAGGATTGGATGTATGATATGAAGAAGGACGATGCCAAGCAGAACGCGGCCTCTGGATGTTCCATGGTACGACCCCTCAGAAAGCGTAGAAAGGGATTGATCATTTCTGATCAGTCAAGCTGATATGTTTCAACTTCGGAAAGTTGTGCTGGCATACACATCAATGCAAGAAATGGGCAATGCAAATCAGAATATATAAACGGTTTTTGCGTACATCATACATAATATATATAATTATATGTTATATAACATAAAAGTCATAATTATTACTATTATTGTAGTAGTAATAATGATATATACAGATGGATCAAAACCTCTTAAAATATATCCTATTTTACCCTATTTGGGGCGGTGAACACTCATAAATCCAAGCTATTTGGGTGTTTACCCTACCGTTTCTTTTTGACCCATACCCATATAGCCAATGTGCCGATGTTTTGCCCCTTCCACTGTGCTCAAACCTTTAGCCAAAGCAGCACAGGTCGGTACCGTTACCAATTGCGATGACTGCCAGGAGAGTAGCAGGGTCAAGGTTCTGAGTGGTTTCGGAGAAGGCTTGCAAAGGGTGAAAGGCCAAGAGCCCAAATTTTCAGTTTGTGAACTATGGTTCGATATGGTTCATCCTCCAGACGGTTGGAAGCTCTTCCCCAAAATTACGGATATCACCGAATCATCGGGCACGTTTGGATCTCACCAGGAGCTGGGCTACTGTGAAGTGATGTGGGTGGCTCCGCTGAATTGGAGATGGAGTCGGCGTTGACACGGATCGATGGTATCTTCTGAACAACGGCTTGATTCGCTTGATTGGTTCCACATTGAAATTTTCAGCCTATGGGGTGTTTTTTTTCCTCATAGAGAATATCAGATTCCTCGCATGTTGCAGTGTCGTTTTGTGAATCTACGTCCAACGAGCCAGGCAATGAACCCCAATGAACCCCACGCAATGGAATGCGCAATAGATGATGGCAGAATCCGAATAGAAACTCTCAACCCACCCAACTGAAAGACTTCAGATGTGGGAGAGAGGCAGCATAAGAACTACGCATAAACATGCACACGCATTAATATACATAAGCCTGCTCGGAACTTCTACGACTAAGATGCACGACAAATTGCCGGATTGTGTCCAAGTAAAGCAAAATGAACTATGTGTGTCTTAACTTTTTGGACTCCCTTGTCCACTGAACTGGATCACCCCCGTTTGAATATGTTTGAAGCCAGCCAGTACTGTATCCTTTCACAAGCGTTTACCGGAGGTGAAATCACATCCTCCCAATTTCCAGCCAATCTTGGTGAGCATCCCAGGTGAACGGCAGCGAAGGCCGTTATCGCATCACCACCAGCTGGCAAACAGCCAGTGACTTGCGACGACATCCAGACTGGTGACTTGCCTTGCTCAGTTGGTGTGGTTCTTTGTGCAGCATAGGTTGTTTCTGTAAGAGAAAACAACGTGTCCAATTTCTAGATGTACGTTCATGGCCGTACGGCACCTCACGTTTAAAAGAATGGAGATGATACCCAAAGCCCGTACCTCAGTGTATCCTCAGTGTGGATTTGCTGTTAAGGTATGCAGTCTGTGTAGAGGCCACTGTGCTCCTTTTCGGTGCCTTGGCTGCTGCAAGCATCCTTGGAAAGTGTGTCGCTGAATTCCAGGTTCCCCGTGAGGTAGAAATGCCCGATTATGCCATGAGTCCCCGTGGAATTTAGCTGAAAAGTTCCCCCAAATTCCGTGGGAAGTTCCTTTGAAATTCCATGCTAAGTTCCCTCACTTCCAATTTTTTGCGGGGAGTTCCCTAGAAATTCTGCGAAGTTTGCTAACCTCCGGGTCAGCTTCCCGAAAATTCTGTTTCAAAGCGAAGGTTTCTTGAAAAAACAAGATGGAAGCCACGAACCCGAATGTATTCACGTTCTTGGGCTACGAGTCCAAACCTCTGCAATAAAAAAGCGAACTCTTTTTTCCACGCATCGTGCGCTCATTGTCGCAGCGAAGGCACCTGATGACAGAAGACTAGATGATTCCAGGGCCAACTTACACAGAGACACAGAAGAACAGAAGATGACAGAATACCAAGGGTTCAAATTTTGCATGTTTGCTATAGATATGTTTGTTCCGTATCTAATGCAAAATTCCAGGTGCCAGTCCGCGCCTTCTACTGCGAAAGTCCATGTGGCAACGCGTCTTCTGCTGCAGTTGGCTGCAATGATCGCAGTCCATCATCAGCCTGCGACAAGGTCAGATGCAAGTTTTTCTGCCACGCCCGCTCTCTAGTAGTTTTTCATCCAGTTCGGCTGACCGTGTGATATGTGCATGGTAATGATCCGTGTAAATAGAATTCCAAAGCTGCTTGTGCAAACTGACCTCTCGACAACATTTGCTGTGTATTTCACCCTGTTTGACAACTGCATTGCTGTGAGAGGAAAAACAAACTATGTCCGATCCAGTTCTGCAGACGGGTTATATCTGTATGGCAATCAATCTCTCTGAAATGTTTATCCATGTGTTGCAAAATGTGATCTGAAAGCTGAGCAGGACTCGTGATCATTTACAAAATGAAACTTGTCCAAGTCACTGCGGTCAAGCGCAAGGCAGCCAGCGCCAGACAGCCAGCAAGGTTTGCACTCCCAGTATCTCAGTGACCGATTGCCGGAGACACGCCAGCAAGACACGCCAGAAAGACAAACCTGGAAGACACTCGTGCAGGACAATCCTGGAAGACATTCCTGTAAGACACTCTGGGAAGACGCTCTTAGAAGACACTCCAGAAACGTTCGCGTGACTTTACTTCTCACTGAGGCCGCGACTTTCATTTTTGATGTTCATCCGTTCAGCTCACAACGCAGGGACTGAGCCACTGCGGTGAGTACATCTCTCCAGTCATGGATTCGCCTTTGTCATTGCTTCCGCCAGAGACAGCGGCAGTTCCGGCAATCGAAAAGCGCTTTGAAATCCACTTTCAAGATCCAGGAAAACAAGTTCAAAATGTTGATAAGAGATGTTGTACAAGCATATGCAAACTTCCGCTCCATCCATGGTGGCTGCGTAAGAATGCAAAACACTCGCAGCACCGAGTGATCCCTGCTGCTTGACTTGAACTGGTTCGTTTCCAAAGATGCAAAAACACACATGTAATTCCTGGGACAAAATGTCCACGTCAGTATGCGTTGCCC
Organism: Cladocopium goreaui; assembly: GCA_947184155.2. NCBI lineage: Eukaryota > Dinophyceae > Suessiales > Symbiodiniaceae > Cladocopium > Cladocopium goreaui. The sequence goes on from CAMXCT020000007.1 coordinate 52,934, forward strand.
AGTGGTTGTTACCGACCTGGCTGATGTTGTCAGCCACAGCTCGCTGCATTTTTGTCAGCACATCCCTGCCTGCATCTATTCTATGCTGCACAAGGTTTGGACTCTCTCCATGCTTGCAATGCAAAATCAATGCGTTGGCTGCGTCCAGCGTCAGGTCATGAACGCTATTGACGCCTTGCAGAAAAGCAAACGGTGTGTTCGCGATCAGCCGCGACATCTTCCAAGAATCCAACCACATACCTGCAACTTCGTTGGCCAAACATGTCGTGGCAAAATCAAGAAACTGTTTGGGACCCCAATTCATAACACCTTGGCCAACAATGCCACGCAAACGTCTGACCATCGCCCCACGACTCACATCAACAGAAAACAGCTGCTCCAGTGACAACGGCAAGTTGTGCTGTTCAGCCCGCAATGTTTCCAATGCTGCCGCCACAGACAAAAAGAAACAGTCGCCGCCAGCGCCGGCATCAGCTGCAAAGGCACGCAATCTGTGCTCGCGTAACAAATAATCATCAGCAGCCCGGGATAAAGTCGACAACCGTAACTGCCAGCTCTGGCAAAACATCGTTCGATCTGCAGTAGATTTTCCAGGCCAGGGACGTTTCCTGTTGCCAACATCTGGCTGCTGAGTCTTTGACACTGCAAGGAGCCACACATTGTCTTCATACACAAAACCACCAGTTTTGTCCAAACCAATCGGCTTCGGCAATTGGTGGGCCGCCGGGAAGCCTGGTAAAGATTGCAAGGCTGTATCCACAGCGACGTGGGAAGCTTCAGCCACATCCTGCCACATGTACCGTGAACGCAACTTGCAACAATGTAATACTTCCCCTTATTTAATTCCGTCCGGTATAAGGTTTCAGCAATTTCACTACGAACAGCTAGAAACTTTCAGACCAACACAATTGTAACACACCGACGACAGCAGCCCCGCCTCCAAACGTTTCAAAAAGTCAGCAATATATTGCGGAGGGCCATGTTCGAAAACATCAAAATCGATGTCAGAGCCACCTGGCAGCATAGGCAGGTTCCTGAATAGGGACCATTCTAAACACGTGGCTCGACCCAGAATCATGTATACGTGTTGGGTATACTCCTCCGCAGTGAAATAATCTGGCTTGTTGAAATCAATAGTATGGCCCATGTTCCGCACAGTTTTGCCTTGTTGATTGTTGTATGTTCCTGCCATCCACGGTGCCAATGGATATTGTACTCGAGTGACATCCAAGAAAATTTCCCCACGTCGACGAATTCGCAAGCGAAATTCGTCTTCGCAGGGATCCAAATGCCAGATGCCAGGCAAGCCTTCACCAGTGTAATCGTCTCCGCGATCTTCAACTCGAATGGTGATGCTTGCAGGCAAGTAATCCAATCGGCAGATTCCTTCGGTCCAACACGGGTGTCCAAGTGGTGGTTGTGACAAGCCAGGTGGGCAGCCTGGAATACCGTATCTTTCTTCCGGATGAACATGGATCGCAACGATCTCTGCAGGGCATTCTTGCACGAGCTCTGGTGCCATCAACTTTTTGGCGATCTTCACGCGAAGTCCAACGTGCAAAGGTGCAAAGGCCATCAAATTGCACGTCTTCGAAGCCATATTGGTAATGGACAAGCACTCTCGCAGTACACTTTGATCAGCGAAGTATTCCTTCTGATGCACCAAATCAACTGCCTGCGCATAATAAATCACCTGCCCTTTGGCAAACAAAAACGATTTCAGTACCTCGGCAACACTCTGCAAACATTGGCCAAACCGACGCTGGAAGGAGCGTCCCAAAGCAGGTGGAAAGTGTCTGACAAACTGTAGCGGGCGACCATCCATCGTGTTCTGGAAAGCATGTACACCAAAACTGCTCCGCGCCGATTCGTAGACAGTGATCTGCTGGAGGCGGGCCACTTGATCCCAATTGATTGCCGAAAACACACCATTGGCAAAAAAACCCGTTGGGCCCACTTGCCGACCGTCACTGTCACGCATAACAAAATTGCTATCAAGACGAGGATCGTTTGCTCTAGGGCGAAACAATTGCTTGCGTATCAAATCTTTGAGTTCAGGAGTCAGTGGGTGGAAACCTTCTTTTCGCATGTTCTCCAGGATCGCTGCCAAAGGGTCACCGGCTTTGAAACGATGGCTGCCTCGAAACAAAATCGTTTGTGGCAAAAAGCGATCGAAAATTTGCAAGCCCCTGCGATCGATCTGCTGCTTGCGCTGGCGCGACTGCTCGTCCATGCGTTCATATGTAGGTGCGCGGGGAACTTCCACTCCAAATATTTCCATCAAAGAATAGTTCAGGACTGGGTTCAATTGCAAAAAATCACCGGCCAGAATTTGGCACAAGATGTTTCCCAATGTATCATGTCCAGCTGAAAAAGCATCGTCAGCATCACGACTTCTCCGAGTCTTCCTCTTCCCCAGTGCCTGAGCCGCCGGAATGGATCCGCCCACCGGGACTGAGCCACTGGAGCACGAATTCAAGAGAGACTGCCTGCCCCAGTGCGCTGCGTCATCCAAAACTGCAAGCAAAGAAGGAGGCGTCAATGAAATCTCATCTAGAAATGCCAGAGCCACATGCTGCCATCGACGCTCCAATGCTTGCATTCTGTCCCGCGACGGCTTCTGTAGGCCGAGCTCCGCAGATCGTTTCAGTGCCGACATATAATGAAACGTCGCACCTGTGATTAAGCGAGCTGCGGAGTTCTGCGCTGCGATGCCTTTGGATGCCTTGGGCAAGAAATGTTCGTAGACAGGCAGTATGACTCGAGTGAGCATATAGGTTTTCCCCGAGCCACCAGGTCCATGCAAGAAGATTCGAGCAATCATGTCCTGAGCACGTCAAAGCGTTCCAGGGTTGAAAAGGTTACGGGGAAAGTAGACACTTTTCAAAAACACCCTAAACATCACCAGGAACCGTTTGTGGCACCGATCTGCGAAGTCCCACAAACAAGCACCACCAAGTAATAGGCAAAAACACAAAAACATGTCAGGACAACTATCTAGCCAAGCACCGGAGTCACCAATGCCAGCAACTCGCGAAGGCGGCCACGTGCGCCGAAACAATGCTGCAGATCATGCTCACCCGCCTTGACCCATAATTTCTGCAGGGGCGCTATCGCCAACACACATGCCTTGTACTGATCTGGCGAGATTTGGTACGTACCATCAGCCTGACGTGTCGGCAGACGTTGTTGCAACAGTCGCAACGCCATGTCAGCAGGAGAGAGAACAAGTACCTCAGTCTCAGGAGCCATGCCCGCGGGAACTTCCAAAAGACTAGCGTTTCCAGGCAAGAATTCATCTTCTGATGCGTCCATCAACTTTTCATCTTTTTCTTTTCGAGATTCTTGTAAAAACTTCTGCGCCTTCAAGCCAGCAACGACGTTGAAAGTAGCACGCCTCTGCACATCCGTGTCAGGAGCCCGTGCGCAAGGACGGGATTCTTTCATATCCAAATATTTTCCACCATATTGACGCAAGAATTCTTCTGAACGTTTGGTGCTGGCACTTGCCCGACCCGAGCCCACGTTCCTGCGATGCACCATGTCAAATAAATCATTGGATGCCACATGCAAGATCGGTTTGTATTGAATGTCCGGTCGAAGAGACGTGTCTTGATCCACATCGTCTGCATCTGGATCTTGAATGTCATCCACATCCTCTACATTCACGAATTCACCTTGTAGACCCACATCTTCTTTCTCATCGGTGGCAGTTGGATGCAAAACACCAGGTCTGGGTCGTCGCCGAGCTTCAGCCATGAAATCCAAATTAGCGGAAATTTCTCGGCTAATGGTGGCGACGTATTCCGCGGCTGTCAGTTGTTCATTATGCCATCCGTAAGAGCATCGCTTTGCAGCAGCCAAGTCTGGTCGATGCAACACACAAGTGTCAAAATGTTCCGGACTATTCCCGAGCAAAACAGCTTCACCGTCCTCTGTCGTCAAATGTCCCACATAATCGAAAATATTTCCAAGGATCCTTTCAGATACCAGCGGTACGGTACTGCAGACTGTCCGCTTGCGCCGACCTTGTTTCCAGGTGCGACGCGTCTTTGGGCGATTTGGCTCTGTAAACATCTTCAGCAAAGACTCCAAGACATCACAGCTTTCCACAGTTCCAGGAACTTTGTATTGGCGCAAAGCAGTTACATCCACAACCTGCAGCAAACATGTGTTTCACACAAGGATATGTCCAAAATAATCAGTTCGATCAGTTGACAAAGCTTGCAAGCGGGAACATCTACACAAGAAGTGATACATGTGTCTATCATACATCTATGTCGTTTATGCAATCGCCAATCCACCAAAATCAAACAATGCAAAATAAACATATGGAAATATCCAGAACCGAGTAGCCGTGGCACATCTACGTGCGCATCGTAGCTTCACCTGTCCCCGGCGTGCTCAAAGACATGTTACAAGTCTTGTCATGGATAAACATGTAACTTTATGAAATTCCAAGCTGACAATGTGGAGCAATGTGATGACTCTTGTGCAACTCGGCACGCCAAAACAAAAACAACCAAACGAAAAAAACAACAAAGAAGCGAAATATTCGAACAGGGCGCATCTGCGCGGTCTGCCAAGCACTGCACACGGGCTTCAGTAGCTTTCCATTCCGCCAACACACCAGTGGAATCTCGCACTATACGAGCATCGTTGCCAGGAGACACCACACGCACACGCGACTTTCCAGGGAAGATGTGAATATGGCGAACAGCGCTCGCCTGACCGCAAACATTCTCATCTTCACAGCAATGTTTTCGAAGTAAGGCAATATGTACGGCAGCCCACATGTCCGGATCTTTCTGTTTTGTGGGCATCGATATTCCATGCAAATAAGGAATACGAGGAGCCGCATGAAGAACCTGCACATGCGTCTTCGCTTTGACATAGTGTTCCGAAAAATCAAACTCACCATGGTCAAACTTGCCAGCTTCCTGTAACGGCACAGCACTGACATGCACTGCATAGACATACAAGTTCATAGAAGCTAATGGCTCTGCGATTCCTCGATGCAAGTAGTCCTCATAGAAAGAAGTGGCCCGCGTGTCCGCTGCTTGTGTCCCTGCAGGCGGCAGCTCAATGTCCTCGACTGCAGCGGTTGTCTGTAGCTCAAACGAATCTGCGAGTTTTTCAGCGTTTCTGCGCATTTCTTCAAACACGCCCCAAAGTACTCGCTTCATCATGATGCGCCAGAAGATGTGCGTCCGTAACACTTCACGGCCTGTCATAAGCTGGAGAGACATGAGACAGAAGCCATGCATGACTGCGTGGTTCGCTGAAGTCCAAAGGCGGCACAAGCGGCGTCGGGCCTCCCGCTGCTCAGCAGTCAAGCCTCGACCTTCTCGCACGGCCGGCAGCGGGTATGCAAGCTGAAGCCGCTGAGCTTCCTCTTGCTCGGCTTCAGCTTGCATTTTCTCCTCCAGATTCTTCATCCCATGAGTCAAATGCTTCAGCATGGGTCCACACGTCATGGAAGGTTTGGTGGTGTAGTCGCAAGTATAAAAACTGGTTTGAATACCAGTGCGAATGCTTTCCACGACGCATTCTTTCACATATCCATGAAGAAGTCTGCATTCCGGGCTCAAAAATCGATCGCCCACTCGATTAGCATCGGCGGCACCTGTTCTCTCAAACTCCAACCGGTACAAAGCCAAACATGTCCGACTCAACCTTTTGCACATGAGGCCATCCAGATACGGTGTCAAAAACTGGGCTGCTCTTTTCTGGGCACGGTCCCTGACCTCCGAGTTGCCAATCCACTGCAAACCCTGGTATGTCCAAAATTCATTAGCAAGAATGAAAGCGGAAGTAATGACAACTCTAAAGCGCACTCGCTGCTGGTGGCCTGTTGCTTCAGATCCAAAAATCTTTGTTTGTCGTGCCAACAAGTCAGTGCCAGGGACTGAGCCACATCTTCCAGACTGCTGGCCTGTTGCTTCTGATCCAATGATCTTTGTTTGTCGTGTCAACAAGTCATTGCCAGGGACTGAGCCACTGCTTCCAGACGACATCGGCATAGAATTTGCGCCCAGATCACGCAACAAGTCAAGTTCCTCCCTGTCAAAGCCAGCAGTCAACGTTCGACGACAATCCTGATAATTCAAATTGCCACGATGCGCCACCATAGCTGCCTGTTTGCGGCAAACATTTGCGCTCACTAGAACCCGTCACACGAAACAACAGTTCTAAAACTGACAACGAAAAAGTCTCTCTTTGTCCAACAGTCTAACAGCACAACAGGTTTCACACTCTAAAAACAACACTTCCAACCCGCACGGTTGGCAACAAATTAAATGCAACCGAGGCGCCGGAAGACACTGACCTTCTCTTGGATTATATTGCACTGTTTTGATCCGACCACATTGTGTTCCATCTTGATTTGTTTCTACATGAGACCCCAAAGAAGACCTTCCAGCGAAATGCTTGCCATCTAACGTCACACCATTTTGGAGAGACTCCAAAGTCAAGCGGATACCTTCCCCGGGCCACACAGGCAGCAAAGGGTCCTTTCCGGTCCTTGCGACCACAACCTCGACGACTTTCGTTGACCGATCATCCATCAACTTCTCTTTCCAGAGTTTCACAAAATGTGTAAAATGAAATCGACAATGTTGAGGCTTTCTGCGGCTACCTTCAGGAGCATACTTGAAACACGTGTTCTTGTGTTCGTGCAGGTGGCCAGACAAAGCACACACAGCATGCAAGTCTTCGCAAAAGTTCGCAATATACTGTTGCTGCATGTCTTCTTTCGCATCAATGGGAAAACCACTCGTCGAACGTTCCTCAGCATCTGTCCGAGCCTTTGCACATAGTGAGCAACTGCATGCAGCATACCCTGACACCGGTAGACGATAATGTGGCAAGCGCGCCATGACGCATCCAGTCAAAGGGATATGCTTGATGTTCACCTTTTGCTTTGTCTCCTCAAAAGATGTAGCAGATTCTCCTGTCATAGCTTTTCGTATATGATAATCGACCACAGGTGGCACCACCGTAACAGAAGTACGTTTCTTCTCGGGCTCCTTGACATCTTCTTCTGCACCGCCATCAAAACGATCTTCTTCCCGCCACTTCTCACTGTACGGCTGGGGCTTCAAGTCGATGTCTTCTCGAAACGGAATTTCTTCAAAGTGCAATCGACCTGTGCCTGCACAGGAAGACATGATGCTTTCAACGGCCAGAATAGTTTTCTCTTGCCAATTGCGCAACAAAGCTTTAGCTTCGTCCGTCTCAGCCAACAAAACCGAGCGAAGCCATGCTTGAGAAGTCCGATTGGCAAAATGCAAAACTATATGAGGGTGGCACGCAAGCCGAGCTTGTTCCTCAATGGGTCCATGAAGTTGCTGCACAGCCGGGAACGCACCGCCCATAAAATTCGCAGCAGCTCCATCTGCGTAGATCACCCCTGCCCGACTACCATTTGCACGAAGTTGGTCGTCAAACGGCATCACGCCAAGAACGTGTTCCAAAAACAAACGCATGCTGATGATGAAAAATTTGGCCTGTGCAACAGGGTTTTCTGCTAATATCTCAAGCATGCGACTGGCAGAAGGCATGGTGGGTTCCTCGTCCAGCAAATTCACCGTGTACTTCTCCGATGTGCCATCCGGTGTCAGTCCACCAGCAGCAGCAGCGACATTGCCATTGTGTAGAATCACAAGCAATGGATTTCGCGTGTCTGCAACATTCGGCGTCAAGAAGCCTTGCACACCACCATACCTGCAAAGGCTTCAGTGTAAGAGTATATATATGTGAAGCTTGTCGACAACAAAATATTCACTTGCCATGTCCTCCGTTAATACTTTCCTAACAAAAACATTTCAATGAAACATAACTACCACGACCAACTGTTCACCATCATTATACAGACGGCACTTGCCGCTAAGACACATCAGCATCGCACCGTTCTGCTCATGTCTCAGCTGCTGTCTCGCCCCATCCGATCCCACCACATCGGAAGAAAAGAATAACAGCTGCGATATCGCATCTCTGAGGCGAGTGTCTGCCTTGGCTGAACGCATCACATCACCCATCGTCGCATGATCTCCAAGCTCACGCAAAGCGGTGCTGAGTTTGGCAGAAGTACAATCCAGGACAGCACGCAGAGAATCTTTGAATTTCTTCCGCCGGACATGTCCGGAAGCCAAGCGCACCATCTCCATGCGTTTCCAAGAATCAGAAGCAACAGCAAGAAAATTCAAATCTGCTTGCCAGCGTGGAATGATAGGGGGCTGGAACGGCGTTTCTGGCAGAGAATCAGAGGTGGCTACGTCGGAGATTTCATACTCCAGCTCAACTCTTGCTAACAGATAGCTTGCCCACTCGCGGAAAGTCAGAGGAGTGTCCCGCGGTAAGCCATATACTCCATCACCATACGGAAATAATTCCGGAAAACATTTCTGATAAAATTCAGGTGAATACATCGACAGGGTATCACTCCCAGTGTGGACAACCTGCACCCACTTACCCGTCGAACTGTGAGTGGCACCTTCCGCAGCATCCATCTGTTGCACCAATTCATCCAGCTTTGCTTGCAAATCAGCTTTCGACATCGTTTCAGCCAGGGCCTTCAAGCTCGTCAATTCTTGTTCCACCGCATCATCACCACCACCAAGACGCTGTGCCCGAGCGGCCAGAAGTTGCAACTTTGCAGCAAACTCTTTACAACATCTTTCCACGTCCAAGTCCGCGCTTGTCAGTTCTGCCGCCACACATTGAAAGCCAGGCGGCGGCTGATCTTCGTCCGCATCAAGCGATTGGTTGTGGACTGAGCCAACATCACCGCTGTCATCTCCACAGTCGGCAGTCGCCGCCAGTTCCGTCTCCGCAGCATCGGTCACAGTCGCTTCCGCGACAGTCACCACGACAGTATCCGCAGATGTGTCTCCAGGAGCGTCCAACTTCACAAGCATAGCTTCAGCCTCTGCAACCCGAGTAGCCTGGGCACGCACAGCAGCACAAGTGGCGCCCAATTCCATGAACTGTTCCTTTGCATTGTCCTCAGAGACTGTAAGGTGCTGATAAGCAACATTGTGAGCGACAAGATACTTTGCTGCTGTCATATATAAATCTCGCGGAACTTCGGCCCAAGTAGCACGATCCAAGTCCTAGCATGACACACAAACGATTCGAAACAAAAAAACAAAACACAACTATTCCGTCGGCCCCGCTAGTCTTCATACAAACCTTTTCTTGTAGACATCCCCATACAGTACAAGACCCAGTCCTCCGGATCACAACCCACCAATGCAATAGAAATGCTGTCCGACAAATAACGGTGGGTCTCAATCGAAGCTGCAGGCAGTTCAGTGGATACCAATTCTCGTATCTTAGCTTGCGGAAATGCTACAGTGTTGCTTCGCATGCCCATTTGTTTTTCTTGCCTTCTCCCCGGCTTGTCTTTCTCGGCAATGATTTTTTGCACCACAGCACGGCCCAAGGAAAGAAGTAAGAATGTCATAGGAGATAATTTCTTGCCTTGATTGCGAAACACGACAGGTTCACGACCAATCCACAAAGAATTGGCAAGCGCAAACTTGGGCATCTGTGGCACCTTGCGCGTCAAGCTCTGCGAGCAAGCCATGCAAACATCCACGACAGTATCGGGACCGAGCCGCGATGGAACCATCTTTGTGTTCAGCAACCATCGACAAGCTCGGCCTGCTTTGTCTTTGCCAGTCGGATGTTCAACAGTACTAGCCAAAAGTTCGGCTAAAGGAATCAAAGGCCACAGTCTGGAATAACGATATACATCGAAAATGTGTGAATGCAATCTTGCAACAGCTTGAGGAGATATACTAAGCACACCGTCATCTTGTTCCTTCTCCTCTTCCGCTTCATCTTGATCATTTGCAGGGTCTTCCAAATTCACTTCATCCAATTCCGTGGCTCCAAGCGCCGTCACAAACAGTTTCACCGGTCGAAGGTCCTCCTTCCAGAATCCACGAGCACACACACAACATGAAGAAAAGGACCGAGGCTCTGCGTGTTTGCCTCTGCAGCTATGCACTTGATGAAATGCGTGTTTGGCAATGCCCCGTTGCATCTGTTCACCTTTGACAGGAAACGGTCCTGGGCCAGGGATGCCAAAAACAGAAACAACTGCACCCCGACACACGGAGAGCCATCATATTAGTTAAGCAAATTGGAACTGGCTATTTTCAACTGGTTGCAGAAACTATTTCACTCATGCCAGTATGCGTGACATCAAAAAATGAAGATACATCACACCATCCTATCAGTTTGTCATTGAGTACCGACTTGACTATCCGCCTTCCACTTGCTCATAGAACATCATGCGCTTGCGATACTCTTCCACAACACGATGCGAAGTCCACCACTCTGCACGATTGCCTGCGCTGTCAGCAGCCACATGATGTTCTTCCAGATGTTTCAAAAAATCACGTTGTGTGTTCATCTCACTGCCGCAAAGCTCACAGGCCAGCATACACGTTGCTTCTGGACCACGTCGAAAAGGCCAACGATCTCCGGAATCTGTCAACTGTGAAGCTTGGATGTATGCTTCCTTCTGCATACGGCGCTGCCAAATGCTTGGGAATGCTTCTTCCCAAGTTATCCTTTCGGCAACACGCATAGCTTTTCTGCCGGTGAGCAATGTTTTCATGCGGACCCGCCGAACTTTCTGCGCCAAGGCGTCTGAGGCGCTCTGCGGCCCTCGGACCGGCAAAGACTGCTCATTTTGCCACAACTCTTGCACTTCTTCGAAAACCTTCAAATGATGCGGCCACCACAGGAAGCACGAATGCAGTGGTAAGGCTTCCCACGCCAACATCTGGTCTTCATTGAGAGGCAACGCATAGTCAGACAGCACCCCTTTACGCTTGTTGACAACAACTCCAAAACGACGAGAGCGGACCTTGCGAATAGCTGTCACAAGTTCCGGGTCTGAACTGTGGCCACCATCTTTGTCGGGCCACCTGCTTTCAGAAACACAAAAAGATTCCACACGAGCTCTCACACTAGCAGTATCATCCGATGTCGCAACTGGGCATGTCTCCAACCATTCCAAAGCGGCAGTTTGTTCATCAACAGATAAAGACTGCATGGAAAAAAGAGCAGCAGATTCGAAACCTCGACACACAGCAATGACAATGTCCGCAAAGCAACAGCGACGATCAGCCGCAGCGTCATGACAATACCGCTGAAACGCCGTCCCTGGTAGATCGGCCAAATACGGTAAGCAGTCCAAAACCGTCTTGTCCGCCACAAACTTGACAGCACCACCACGAAGCTGCTCATCCAGCGGACTTGTGTCCGGCCCCTGGCCTCTGGGCAACATGTCTTTCAGCAATCGAAGCATGCCTGCCCTTCGCAACTTGCTGTATAGAGCCGATGTCGTTGGCGGAGGTTGCCCTGCATTGGCATCCATGTAGTCCCGCAGTTCCTGTCGGAGCTCCACTTCCTTCTTTTGCTCTTCTGCCTGCCGAAGCTGCTTTTCCCTTGCACTCTTCTCTGCTTCCAACAATCGGAGCAAGCCTGCCCTTCGCAACTTGCTGTATAGGGCCGACGTCGTTGGCGGAGGTTGCCCAGCATTGGCCTCCATGTAGTCCCGCAGTTCCTGCCCGAGCTGCGCTTCCATAGGAAGCCTTTCTTCTTCCAGCAATCGCAGCAAGCCTGCCCTTCGCAACTTGCTGTATAGAGCCGACGTCGTCGGCGGAGATTGCCCTGCATTGGCATCCATGTAGTCCCGCAGTTCTTGTCGGAGCTGCGCTTCCATAGGAAGCCTTTCTTCTTCCAGCAATCGCAGCAAGTCTGCCCTTCGCAACTTGCTGTATAGAGCCGACGTCGTCGGCGGAGATTGCCCTGCATTGGCATCCATGTAGTCCCGCAGTTCCTGTCGGAGCTGCACTTCCTTCTTTTGCTCTTCTGCCTGCCGAAGCTGCTCTTCCCTTGCACTCTTCTCTGCTTCCAACAATCGGAGCAAGCCTGCCCTTCGCAACTTGCTGTATAGGGCCGACGTCGTTGGCGGAGGTTGCCCAGCATTGGCATCCATGTAGTCCCGCAGTTCTTGTCGGAGCTGCGCTTCCATAGGAAGCCTTTCTTCTTCCAGCAATCGCAGCAAGTCTGCCCTTCGCAACTTGCTGTATAGAGCCGACGTCGTCGGCGGAGATTGCCCTGCATTGGCATCCATGTAGTCCCGCAGTTCCTGTCGGAGCTGCACTTCCTTCTTTTGCTCTTCTGCCTGCCGAAGCTGCTCTTCCCTTGCACTCTTCTCTGCTTCCAACAATCGGAGCAAGCCTGCTCTTCGCAACTTGCTGTATAGGGCCGACGTCGTTGGCAGCTGTTCCCCAGCATTGGCATCCATGTAGTCCCGCAATTCCTGCCGGAGCCGCTCTTCCCTTTGTGCTGCATCTGCTTTTGGGCGCCCCTTCGGTCCGAATGTGGGCCAAGTCAATGCAAACAATACAGCATAGAACCAGGCCGGTTCGGGCCATGGTAAATGCACAAGTAACAAGGCTGTGTGCGCCGTGCACAGATGTCTGTTCGGAGCATGTACGCCGAAGAGACATGACGTGATCCAGACACAGAGAAGAGCAACCTGGATTCAGGACAATGTCGCTACTCAAGCGTGAAACAGGAAGTGATGCAAATCCCATGTTCTTCTTGCGAAACGTTTTACAGAACATATTGAAAACATTGAAATCCTATCACAGTCGCTTTCGTGCTGACGCCTGCTCACAAGTGTGATTCGGTTACGCCGGGTAACAAGTCAGATTAGGTTGGAATTCTTTCACCTTTGATTTGCAAACATTGCGCATAAACCTGCAGCCTGTATGAAAGGAAGTCAAAAGCAAAACAAGAAATCCATTCAGACAAGTGTCGGTCGCAGTGTCTTCATCCTGCAAGCCAAGTTGAAGCAAACAAATGAAACAGACACAGGGACCTGAGATACGGTAAACCTTTCTGGGAAATTTAAACCAATGAAACAGATAAAGGACCTGAGATACGGTAAACCTTTCTAGGAAACTCATGTCTCAATGTATGTCTCAATGTCTTTGTACAGCAAGGCTGTACGCTATCCAAGCATGCGCGTACAATTGCCACCAGAATGATGCCGTAAGTACACAAACAAAAAGCACCGAGAGCACCTCCTGTCGCCAAAGCATATGCCACAAAGGTAATGACTCCACTGCAGGCCACAGCAGATCCTGCATCAAAGTCAAAGTGTCGAGTCCAAACAAATATATAAATCGACTCACTAAATGCTTCAGCTTCATGATGGTTATTTGTGCCAAAGACATGAAAATAACCGGCCACACATCTGACTTCTGCCATTCGACCGCGAAGCGGCAACAGAGCGATCGGTTTAAGAACGTCATGTTCTGTTGCCATGCTTCTAGCCTGCCACTGTAAAAGCGGAATCTCCAAGGACAAACAGCGCAGTAGCAGCGCCAAGAACAGCGGCAAGCTGAAAATGACACTCACTGGCGGGGCAGCGCAAGCAAGACCAATGACAGGCAGCAACAGCA
>CAMXCT020000007.1:66529-78620 GCA_947184155.2 Cladocopium goreaui
CGTCAACAATGTAATACTTCCGCTTATTTCATTCCGTCAACAATGTAATACTTCCCCTTATTTCATTCCGTCCACTAAGATTGCACCAGTTTCACTACGAACGGCTATAAACTTTCAAAACAACACAATTGGAAAACACCAACGACAGCAGCCCCGCCTCCAAGCGTTTCAAAAAGTCAGCAATATATTGCGGAGGGCCATGTTCGAATACATCGAAATCGATGTCCGAGCCATCTGGCAGCATAGGTAGGTTCCTGAATAGGGACCATTCTAAACACGTGGCTCGACCCAGAATCATGTATATGTGTTGGGTATACTCCTCCGCAGTGAAATAATCGGGCTTGCTGAAATCAATAGTATGGCCCATGTTCCGCACAGTTTTGCCTTGTTGATTATTGTATGTTCCTGCCATCCACGGTGCCAATGGATATTGTACTCGAGTGACATCCAAGTAAATTTCCCCACGTCGACGAATTCGCAAGCGAAATTCGTCTTCGCAGGGATCCAAATGCCAGATGCCAGGCAAGCCTTCACCGGTGTAATCGTCTCCGCGATCTTCAACTCGAATGGTGATGCTTGCAGGCAAGTAGTCCAATCGGCAGATTCCTTCCGTCCAACACGGGTGTCCAAGTGGTGGTTGTGACAAGCCAGGTGGGCAGCCTGGAATACCGTATCTTTCTTCCGGATGAACATGGATTGCAATGATCTCTGCAGGGCATTCTTGCACGAGCTCTGGTGCCATCAACTTTTTGGTGATCTTCACGCGAAGTCCAACGTGCAAAGGTGCAAAAGCCATCAAATTGCACGTCTTCGCAGCCATATTGGTAATGGACAAGCACTCTCGCAGTACACTTTGATCAGCGAAGTATTCTTTCTGATGCACCAAATCAACTGCCTGCGCATAATAAATCACCTGCCCTTTGGCAAACAAAAACGATTTCAGTACCTCAGAAACACTCTGCAAACACTGGCCAAACCGACGCTGGAAGGAACGTCCCAAAGCAGGTGGAAAATGTCTGACAAACTGTCGCGGGCGACCATCCATCGTGTTCTGGAAAGCATGTACACCAAAGCTGCTCCGCGCCGATTCGTAAACAGTGATCTGCTGGAGGCGAGCCACTTGATCCCAATTGATTGCCGAAAACACACCATTGGCAAAAAAACCCGTTGGGCCCACTTGCCGACCGTCACTGTCACGCATAACAAAATTGCTATCAAGACGAGGATCGTTTGCTCTGGGGCGAAACAATTGCTTGCGTATCAAATCTTTGAGTTCAGGAGTCAGTGGGTGGAAACCTTCTTTTCGCATGTTCTCCAGGATCGCTGCCAAAGGGTCACCGGCTTTGAATCGATGGCTGCCTCGAAACAAAATAGTTTGTGGCAAAAAGCGGTCGAAAATTTGCAAGCCCCTGCGATCGATCTGCTGCTTGCGCTGGCGCGACTGCTCGTCCATGCGTTCATATGTAGGTGCGCGGGGAACTTCCACTCCAAATATTTCCATCAAAGAATGGTTCAGGACTGGGTTCAATTGCAAAAAATCACCGGCCAGGATTTGGCACAAGATGTTTCCCAATGTATCATGTCCAGCTGCAGAAGCATCGTCAGCATCACGACTTCTCCGAGTCTTCCTCTTCCCCAGTGCCTGAGCCGCCGGAATGGATCCGCCCACCGGGACTGAGCCACTGGAGCACGAATTCAAGAGAGACTGCCTGCCCCAGTGCGCTGCGTCATCCAAAACTGCAAGCAAAGAAGGAGGAGTCAATGAAATTTCATCTAGAAATGCCAGAGCCACATGTTGCCATCGACGCTCCAATGCTTGCATTCTGTCCCGCGACGGCTTCTGTAGGCCGAGCTCCGCAGATCGTTTCAGTGCAGACATATAATGAAACGTCGCACCTGTGATTAAGCGAGCTGCGGAGTTCTGCGCTGCGATGCCTTTGGATGCCTTGGGCAAGAAATGTTCGTAGACAGGCAGCATGACTCGAGTGAGCATATAGGTTTTCCCCGAGCCACCAGGTCCATGCAAGAAGATTCGAGCAATCATGTCCTGAGCACGTCAAAGCGTTCCAGGGTTGAAAAGGTTACGGGGAAAGTACATAATTTTCAAAAACACCCTAAACATCACCAGGAACCGTTTGTGGCACCGATCTGCGAAGTCCCACAAACAAGCACCACCAACTAATAGGCAAAAACACAAAAACATGTCAGGACAAATTATCCAGCCAAGCACCGGAGTCACCAATGCCAGCAACTCGCGAAGGCGGCCACGTGCGCCGAAACAATGCTGCAGATCATGCTCCCCCGCCTTGACCCATAATTTCTGCAGGGGCGCTATCGCCAACACACATGCCTTGTACTGATCTGGCGAGATTTGGTACGTACCATCAGCCTGACGTGTCGGCAGACGTTGTTGCAACAGTCGCAACGCCATGTCAGCAGGAGAGAGAACAAGTACCTCAGTCTCAGGAGCCATGCCCACGGGAACTTCCAAAAGACTAGCGTTTCCAGGCAAGAATTCATCTTCTGATGCGTCCATCAACTTTTCATCTTTTTCTTTTCGAGATTCTTGTAAAAACTTCTGCGCCTTCAAGCCAGCAACGACGTTGAAAGTAGCACGCCTCTGCACATCCGTGTCAGGAGCCCGTGCGCAAGGACGGGATTCTTTCATATCCAAATATTTTCCACCATATTGACGCAAGAACTCTTCTGAACGTTTGGTGCTGGCACTTGCCCGACCCGAGCCCACGTTCCTGCGATGCACCATGTCAAATAAATCATTGGATGCCACATGCAAGATCGGTTTGTATTGAATGTCCGGTCGAAGAGACGTGTCTTGATCCACATCGTCTGCATCTGGATCTTGAATGTCATCCACATCCTCTACATTCACGAATTCGCCTTGTAGACCCACATCTTCTTTCTCATCGGTGGCAGTTGGATGCAAAACACCAGGTCTGGGTCGTCGCCGAGCTTCAGCCATGAAATCCAAATTAGCGGAAATTTCTCGGCTAATGGTGGCGACGTATTCCGCGGCTGTCAGTTGTTCATTATGCCATCCGTAAGAGCATCGCTTTGCAGCAGCCAAGTCTGGTCGATGCAACACACAAGTGTCAAAATGTTCCGGACTATTCCCGAGCAAAACAGCTTCACCGTCCTCTGTCGTCAAATGTCCCACATAATCGAAAATATTTCCAAGGATCCTTTCAGATACCAGCGGTACGGTACTGCAGACTGTCCGCTTGCGCCGACCTTGTTTCCAGGTGCGACGCGTCTTTGGGCGATTTGGCTCTGTAAACATCTTCAGCAAAGACTCCAAGACATCACAGCTTTCCACAGTTCCAGGAACTTTGTATTGGCGCAAAGCAGTTACATCCACAACCTGCAGCAAACATGTGTTTCACACAAGGATATGTCCAAAATATATCAGTTCGATCAGTTGACAAAGCTTGCAAGCGGGAACATCTACACAAGAAGTGATACATGTATCTATCATACATCTATGTCGTTTATGCAACCGCCAATCCACCAAAATCAAACAATGCAAAATAAACATATGGAAATATCCAGAACCGAGTAGCCGTGGCACATCTACGTGCGCATCGTAGCTTCACCTGTCCCCGGCGTGCTCAAAGACATGTTACAAGTCTTGTCATGGATGAACATGTAACTTTATGAAATTCCAAGCTGACAATGTGGAGCAATGATGACTCGGCACGCCAAACCAAAAAAAGAACAAAACAAAAAAAACAACAAAGAAGCGAACATATTCGAACAGGGCGCATCTGCGCGGTCTGCCAAGCACTGCACGCGGGCTTCAGTAGCTTTCCATTCCGCCAGCACACCAGTGGAATCTCGCACTATACGAGCATCGTTGCCAGGAGACACCACACGCACACGCGACTTTCCAGGGAAGATGTGAATATGGCGAACAGCGCTCGCCTGACCGCAAGCATTTTCATCTTCACAGCAATGTTTTCGAAGTAAGGCAATATGCACGGCAGCCCACATGTCCGGATCTTTCTGTTTTGTGGGCATCGATATTCCATGCAAATAAGGAATACGAGGAGCCGCATGAAGAACCTGCACATGCGTCTTCGCTTTGACATAGTGTTCCGAAAAATCAAACTCACCATGGTCAAACTTGCCGGCTTCCTGTAACGGCACAGCACTGACATGCATTGCATAGACATACAAGTTCATAGAAGCTATAATGGCTCTGCGATTCCTCGATGCAAGTAGTCCTCATAGAAAGAATAAGTGGCCCGCGTGTCCGCTGCTTGTGCCCCTGCAGGCGGCAGCTCAATGTCCTCGACTGCAGCGGTTGTCTGTAGCTCAAACGAATCTGCGAGTTTTTCAGCGTTTCTGCGCATTTCTTCAAACACGCCCCAGAGTACTCGCTTCATCATGATGCGCCAGAAGATGTGCGTCCGTAACACTTCACGGCCTGTCATAAGCTGGAGAGACATGAGACAGAAGCCATGCATGACTGCGTGGTTCGCTGAAGTCCAAAGGCGGCACAAGCGGCGTCGGGCCTCCCGCTGCTCGGCAGTCAAGCCTCGACCTTCTCGCACCGCCGGCAGCGGGTATGCAAGCTGAAGCCGCTGAGCTTCCTCTTGCTCGGCTTCAGCTTGCATTTTCTCCTCCAGATTCTTCATCCCATGAGTCAAATGCTTCAGCATGGGTCCACACGTCATGGAAGGTTTGGTGGTGTAGTCGCAAGTATAAAAACTGGTTTGAATACCAGTGCGAATGCTTTCCACGACGCATTCTTTCACATATCCATGAAGAAGTCTGCATTCCGGGCTCAAAAATCGATCGCCCACTCGATTAGCATCGGCGGCACCTGTTCTCTCAAACTCCAACCGGTACAAAGCCAAACATGTCCGACTCAACCTTTTGCACATGAGGCCATCCAGATACGGTGCCAAAAACTGGGCTGCTATTTTCTGGGCACGGTCACTGACATCCGAGTTGCCAATCCACTGCAAACCCTGGTATGTCCAAAATTCATTAGCAAGAATGAAAGCGGAAGTAATGACAACTCTAAAGCGCACTCGCTGCTGCTGGCCTGTTGCATCCGATCCAAAAATCTTTGTTTGTCGTGCCAACAAGTCAGTGCCAGGGACTGAGCCACTGCTTCCAGACGACATCGGCATAGAATTTGCGCCCAGATCACGCAACAAGTCAAGTTCCTCCCTGTCAAAGCCAGCAGTCAACGTTCGACGACAATCCTGATAGTTCAAATTGCCACGATGCGCCACCATAGCTGCCTGTTTGCGGCAAACATTTGCGCTCACTAGAACCCGTCCCACGAAACAACAGTTCCAAAACTGACAAGGAAAAAGTCTCTCTTTGTCCAACAGTCTAACAGCACAACAGGTTTCACACTCTAAAAATAACACTTCCAACCCGCACGGTTGGCAACAAATTAAATGCAACCGAGGCGCCGGAAGACACTGACCTTCTCTTGGATTATATTGCACTGTTTTGATCCGACCACATTGCGTTCCATCTTGATTTGTTTCAACATGAGATCCCAAAGAAGACCTTCCAGCGAAATGCTTGCCATCTAACGTCACACCATTTTGGAGAGACTCCAAAGTCAAGCGGCAACCTTCCCCGGTCCACACAGGCAGCAAAGGGTCCTTTCCGGTCCTTGCGACCACAACCTCGACCACTTTCGTTGACCGATCATCCATCAGCTTCTCTTTCCAGAGTTTCACAAAATGTGTAAAATGAAATCGACAATGTTGAGGCTTTCTGCGGCTACCTTCAGGAGCATACTTGAAACACGTGTTCTTGTGTTCGTGCAGGTGGCCAGACAAAGCACACACAGCATGCAAGTCTTCGCAAAAGTTCGCAATATACTGTTGCTGCATGTCTTCTTTCGCATCAATGGGAAAACCAACCACTCGTCGAACGTTCCTCAGCATCTGTCCGAGCCTTTGCACATAGTGAGCAACTGCATGCAGCATACCCTGACACCGGTAGACGATAATGTGGCAAGCGCGCCATGACGCATCCAGTCAAAGGGATATGTTTGATGTTCACCTTTTGCTTTGTCTCCTCAAAAGATGTAGCAGATTCTCCTGTCATAGCTTTCCGTATATGATAATCGACCACAGGTGGCACCACCGTAACAGAAGTACGTTTCTTCTCGGGCTCCTTGACATCTTCTTCTGCACCGCCATCAAAACGATCTTCTTCCCGCCACTTCTCACTGTACGGCTGGGGCTTCAAGTCGATGTCTTCTCGAAATGGAATTTCTTCAAAGTGCAATCGAACTGTGCCTGCACAGGAGGACATGATGCTTTCAACGGCCAAAATAGTTTTCTCTTGCCAATTGCGCAACAAAGCTTTGGCCTCGTCCGTCTCAGCCAACAAAACCGAGCGAAGCCATGCTTGAGAAGTCCGATTGGCAAAATGCAAAACTATATGGGGATGGCACGCGAGACGAGCTTGTTCCTCAATGGGTCCGTGAAGTTGCTGCACAGCGGGGAAGGCACCGCCCATAAAATTTGCAGCTGCTCCATCTGCGTAGATGACCCCTGCCCGACTACCATTTGCACGAAGTTGGTCGTCAAACGGCATCACGCCAAGAACGTGTTCCAAGAACAAACGCATGCTGATGATGAAAAATTTGGCCTGTGCAACAGGGTTTTCTGCTAATATTTCAAGCATGCGACTGGCAGAAGGCATGGTGAGTTCCTCGTCCAGCAAATTCACCAAGTACTTCTCCGATGTGCCATCCGGTGTCAGTCCACCAGCAGCAGCAGCGACATTGCCATTGTGTAGAATCACAAGCAATGGATTTCGCGTGTCTGCAACATTCGGCGTCAAGAAGCCTTGCACACCACCATACCTGCAAAGGCTTCAGTGTAAGAGTATATATATATGTATATATATATATGTATATATATATATGTATATATATATATATGTGAAGCTGGTCGACAACAAAATATTCACTTGCCATGTTCTCCGTCAGTAATTTCCTAACAACAAACATTTCAATTAAACATAACTACCACGACAAACTGTTCACCATCATTATACTAACGGCACTTGCCGCTAAGACACATCAGCATCGCACCGTTCTGCTCATGTCTCAGCTGCTGTCTCGCCCCATCCGATCCCACCACATCGGACGAAAAAAATAACAGCTGCGATATCGCATCTCTGAGGCGAGTGTCTGCCTTGGCTGAACGCATCACATCACCCATAGTCGCATGATCTCCAAGCTCACGCAAAGCGGTGCTGAGTTTGGCAGAAGTACAATCCAGGACAGCACGGAGAGAATCTTTGAATTTCTTCCGCCGGACATGTCCGGAAGCCAAGCGCACCATCTCCATGCGTTTCCAAGAATCAGAAGCAACAGCAAGAAAATTCAAATCTGCTTGCCAGCGTGGAATGATAGGGGGCTGGAACGGCGTTTCTGGCGGAGAATCAGAGGTGGCTACGTCGGAGATTTCATACTCCAGCTCAACTCTTGCTAACAGATAGCTTGCCCACTCGCGGAAAGTCAGAGGAGTGTCCCGCGGTAAGCCATATACTCCATCACCATACGGAAATAATTCCGGAAAACATTTCTGATAAAATTCAGGTGAATACATCGACAGGGTATCACTCCCAGTGTGGACAACCTGCACCCACTTACCCGTCGAACTGTGAGTGGCACCTTCCGCAGCATCCATCTGTTGCACCAATTCATCCAGCTTTGCTTGCAAATCAGCTTTCGACATCGTTTCAGCCAGGGCCTTCAAGCTCGTCAATTCTTGTTCCACAGCATCATCACTACCACCAAGACGCTGTGCCCGAGCGGCCAGAAGTTGCAACTTTGCAGCAAACTCTTTACAACATCTTTCCACGTCCAAGTCCGCGCTTGTCAGTTCTCCCGCCACACATTGAAAGCCAGGCGGCGGCTGCTCTTCGTCCGCATCAAGCGATTGGTTGTGGACTGAGCCAACATCACCGCTGTCATCTCCACAGTCAGCAGTCGCCGCCAGTTCCGTCTCCGCAGCATCGGTCACAGTCGCTTCCGCGACAGTCACCACGACAGTATCCGCAGATGTGTCTCCAGGAGCGTCCAACTTCACAGGCATAGCTTCAGCCTCTGCAACCCGAGTAGCCTGGGCACGCACAGCAGCACAAGTGGCGCCCAATTCCATGAACTGTTCCTTTGCATTGTCCTCAGAGACTGTAAGGTGCTGATAAGCAACATTGTGAGCGACAAGATACTTTGCTGCTGTCATATATAAATCTCG
This sequence comes from Cladocopium goreaui, assembly GCA_947184155.2. Lineage (NCBI taxonomy): Eukaryota > Dinophyceae > Suessiales > Symbiodiniaceae > Cladocopium > Cladocopium goreaui. The sequence continues at coordinate 74,794 of CAMXCT020000007.1, forward strand.
CGGAACTTCGGCCCAAGTAGCACGATCCAAGTCCTAGCATGACACACAAACGATTCGAAACAAAAAAACAAAACACAACTATTCCGTCGGCCCCGCTAGTCTTCATACAAACCTTTTCTTGTAGACATCCCCATACAGTACAAGACCCAGTCCTCCGGATCACAACCCACCAATGCAATAGAAATGCTGTCCGACAAATAACGGTGGGTCTCAATCGAAGCTGCAGGCAGTTCAGTGGATACCAATTCTCGTATCTTAGCTTGCGGAAATGCTACAGTGTTGCTTCGCATGCCCATTTGTTTTCTTGCCTTCTCCCCGGCTTGTTTTTCTCGGCAATGATTTTTTGCACCACAGCACGGCCCAAGGAAAGAAGTAAGAATGTCATAGGAGATAATTTCTTGCCTTGATTGCGAAATACGACAGGTTCACGACCAATCCACAAAGAATTGGCAAGCGCAAACTTGGGCATCTGTGGCACCTTGCGCGTCAAGCTCTGCGAGCAAGCCATGCAAACATCCACGACAGTATCGGGACCGAGCCGCGATGGAACCATCTTTGTGTTCAGCAACCATCGCCAAGCTCGGCCTGCTTTGTCTTTGCCAGTCGGATGTTCAACAGTACTAGCCAAAAGTTCGGCTAAAGGAATCAAAGGCCACAGTCTGGAGTAATGATATACATCGAAAATGTGCGAATGCAATCTTGCAACAGCTTGAAGAGATATACTAAGCACACCGTCATCTTGTTCCTTCTCCTCCTCCTCCGTTTCATCTTGATTATTCGCAGGGTCTTCCAAATTCACCTCATCCAATTCCGTCGCTCCAAGCGGCGTCACAAACAGTTTCACCGGTCGAAGGTCCTCCTTCCAGAACCCACGGGCACACACACAACATGAAGATAAGGACCGAGGCTCTGCGTGTTTGCCTCTGCAGCTATGCACTTGATGAAATGCGTGTTTGGCAATGCCCCGTTGCATCTGTTCACCTTTGACAGGAAACGGTCCTGGGCCAGGGATGCCAAAAACAGAAACAACTGCACCCCGACACACGGAGAGCCATCATATTAGTTAAGCAAATTGGAACTGGCTATTTTCAACTGGTTGCAGAAACTATTTCACTCATGCCAGTATGCGTGACATCAAAAAATGAAGATACATCACACCATCCTATCAGTTTGTCATTGAGTACCGACTTGACTATCCGCCTTCCACTTGCTCATAGAACATCATGCGCTTGCGATACTCTTCCACAACACGATGCGAAGTCCACCACTCTGCACGATTGCCTGCGCTGTCAGCAGCCACATGATGTTCTTCCAGATGTTTCACAAATTCACGTTGTGTGTTCATCTCACTGCCGCAAAGCTCACAGGCCAGCATACACGTTGCTTCTGGACCACGTTGAAAAGGCCAACGATCTCCTGAATCTGTCAACTGTGAAGCTTGGATGTATGCTTCCTTCTGCATACGGCGCTGCCAAATGCTTGGGAATGCTTCTTCCCAAGTTATCCTTTCGGCAACACGCATAGCTTTTCTGCCGGTGAGCAATGTTTTCATGCGGACCCGCCGAACTTTCTGCGCCAAGGCGTCTGAGGCGCTCTGCGGCCCTCGGACCGGCAAAGACTGCTCATTTTGCCACAACTCTTGCACTTCTTCGAAAACCTTCAAATGATGCGGCCACCACAGGAAGCACGAATGCAGTGGTAAGGCTTCCCACGCCAACATCTGGTCTTCATTGAGAGGCAACGCATAGTCAGACAGCACCCCTTTACGCTTGTTGACAACAACTCCAAAACGACGAGAGCGGACCTTGCGAATAGCTGTCACAAGTTCCGGGTCTGAACTGTGGCCACCATCTTTGTCGGGCCACCTGCTTTCAGAAACACAACTAGACGACGGTTGGCCCGAGAGCGAAAAAGCCGTTTTTCAAGCAGCTCTGAGTATGGTAGTCGTAAAAAATAGTCGGTGATAGGTTGGTGAATTTTATATGAGCTATGGAGGGGTAAGTTGTGAAAAGTAAGATTGATTAAGAAGAGGATACATGTGACAACCCATGCATATGCACTGTGCTGCTTGGTAAAGGGCATCATATGACACGTGTCTTGCAACCACAGAGAGACATAGATAGAGAGAAAGGGAGAGAGAGAGAGAGAGAGATAGAGAGAGAGAGAGAGAGGGAGAGAGAGAGAGAGAGAGAGGGAGAGAGAGAGAGAAAGAAAGAGGGAGAGAGAGAGAGAGCAGGGTCTTCTGTTGTTAGTATTGAGACACTATATTGCAAGACAATATATTAAAGATGTATTTTAGGCAGGCGAGACAAGTAGTATCAAGACAATATATTACAAGTACAAACCACTAGTTTGCATCCTATCCTTCGTATTGTTTTTCACACGCAGACGCTTTTGCACAGAAGCTGTTACACACAGACGCATTTACACACAGACGCTTTTACACACAGACGCTTTTACACACAGACGCTTTTACACACAGACGCTTTTACACACAATTTTCACACACACAGGCTTTTACACACAGAAGCTTTTACACACAAACACTTTCACACACAGAGGCTTTTACACAGAGGCTTTTACACACAGGCGCTTTTACACAAAGAAGCTTTTACACACAGACTCCTTTACACACAGACGCTTTTACACACACACAGACGCGTTTACACACAGAGGCTTTTACACACAGACGCTTTTACACACAGACACTTTTACGCGCAGACGCTTTTATACACAGGCGCTTTTACAGGCAGATGCTTTTACACGCAAAGACTTTCACAGACGCGTTTACACACAGACCCTTTTACACACAGACCCTTTTACACACAGACGATTTTACACACAACACTTTTACACACAGAGGCTTTTACACACAGAAGCTTTTACACACAGAGGCTTTTATACACAGAAGCTTTTACACACAGACACTTTTACACACAGACACTTTCACACACAGGCGCTTTTACACACAGACGCTTTTACACACAGACACTTTTACACACAGACGCTTTTACACAAAGAAGCTTTTACACGCAGGTGCTTTTACACACAGAAGCTTTTACACACAGACACTTTTACACACAAACGCTTTTACACACAGACCCTTTTACACAAAGACACTTTTACACACAGACGCTTTTACACACAGAAGCTTTTACAAACGAACATTGTTACACCACAACCACTTTCACACACAGAGGCTTTTTACCCAAAGAAGCTTTTACACACAGGCGCTTTTACACACAGATGCTTTTACACACAGACGCTTTTACACGCACACAGACGCTTTTACACCAGACGCTTTTACACACAGACGCTTTGACACACAGAAGCTTTTACACACAGACGCTTTTACACACAGACGCTTTTACACCAGACGCTTTTACACACAGACACTTTTACACACAAATGCTTTTACACTTTTACACACCGACGCTTTTAGACACAAAAGCTTTTACACACAGAAGCTTTTACACACAGACGATTTTACACAAAAACACTTTTACACACAGAAGCCTTTACACACAGAGACTTTTACACACAGACACTTTTACACACACACAGAAGCTTTTACACACCGACACTTTTGCACACAGACACTTTTGCACACAAAAGCGTTTACACACCGACGCTTTTGCAGACAGACACTTTCACACACACAGACGCTTTTACACACAGACGCCTTTACACACACAGACGCTTTTACACACAGACGCTTTTACACGCACACAGACGCTTTTACACCAGACGCTTTTACACACAGACGCTTTCACGCACAGAAGCTTTTACACACAGACGCTTTTACACACAGACGCTTTTACACAGAA
>CAMXCT020000007.1:78720-324347 GCA_947184155.2 Cladocopium goreaui
TTTTGCAGCTTCCCCTATAGACACTGCGACATCGACGTAGCAAAAAACACGAGGTTTTGCAGCTTCCCCTATAGACACTGCGACAGCTACGTAGCAAAAAACACGAGGTTTTGCAGCTTCCCCTATAGACACTGCGACATCTACGTAGCAAAAAACACGAGGTTTTGCAGCTTCCCCTATAGACACTGCACATCTACGTGGCAAAAAACACGAGGTTTTGCAGCTTCCCCTATAGACACTGCGACATCTACGTAGCAAAAAACACGAAGTTTTGCAGCTTCCCCTATAGACACTGCGACAGCTACGTAGCAAAAAACACGAGGTTTTGCAGCTTCCCCTATAGACACTGCGACATCTACGTAGCAAAAAACACGAGGTTTTGCAGCTTCCCCTATAGACACCGAATTAACGACGCGAAAAACGACGCGAAAACGACGCGAAAAACGACGACGAAAACGACGCGAAAACGACGCGAAAAACGACGCGCCGACCAACTGGCGGCGAACAAAGGTCCAACCCCCAGACCCCCAACTATAAACGGGAACCCTTCGCTACGCATTCGGGAAAAATACCGTGAGGCCTTTGCTAGTTCCTGAGTTCCTTTTATTTGGAAGACATGATGATGTCCTCATTGGGTTTCCACGCGCCCGGCTAACGCCGATCAGGCAGCTACCACCTGAATCTGGTCGTTGCTTTTGTGACGCTAGTTGTTTGGGGGTCCTAGTGGGTTGGGGGCTGCTCAAAGATGGTTGTGCAATGAGTAGGCGCTATGTTTCTAGATTGCAGGTTCTGTATTTACATGCCAGCTACAGAAGGGAGCCAGAGGTTTGCAAAACAACAATTAATTATTCTCTCATCGCTTTCTTCTGCCGCAGCCGAGCATTTTTTTAGGGTCAAAATTCAAACAAGACGAAATAAATTGCCTCACTATTTGTTTGCTGCTCGGATCGAAGGCGCCCGGAGTCGAATGATTGTGGGCTGCTTTTGTGGGCAGGGTGGCTCCTGTACCTGCCATTTGCCTTGCAAGATGGAATCTCCCAAAGCGCAACATTCTGATTCAATTTGGAGCAACATGGAAAGAAATCCGAATCCGGAACACTTGAGGCTTGCAGTTAACTAGAGTTCGAAAAAAATGACGTTGCCAAGATGCCAAGATCCCTTTTTGAAGCAGGGGTTCTTCGCCAAGTGTTTTTCGGGTACCTCAAAGAGTAGTTTGGCGATGATCCACCCAGTCCAGGCTCAGCGGTAGAGATACTTGGACTGCAAGCGGATGTTGCGACATCCATTGGTGGTGGATTCATGGTGCTCCATTGGATAAAGATGGACAGAGGGACAGTTTATGGCTGGATTCATTGTATAAGTTTGAGAGAGAGGCTTCCATGGCAGCAGAACAAGCCATATATCAACTGCTCTTGCAACTAAAGATCTAGTTTTATCCGGATGTTAGTTTCACCAGACACATGCGACTGAGATTTTTTTTCTACTGTTCCTTCCAATCGCATGCCATGCTGGGGGGAAGACGGGAGAGTGGAAACACTGAGGATGGACGTCCAAAGAATTATGTGCTGCTTTCTGCCGCTAGGCTTTCCCAGTGTTTCCTCCGCAGTCAGTCACTGTGAGAACTACTGGACTAGGGGTCTCGGATTCCACTTGGCCTTAGCCTTCCGGCTGGTGGGATGTGCAAACAGTTCTTGGTGTGAAATCATACAATTTCCTTCTTGTGGTGCCATCAGTATCCCTATACCAGAAGTATAGCATTATACAAGTATGAATTATATGGACACTAGATGGCACTAGTATTTGTGAGTTTAAATCAAAATCTTGCGAATCATCTCGAAGTGCTCAGTATGAACCATCCAATTTTGGGCATCCATGTTTGATCCCCTTCGCTGTATTGCCAGTCAATAGGTCGGCATAGGCAGTGGCCAGAACCCATTTTGTTGGTTGGATCATGTTGGATCATCAGCATTCTTCCAAAAATATAACTATATACTAACCCAACCAAAAATGCAAAGGTTATCCTCCAAACATAAATGATTGTACTTTGTAATTTCTAATCCCAAAAGAAAACAAGAAGCTCAAACTGGAGAACCAACACCGCCTCAGATACCACTGAGGCCACTCCTGGTGGCCTCCATGGCTTCAAACACCTGCCAGGAGGGCAGTTTGAAATAGTTTGAATGGGGTATTTGCTGAAGAACCATGATCAACCGTGAGATTTTGGGGTACTGAGGGTAATGTAATTACCATATGTTCAGGACCATGCGACATCAGCTGATTCTAGTGAATATCTACCAGCAAATACCAAATACATGGGTTTGTCTCAAAACGGGGCACGGACCCCAAGAATTGTGATGTTTATGAATAGTTATGGTTGGTTCCATCATGATGATGACGATGGTGGTGGTGGTGGTGGTGGTGGTGTAGCGGCGGCGCCGGCGCCGCCGACGACGACGACGACGCCGACGACGACGACGACGACGACGATGATGATGATGATGATGACGATGACGATGACGATGATGATGATGATGATATTGATATGATGTGGTAACCTGATATCACTTGTGGGACCGGAAATTGATGGCACATGATCATGCATACGCTTCATGGATGGTACCGTTGAGTTGCGTGGATGCAAGACTGGATACTAAACCCGAACTTTGGGTACAGATGTGATGTACAGATGATACTGATAGTTCATCACTGTTGGATGCTGGATTCAGAATCCGACTTGGCGCATCTTGGCGCAGGAAGGCAATTCGGCAAATGGCACTTGTGAAACTGTGGCTATGATGCAGAAGCCACAGCTGAAAACGACCCCAGTGAGGGGAGGACGGGGATGTCAGGGATGTCAGCAGGGGGTGAAACTAGTTGCTGAGCTGAGGTAAAGTTCTGAGGCATTTCCAACTTTTCAGAGACAGGTCGGTTAGGTCTTGCCAGGTTCAGTTGGTAAACACATTGCATTGCAACGCATTGCATTACATCACATTGCAATGCAATACATTGCATTATATTACATCAATGTTTGACTCTGACTGATCATAGCTGAGTTTGTGCAATTGCAGGACCTGTTCCCCAGATAGAATGCCAAGGCTTCAAATGCGAGCGAGGCATTGCTGGTGTTTGGGTCATCAGGGACTGCAGGCATTCACCAGAACGGATCTGCAGATTTTGTAGATTGTTTGTCCCATGATATAATCCCATGATTTACAATGTTTCATAGTTACCAATAGCTACCAACTGGTGCAGGATTTTGTCGACAGTATGCCATCCATTTGAACTACTTGTATGATGTTGGAATATGTTGGAATAAATTTGATTTAAAGTCCACCAGCATGTAGTATCTTTGTGTAGCCTAGCTTTAAGCCAAGCTCACCCGCCTCTGTTTGAGGAGTCCCTGTCGGCGGAGTCCATCGCGGAAAGAAGGCATTGGCAGAGGGTGTGCCCAGCAACTTGGCAGAACTTGGCAGATCATAGACAGGCGGTGGGCCGGTGGTGTTAGACGATCAATCCACATTCTTCTTAGATTCTTGGATTGCCCTGTTTTTGATGGTTAAATCCACTTAAATCCACTTCCAGTTCCTCATGTCCGGTTCTTCCAGGATTCTGAGAGATGTACCCATTCTGTCGTCGTTTGGGCTAGATTACGACTAGTTTACCACCGCTGGTCCCAGACTCTGGGTTCGACGTGAACTTTGATGGCAAGAAGAGGAAAGCGTTCCTTCCTGGCGCTCATGTCATAGAACCTAGGATGCACATTTGTTCCACACATGTTGTTTCTGGCGGAGTCTTGGGTTTTGATAGGGAGATGGTTCGTCAGCGTGACGGAAAGTTGGGCATTTGATGGCCTATGCTCCTTTCGACCCGCTCAGGACGACACCACGGTGCAGTATGGTATTAATGACAAGTCTCTTGCCGAACACTCATCCCTAAGTTTCGCCCCCGCCCATCCCCCAAAGCTGCGTTCAAGTTTCAATGACACGAATACAATTGTTGTTTCGGGCTTTGATTTGTCCAGTTTTTCAGTCCTTGCTGTGCATCTCAGGTACTACTTGATGAAATCAGACACCACGGATTACAGCAACCCAGCAAACTTCGAAAAGCTACTTGGCGCCAGAGCCGGGGGGGTGCAAAATGGAGTTAATGGAGTCAACTTGTTGGCAAAACTTGGCACCGTGCAGGGTGAAGCTGGCCGGGAAGACAATGATCACCGAGATCAGCCTCAACGGAGCGTGGGATGGGGCCAGTTTTGGGGACCTCCAGGGGATCAGAATGGATCAGATGGGGAAGAACCGGACTGAACCGGGAAGGGCCTTCGGGCCTTCGGGTTTGATCCACAGATCTGGTTTGGAATTGTTTGATTTGAACTTTTGGGGGGTAAAGATGAATGCTGAGCATGCGTTGTCCGACACTGTAAATATGTCAAGGACTTGTCAAAATTCAAACAACACGCTTTGGTCAGTTGGAAAGGCTGGTCACCCGAAAGATAGATAGCAGGTTCGGTTTAGATAGCAAGATAGATGGATTGATAGATAGATAGATAGGCAGATGGATGGATAGATGATGGATAGTTGTTTCTGGAGTTGTTGCTCCCACGTTGCCTTCGCCCAGACCAGGAGCCAACTGTGGTTGCAACGTCAACTTTTTCTTGGTGAGCATGCCGGCAGGACCGCCTGGGCATCCTGGCACACAAGGGTCATCACTAGCAGACACCTGAGAACAAGGAGACCCAAACAGATAGGTACGGATAGTCAAATAGCACTTACATATGCTTACATCACATGTGTATGCACTTCTTCATTCAATACGACACAATAGGCAGTGTAAGCAGTGTTGCCTGGTCCGTTGCTTGCTGTTTCCATGCCTGTAGCTGCTGGCAATGACAAGATGCCTACGTATGCCGCATACTATGCTGCTTTGTGAGCTGAGGCAGTATCACGACCACTACTGTGATGCAAATTGCGTGGGTGGAAACTGCTGTGCCGAATTTGACATCAATGAAACTTGACAGACTGAAGAGGTACGGCAAGTTATTTTGCAAACGTCATGCCAACTTGATTTATTCTCTTATATATATATATAGACGATTGATAAGGAACCCCTCGCCTGCCCTTCATGGGTCAGTATCATGACAAGAGTTACACTTGGCTCCAATGGCAAGCTCACGGATCTTTCAGCACGGCTTGGTTTGATGACAAGGACTACCAAAGGGATTTCAAGAGAAACATACAGCCCAGTCCTCGCTCTCGAAATGTTGGCTTATTCCATGAACCAATGTTCTATTTCGAAAGAGTTGGATTGCCACAGAGTAGTCAAGTGGATTCTGCTGACCAGAACCTGCTCAGGAGATGAATGACCATGCATTGCAGATCACAAACCACAATTGTACCTTGTCCCCAATAGGTACGACTGCATTTCTTTTTTGCTCCACAGTAGCCATCAATGGCCCGGAGCTATTTCTGCAGCTGTGCACTGTAGGAATATGAATGGTTAGAATATGATGACCTATAGATGATAGATACCTTGTCTTGAAACACTAGTCATGAAACAGAACAACGAAATATGATCAAATACGTTCTCAAGAAGCAAGAGAGCACCGAGTGGGATCGATAAAGTAGTTGGCACAAAAATTCTGACTGCCGCAGTAATGGGCAAGGCTATGGAAATCCGAGCAAGGGCAGTTGCGACGGCGATGGTGCTCGGATTGCAGTTGACACATTCTGGACACATTTGGTTGGCGTCAGGAATCCCTGTTCCACCATTTGCCTAACGGGACCAGTGTGTTACATGTTATTAGATTTATCAGTCTGTACCGAAGGATTTTGCATAAAAACCCACTTCGTCAGGATGCGAAGGTTACACGCACTTCTCCTGATACAGTAAAGCGTAGAATCGCATAGCCAGACTCTAAGTGCGACAGTTTCCATTCCGGATAGTATTCATGTGTTCAGACATTCTTTTTAGGCAAGGCGGCTGCTCTTGTTTGTACTAGTTACTAGTTTGTTCGCAAAGTGCGCAGGGGCATATGCTGAACAAAAGCTGTAAGTCAATCAGTATTGCGTGAGGATACAAAGGCAATGGATGACGTGGCGATTGGGAAGTTGTTTGTGCTGAGGACATCCCATGGTCAGATTTGGACCGCCAGAGTATGGGCCTGGAAGCCACTCAGCAGATTGTTGATTGAAGGAAACTGACATCAGCTGGTGATAAATACGGACACCCAAGGAATCCATAGGAATCCTACAGGGAATCGCAAGGAACAGTAAGATGGAAGGATGCCCTGAAGCCCTGAAGGCATCCCGAGATGAAAGGATCCCACAAGACGAGGCCAGCATGTTTTCCATATTTTTCCATCATGCTCTGAGGTTGGCACACCATTGACACTACCAAGCCCTTCACCTTTGCACTTCAAGTCCAAGAGGTTTGGGACAATCTTGGGACAGGGAGTGGAGCAGAAATAGGCATACTCTTTGGATCTCTTTGGCATGGGAGATGGTTCCTGAGATGAGCTGGGGCAGTTGCAGCAGCAATGACTGGAACGAATCGACAGCTTAAAGTGTCGATCATAAGAGTCTCAACTTGCAAATTAGTAGAAGCGAGGAGGGACCTGATGCCCTGAAATGAAAGCACAAACCAAGGTTGTTTTATTTTCCTTGGCTTTTCATATCTTTTCATGCTTGTTCAAGTGTCAACATAAAACATCATAAAACAACTTCAGACAAGAATTGTGTGGTTTTCTTATGTTTTCTTCACCTGGGCCAGAACATTGCTGGTAACAACGACCCAGACAACCACCTGATGGTCTATGTGCGCCTTTGGCAGAATGCCACTCGGCACCCATCAAGGGAAGACTGGATAACGTTGTATGAATGCTCCATTCCTGGCCAACACTAGGCCAGGGAAATCAGAGAGTGAGATTGGGAAGGTATGTGCTCGTATGACTCATATCTCACATTCTGTCATCGTGATATTTGCGAGAAACTGTGTCAAGCATGAGATTTTCGAAGTGTGGAAAGAGTCAGTGCTGCGCCGGCCTCCAAGGGCAAAACTGTCATGAAGCAATTTGGTGGAGTAGGCAACCCAGTCAACTCACAATGGAGAATCTTGGCACATTTTGGCGTTCTTGGCTGGGAAAGTTTGACAAGAACACGGCTTTCCCACAAAGCGGGGCCAGCCCTGACTTTGACGCATGCATATGTCATTTTTTAGCACCAGAGGTTCTTGTTCTTGTTCTTGCTACGGTCAAACCCAATTTAGAAGCAGGTGAGTCTTTTGGTGATATTGCTCATTCTCAGACATTTTTAAGAAACCACACGAAACAGATGGCCAATCTGCGGAATTGTGCTGCCATCCCAGAAAACTTGGCGGATGGCATGGTCTTGGTCGTGGACTACTGGCAGAGCCAAAATCTGAACTGGTTGGATGGAGTTGGCTGCGGATACGGCAAGGAGTACTGTGCCGTGTCCTACACAGGGGAAATGACGAGATAGCACGGCAAAATCTTGTGTTGGCCTGAGTAGTGGGATAGAAACTTGGGCTGGACAATGTTTGCGGCGATCCTCAGTGAGGCATTATTGGGAAATGGGACTGTTCACAGAAAAGGTTCTTGTAGCCAAAGTAGTAAAGGTGAAGGTAGCAAAGGTGCCAAAGTCCCCTGGTTTGGAAGCGATTATGATCATAGGATTGCTTTCCACAGCAGACGGAACATGGTGCCAGTGCCAGTCATGTCGGGTTTTCCGCAAAAAGAGTCCACACGGACCGTGCCTGTGTATGGCGTGTTTCCCACCAGTGTATTGTAATGAACTGAATCTAGAAAAGTCTCAGTCAACAGTTACCGCTGCACCTTTGCCAGTTTCTAGATTGTAGATCCATGTCCAATCCTGATCTTTGTTTTGCCATCCTAGGTAGTGGCCATCGCGCAGACCTTTCAAAAATGCAGATCATCTCCAACGTGGCTTGCCTTCATCAATTTGGGATTGTTTTTTTTCTTGAGTGGGGGGAACGACTTGCCATGCCGGCCCGGATTCTTTGCATATACTGTAGGGTACGAGAATCATGAATGCTGAGATTGTGATGTGCTCCAGATTTCGAGAGGATAGCAAAGCCAATAATTAGCCACACAATCCCAGAGATCTTCCACATGGTGTGCCCCGTCCTGGACCAAAAGCAATAATGCTACAACCAAATTCGCACTGCAGAATACCTGTCAACGTGAGCTCTTGCTCTACATTAGTTGAGTTCATTGATCCCAATCTACATGTCCATTCAAGCCAGACATCAAGCATCATCAACTCAGGACTTAGAGAAGGCCGAGGATTGCCCTGGTGTTGGCAGCTGCAAATGCGATACTTGGCACCGGATGGAGCATCAGCAACGGTAGAAATGGAAAATGAATGAAATGATAGAAATGGTTTGAGCTTGAAGACTAGTTGGATAGGAAAGATCCGAAAGATTCAAGATCCACGGTGCTGCTTGTTTCACTGACAGACTGAGCATCCGGATGGCATCTTCTTTTAATCCGTTCCCCCTAATACTAAACCCCCCAAATAATAAACACCTCAGGTAGTTTTTATTATTAGGGGGGGGTATTTCTTAGTAGGGTGCGAAGCTTCCCCCTAATACTAAATTTAAACCCCCAATATAAAGAACTATGTTTTCTATTTCAAAATCGATTAGATTTCCTTTTAACATCTAATTAAAATATTGCCAAAAATTGGAATTCGAAGCTTCCCCCTAATACTAAATTTAAAAGCCTAATATAGAAAACTGTTTTTTTTCTATTAAGATATTGCCGAAAATTGGATTTTGAAGCTTCCCAGTAATACTAAATTAAAATAAATTAAACATAATTAAACACCGTAATATAAAATACTTTTTTTCCGACCTTAAGAGACGGACCCTAATAAAAAACACCCCGGGATTCACTAGTTTTTATTGTTGGGGGGTGAAACCCACAAATGGTAGCTTTATTTTTAAATTGTTTTCTAAAGGGTGTCAATTAAAAATCAAATTGGCCACACATTTTCCAAAATTGGAGACGGACCCCAGTTTTTATTATTCGGGGGGGGTTAGTAATAGGGGGAAGGGATTACATGCTATCAGCCCGAGTCTGCCTGCGGTAATCACTACTCGTTTTGGCCTCGAAGTTCTCCACCTTGTGCACACACACAGAAGTCTTCAGGCCCTCAAAAAATACATGGCTTCTACAGACAAATTGACACACGCGGGGATCGCAGCTGGAGTCAAAAATATTAGGGCATGCAACTGTTCAAAGAACTTTGAAAGAAAATACACTCAGCAATCATTGTTGTTCCTTTCAAACACGTATTTTGGGTTTGATTCCCACTGGATGAAGCTCAAGAAGCGTTAAGGATTGGTTCAACGCCAAGACAATGGCCTACGGCGATGATGGTACGGGCACCTGGCATTCCGTCCCAAGCTAGGTACCTTCTAATGATCAAACATGGATGGATGAAAAATCCACCATTTATAGATGAATTTATAGATGATTGTCCCATCAAAACCTCCATTTGGTTAGGGGATTTCCATGCAATCGCCATGTTTGAGTACCAGAGCAGGCGGTGGTAACGATTGGATCAGTTTGAATCCCCAAACATGAACAAGCAAATCACTTCCAGTTTGGAGTGCGTGATCGATGATGGTTGCAGGGTACCTGCAATGATCAATTTGTCAACCTTCAAAGCAACAAGCCACCCCAAAAGGCCCAAAACATGATCCAACCGCGGCGCTCAGCCACCGAATGCTGGTGCCGGTGTGGTGGATGCAAAGCGACTACCCTCACCCCGTACCTTGGCAGAGCCACGGTGAATTCTCTGTCACCAGGTCAAGTCCAGAAGTAGATCAGGTCAACTGATGGGTCAAAGATCAAGGATCCTCAAGTTGATTTGATCCGTTTTCTGGAGTTTCTCAATTGAATTCCTTTCTCTCCGCTTGTTTGGTTTTGTTGTGTTTGTGGTTGGAATGTCATGGAGGTGTTAAACTTCCGCCCATTCAAAAGAACATGTGGTAAGAGTCGGTAAGAGTCGGTAAGAGGCAGAAAACTGCAACAACTGAGTCATACGCACCACTTCTCTTGGTAGCCCGTTCTGAGTTACAGTATATGTTGACAAATGTGAGGGCTGCCTGAAAGCAGTGATGAGTTGCGATTCGTCTCTCCAATTCAACCAAGTACTGCTGAAGTGAATGTACCTCAGAATAGGACTGCTGATGTTCGGGACAGCATTGGGCTTGTTCCCCAGCCCCGGCCCTGTTTCTAGTTGTTGGTTAGTGGCTTTTGTTCAACGGTGGGAGTATCACACGGCTCCTCAAATCCCACATGCCGGCTCTCTTGTCATTCAACTCATCAACACAAAACCGGTTTGTCAAAAATTTGTGTATACCGTATACCCACCAAAATGACAATGTCAATGGGAAAGATGGTGATAAACCATCAATTTTTGGGGGGTTCCTCTAAATTTTCAGTTCCACGTTTTTTCGATTCCCATGGCTAAGGAGATGCCTCTGGTCCGGCTACAAGCCGAAATGGACATGATGGAGCCGCTGAATCTGATGGGACTGGAACCGCCTTGGGTATTCTGGAGGAAATGTACACAGTCCAAAATCGATTCGGGAAATCATACCCTGTACAGTACATGTTTGCCTTACAACTATTTACAACATTTTATGACGATTTGTACAGCCTTGTACAATTCAATCTTCTTCTTCGTCATCATCACCACCACCAGCATCAGCAGCATCAGCAGCATCAGCAGCAGCAGCAGCATCATCATCATCACCACCACCACCACCACCTGAAAAAACATATGTTTGGGTTTAACCACTGGATGGCTTGTTCAGAAACCTAGTTGTGAAACGAAAGCTGAGCGAATGGCAAATGGTCCCTCCAGCCCCTCTCCAGTTGGTTTCCACTCAGATCGATTGGCCATGGATATCAACCTTCACGTTCCACTGCACTTGTCAATTGTGTGCGAAACCGTTGGCATAGCGTAGATTCGATGCTTCTGAGCCAGCAACAACCAGTTTCATAGGCTATCATAGATTTGATGGGAGAATTCTGTGCACCTTCACGTCATTTAATGTTTTGCCTGGTTCAGATGCACAATTAGGTGAAGGGTTTGTTTGAAGGCCAACAGCGTAGCATCCCTTGGCTTGAGCCTCACTTAACATGAGATTCCCTGATGGCTTCACAATTTTGTTGTTTGAGACACGATGGCACGACAAAAGGGCTGCTGCGTTGGGCATTTGTGAACACCTTGTCAACATTTGTCAACAATCCCAAGAGACAACGACCACCTTTGGAGGCCATCTAGTCCTGGGCAAACGGGTACTGTGCTTGAGATTGGCGCATGAAATCCTGCAGAATTGTTAGAATATGGTTTGACAGGCTTCAAACATCTTCAAACAAATGCAGATATATGATATATATATATATATTATAGATATTTATATAAAGAGTTCCGAACCGGTTTGCCCACCAGAGCCCTGGGAAGCACTTGATTGATTTCTTTCTCATCGCAAGAGTCGTGGATTCTACGTGTTACTGTAGTCCTTGCAGCAGTGCACAAGGTTATTGCAGAATTGTAGAAACATGAAAAGAATGTCTGTTGAACATGTCAAACGCTTTTCCATGCGTGCAGTCGCACTTGGTCGATTCGATCTCACCAGCCCTCCAAGCAATTAGCAAACATTGGCAATTTTCAATTTTCGTGCTCAAAACTTGTTGGATCATCGCGAAAAACGTCACTTCATTTCTTGACGTCCCATCCACCTCAGTCAGCGCAACTACCAGTCGACTCCTCTTACGGAAATTTGTTGGTATGGTATGGTATTGTCAATTTCACTGACTCAAATGGAGAAAACGAGTAATGTCAACCCCGGATTAATAAACCATGGTTTATTAATCAGGGGGGTACTCCTCCAATAGTCATATTCCAATACTTAAATGGTATCCCCCCAATTAAACAGCCTATGGGTTTATTAATCCAGGATTGACATTAGCACCTAAGGAGTTGTGGAATGGGCGCCCAGCCTGGTCTCAATGGTGGCATCCATAGATCCATAGCATAGCTGCATAGCCGGCATAGCCATTGAGAGATGTCGGGCAAAGAATCCCAATCCGAAACGGGCTGTGTCACTGCAAAAAGGGGACCGCGTCACAAGGGATAGGAAGGGTCTTGGATGGACATCCATGGGCACTGCAGTTGCTGGTCCAGTTGAGTGATAAATGAACCACCATAAAGATGAAGGGTGAATGGTCAAATGGTCATAGATGGTAACGTAGGAAGATCATGCTGGCCAGCAGTTGGCCCAATCAGATAATCATGCCCAATCATTTGAATAGTAGGGATGTCCATAACCACCTCTGAAGTTGTTCCAGTGGAACTTCTGCGGCAACCTGCCCTTCGGGTATGGTAGATTCATAGGTTGATGGGCAAAGACAACATATGGTTCAGCCAAAAATTGAAATGCAGGAAAAAAAAGTTGTCATAAGAAATATGTTGCATCATTTTTCTTGTATTTTACCACCCTAAACTTGCTTTTCACTCAGCCAAAGGTTGGTTTTCAATCAACCCAAGCCAAAATTCAAATACATAGAAAATGTTTGCCAGAATTTAGTTTTGGGTGGCCAGAATTTAGTTTTGGGTGGCCAGAATCTAGTTTTGGTGGCCAGAATTTAGTTTTGGGTGGCCAGAATTTAGTTTTGGGGAATCTTTGGGGCCAGAATTTAGTTTTGGGTGGCTCCAACTTTAGCCTCAGGCACCCCCTACATGTTGAGGCTTTGTTTTGCATCTTTCTGTGGAGGTTCTACTCGCTTCAAACTCTTGATGCCTAGCCTTGCATAGCAGCTTTCTGGATGCCTCCAATGGTCGCATTGACTCAGGGCCATACTGCCACAGCAGTGGTGCTGATAGTTTGGAGCCCGGTGCAAACTATGATTTGGTTGAGGAATTGGGGATATTGGGATACGGATACCCCGGAATTGCATGGAATTGCTATGCTGACGAGGAAAATGATGATAAACCACTGGATTTGATGATTTGAGGGTACCCTATTTTCGTGCAAACATCCCAGCTCTTTGACAATAAAATATGGACTGCACATATTGACGGTAAGATATTATATAATTTATAATATATTAGCGAACATTCATTCACAATACAAAGCTGATCATCAGCATCGCCAGCCCTCAGGCTCTTGACAGTAACTGGTTTGGGAACTGGCACGCAAGGACAGGGTTTCTTGCACGGAGTCTTACAGATGGACCATTTAGATGCAGTAGAGGTTGTATACTGCACAAGGATCTCATTCGTCAAATGAATGCAACTTGCAGTTTTCCTTCTTGTGTATTCAACCTGCTGGCCTGGCTCGGTCTTATCTTAGAAGACACAGTTACATCGTCCATTTTGCATTGTCTCAATGTGCTAGGAAGACCCTCACCTGTACTATCGCCTTTCCATCCCAGGATGATGCGCATGCCCACCAAGATGGAGATGGACTCGGCGCACACAATTGAGGCACTGGGCGCTGGGCAATTTTTGAAGCGTGTACTGCACTGCGGAGAAGATTCCAACGATTTGCCAATGCCAGGGTGCCGGGAAGTCGGGTTCAGTGGGTGCGCCGCCCATTGCCATGACTGCACGAGAGCTCAGGGTGGTCCGCAATGCGCCGGTCAAGTTTCTGTCATGCAAGTATGGGTCAATATTGAGTAATTACTCAAAAAAATTGGATGGTTAATGATGGTTATATAATACTTAGTTTAATACGATACGAATACCAAAAAGAACCCACATGTGCGGTTCCCTGGGCCTTGAATTCAGCCACATACCCATGTCAGTGCCTGACTTATGATTGGTTGAGCTTGCGTGCACTGAAATGAGATCTTTGTGACGCAAGAACTCAGATGCCTTGGATGCCAAGGAAGTGCAGGATACCATCGTCATCGAGGAGCGGATCGACTGGGTTGGACGGGATGTGTCAGAGATGAAGAGATCTTTCCTGAGCAGAGTCTTCAAGTCTTTAAGTGGCCCGTCACACGATGTCTGAACTTTGGAGAACACGGACTTGCAATGACTGGAAAGGTCGCAGCAGGTGAAGCTGTGTGAAACTGTGCTCTGGGATGCGTTTGAGCCATTTCGATCCCTAGCCATATGCATTGCATTGCACCGCTGTGATACATCTCTGGGGTGAGGATCTGAAACGAGAGCCCTGGGCCAAAAGGGACCTGAAGTCCCCAGCTCAGCAGCTCTTTTTTGCAGGGAAGGACACAGGCAGAGAATCTGTTGACTTCTGGAGTTAACACGTCCGGGTTGTGTGGCACCAAGGCCCAAATCTGATCCCATGCCACCCGCCTGCATCATCGACGACCCTGCTTACAGGCAGAACTGCCACAGTCTCCACTATACAGCGACATTCCAAGTTGATGATAGTATATGATAGTTAAGCAATCATAGATGCCATGTGTATATAATTATATATGTGTATTGTATTCAGCCAACATACAATGTTTTGAAGTGTTTCATGCGGCCATCAGCAGGGAGAAGTGCTTCGCTTGTTTGCCTCGGTCCAACCTGTCCAGTCCACCAGGGGTGCAGAGTGGAAAGAAGTTATCCGAGTGAAGCTCCGCAAGGCCAGCGCATGCAAGTTTGCCCTGCCCATGACAAAGCAATGGATGTGAAGTCTTCACAACCAAAATTGACGGCTACGCGGCTACAGTGTGGTCCAGATTATTTTCACATTTTTCACGCTTTCTCAATGATTTCTCAATGATCTTTACGTACCCGATGCACTATGGCCACTATGGAGGCTGAGTCGTTTCGTTTACACACCTTCGCACCCATCCCCACACCCTGGGGCCGCCCATGCCAGCTGCCTGCGCGGGCATCCGTGACGAATTTGCGCAAGGACTTTAGCATGGTGCCTGGGCAGAACCGGGAATGCAGGGACAGGGATCAGAGCACTTGGCCGAAAGCTCTGAGAACATCAGACACTTTTTGGTAGGCGAACATCCAAGGTTAGATGATGTTAGATGATGTTAGATGAATACAGGCATCTATTGAGATCTATTGAGATCTATTGAGGCCTACTATGGCCTACTCTACACCCAAAGCAATCCAAAGCTAGTTGTGAGTCGCTGTGCCCACCCGACGCTGTTGAACATTGAACCAATGGAACAGGTAGCGGTTGCTGTGGAAAGTCGCGATGGGCTCCAGCTGGGGCCTGAGCAATGACACTTTTAGGTGGCCGCTTTGGTGAGTCCCATCCTGCGGACAGAAAGTTGTTCCGGATATGAAAAGAATTGAAAAGACATTGAGAAATTTGAGAAACCCTGAAGTTCGCACCGGATCCGTGAATCAGTTTGTGTGCATTGTGTCCATGGTGTATTTGTCAGACCCACAGCTTGCACGAAGTGGTTGTCTCTAGCACGCGATTTACTCAAATCTCTTGATTCCGTATGTTTGGTCGTATCCCTATACACAATATGTCACCCTGGCACCACCTTCGCAGCTACAGGTGCGGATTGGATGTGCCTTTGCAGACGGGTGGATCAGTCTTGCCTCTTGCAAGCATAATGACAACATGCCCAGCAGAAGGTTTGCTAAATCTAAACCAAGCCTTTGATGTCACAGGTATGCACAAGTCTTGATCGTGCTTTCCCAGTTACAACCGTAGTTTCTTTGTGCCTGATGTTTTGCTTGGAGCGTCTCTGAAGTTTCTATGCAGTGTTTGATCCAGTTGCATTGCTCCTTATTCATCCTCGTGCTTCATTTGCAAATCTGAGGTTTGGCTTCGAGAACGGAGAAGAGAAATTTGAAGGTGCAAAAGGGTCCAATGTCGAAATATAGGAGTTGCCTCAATAGGACACGATCTCTTAAGACATTGAGAACTCTTTCCGTGCCTGCCACGATGGACAAGTCACACTCCATTTATTATTCACTACATCTGACAGGTTTGCGTGGTTTGTTGGGTCTGGACGATGATGAGGCGGGCCAGTCAGGTCAGGCTGCAGGAGTTGCTGTCCGGATTATGGCATGTGAAAATCAAGATCCAAACCCCATGATGCTATCTGAATCCTTGTGTGGTCAGAGTTCCTTGCCATCCCGCCCATTGCGCAACGCTTCAGGATCCTCGTGATCTTGTGGAACGTGTGTGGCTTCCAGTGTACAAGTTCGAGGCCGTGTGAGGACATGTTTGTCTCAGCATGCCGCCACAGTTTCAGCTTTGTCAAGTCAACACAGCCAACACCATGTAGTGGGCTTGAAGGACGTTTCACATTGCAGATCTGGTCTCGTGCTGGTTGCATTGGTCCTGATATATCGCCTAGCAATTGTTTGTCACTTCAGTTCAGAATGGTAGCTTTATGTGTGAGCAAAAGAGTCACTTTTGGCGCTACCTGGAATCATAGCCATAGTTGGTCAATGCTGAGTATCAAGGGTGGCTCATTCCATGTCCAATTGCCATGATGTCAGCAAACATGTTCGGTTGAAATCTGGTGTCATCCCTCTTTCTAAATCTGAGGTTGGAGACTCAATTGCTGCTTTTCGGGTCAACTAACTATACTTACTATCTATACTTGCAAGAAGTCATCCATCATGATCCATTTTTGGGTAAACTACAGTTGCTAGTTTAAAATCGTATGTAGTCATCCATCACCTCATAGTCCCATACTCGTGTGTAATAGTGTACATAAACAATATTGTTGATATTGTTGTCATTCTATCAATGAATAAATATACAAGGGGGTATAATTGATAGTAAATATCCAATATTGCCAGTATAATCATCCATAATCCTATTACACATATTTTGTTGATTGATACAGTTAATGGATTGTCAAAGATACCATAATATCATACAATATCAATATAATGGTATCATTATGATATCCATCCATCTCTGTTTTGGATAAAGAAACCCATCCGTTCCCAACGTGTTTGGTCAGGTCCCTGCCGGCATTACCGGGGAGTCTTGGAGCACGCGCTCCAGAAGTCTTCTGTTGGACGATAAGGCACCTGTGGTTGAAAGATTTCGGTATGCTGGTATGGTTCCGATGTGTGTGTGTATATATGATCTAGATATGTACATATAGTTAATTACAGAGGTATGATATATATATATATATATACATACATACACACTGTGGATCGAGAGTATGTGAGAGTACCAAGAGGGGTGGAGCTTGCTAAAGCACCCAATGGAAAGAGACAGAATAGTAGGGTTTTGACAAAGTTTGAACATGCAGCGCAAGTTGAATGAGGTGCCACCAGAAAGAAATCCGTCCAAGTGCTTGTGCCTATCTTGAGAAATGTGGCATTTGATTTTGCCTGAAACCTGCTATGAAGTTCCATATGCAGACCGCAGCTGTTGTAATTGCGCTGTTGCTCGATCATCACAGGACGACAACCACAAGGTCCTTCTGAACGCAACGACACGAAAGAACTTGGAGATGGATAGCGATGAGGAGACTCCCTTCGTTGGAGCTAGCCGTGGCTTCCATCGAGCCCCTTGACCCAGCACCTGTGGAATTTGTCGCCCCAAAGTTGAACATAGGGTGAATCCAAAAGTTGAACAAAATGATTCAACCAACGTGTGCTTTCAGCATCTGCATTGTTGGACATGCACTTGCCGCACATAAGACTGCATGCTGCACTCAGTTCTTCAATAGTCCAGTTCTTTCTTAACGATGCTACATTATAACATTTGTAACATACCGTACCATTCTATTGTACAACGGGCATGGATCCCTTCCTGCTGTACTTTTTTTGGAGGTCAAATCTACAAAACCTGCACAGCTCCCCTTCCTCTCCGGGATGGCAGTCTTCCCGGTGGAAACCGTGGAACCCTGAGGTTGGTCCGATGAAATCAGCGCCCGCGGCATTGACGCCCATGGCATCCATGATGACACCCTTACAGACACCCAATGCCAGCAAGCCGACCTCGCGCGAGGGCACGTGAGGGGTGCCCAGTGAAGGAACGGGGAACAGTTCCAGGGAGCTGCGTTCTTCTCAAAGCTGAAAACAACATCAAATAACAAGGACATACTTGTACACCCTACATTCGGATACATTTGGAACCAGTTGGATTGGGGCTTGGCCTCAGCGTGTTTCAGAGCGTGTTTCAGGGCATCCTCACGTCTGGGACGAGGCCGAAGCGTGGACCCATTGCTTGGAAGAAAGCTTCACGGATGCCCAAGGCCGCGATGCACCGAGGTGTTTGGATGTAGATATATTATGATGTGTTCAGGTGTCAAAGGGATCAAGGCAAGATATTCTAAGATATTCCATTGGGTGCGGGACTGTTTCAAAAATTGGCACTGTTCAATTTGTACTGGATTATATCAGTAGACAAGTGTTTGGACAACATTGGACAACCATTGAGGTTATAATCATGAGATCCATCGGGACATTGTAACATGTTGGGGCCAGTGACAATTGACGAATGGAATGAATTTGAGTTTATTGTCATGACATGTCATGACTTTCATGAGACTTCCGAGGAGTTATGTTCCAATGAATTGATGGACCAAAAACAGCATCATGGACCATCATGGACCAACTTTTTGAAAAGTTAGAGTGGTTATGAGTGGTTCAAAGTTTTGAATGCACAGCAGGCAGTGAGGACATATGGATTATTCTGATGAGGAATATGTGTGGGCCATGAAAATGCAGAGACGAAAAAGTCTGCAGCATGCGCCAGAGAGTCCATTGATTCCATTCGAGCCATGAATACTGGTATCTTATGGTGCTGAGAATCTGGAGTTCGGTAGATGGTGGTATCAGTTGCTTTGATATACTGTATCTTGATAAGATTCTTTTGCTTTCTTTTGCCACCAGATAGTAGGAGAGGTGACAAGTGTTCGATTCAAGCCACGAAATTGGCTTCGTGGTGATGAATTGTTGTTCTCCCACAGATAGTTGCTAAGGCTTCTGAGGTTTCCCTCAATGATCCTAGGAGTTCAGAAACAACTACTTCAAACCCACGAAGCTTTGGTCCAGTTTCTTTGCGCCGAAGGTGCCAGACATGAGGGCGCCAGAGATGTGCGGAGTGATCAAAAGTGATGGCAAGACCAAGTGGTTTCCCAGGACAGATGAGGTGCGGGACGGCATGTCACTGGCGAGCTTTGAGACTCTGAAAGGTTTGACACGGCTCTTGGATGTCTAGTTATGTCTAGTTCCCATCCCCAATTAGTCGATCATTTCACTGGGGAATGATGGAAAACCATAGCAAATTAATTTCACCCCCTTTCAATATTGACTCAATATGAAATACCTCACTAAACCAAAGATTCTAGGGAGGTATCTAATACCCACTAAATCCCATGAATTTCCAGTAACTTCCCATTAATTCCCTATGGAAGGGGATGGGTTGATGCTGGGAGCGATTTGACGAGGTGCTGACTGATGGGGACACCATGATCCTGGCTCAGGGAAGTGCCTGGAACCCGGCGGAAGCGCCAATTTGAAGAGAGCTAGCATCATTCCAAGAAATTCCAAGACACCCCCTATGTCGAAATGATTCCAAGTGTAAAGTATGGTTGAAATATCTTCGATGCATGATGCATGTTGTCGGACTGTTTGACCGTGCTCTTGGATTCGGAGTTGCTGCTGAAACAGCAGGTTTTGGCATGTTTTCGCAAGAAGCTCCGCGATATCATCAATATCTTTCTCTGAACATGAATATATTAATATATACAGTATATATGTACGTGTTTCATCATTATTCTGTACCAGTAGTACCGCACAAGGCGGTGGCGGAAGTTTCAAAAATAGGAAACCTATAGGAGAAGTTGGTTGTTGTGAATCAGGGATGGCAGAGCGAAGCCACTGATTGACCGAAAGGTGGTTGGAGTTGTGTTTGCTGGAATGGTTGCAATGGTTGCAGTGGTCACTTCACCCACAACTGCTGGATGTAGCGTGATGTACTGCAACTGTAGTTGTAGTTGTAGCGTAGTGGAGTTGTAGTTGTGGTGTAATGTAATTAGTGTAGTGTAGTTGCAGTCATATAGTTGTAGCTGTAGTTATTTTGTAGTTGTAGTTGTAGTTGTTGTAGTTGTAGTTGTTGTGTGGTTGTAGTTGTTGTGTAGTGTAGTTGTAGTAGCAGCAGCAGCAGCAGCAGTAGTAGTAGTTGTTGTTGTTGTTGTTGCTGTTGTTGTAGTTGTAGTTGTAGTAGTAGTAGTAGTTGTTGTTGTTGTTGTAGCTGTAGTTGTTGCAGTTGTAGTTCTAGTTGTAGTTGTTGTGTAGTTGTAGTTGTTGTTGTAGTTGTAGTTGTAGTTGCCCCGTCCGGCGTACAAAAATAAAATGGGGGGGCAGGAGCCCCTTTTAAAATAAAAAAATAAAAATAAAATGAAAATAAAATGGGTCAGACCCCGGCATTTTATTTTGTGGGTGCATTTTATTTTTTGAGGTGCCTAACCCATCAAGTTAACTTTTATTTTTTTGAGGTGCCTAACCCATCAAGTTAATGCTTTGTCAATGCTTTGTACCTGTGACTCTTCCACCAGGGCCTTTCACGTATGGTTTGAAGGGCGTTCTACGCTTGGCCCTTCTCTGTCGAAATTTATCCCTCATTTTTTTTGGCAAAGTCTTGTGAAACGTACTCAGCCCTGGAAGATCTCCAGCAAGATGCGTGGGTTTCTCCATCGGATGCCCCTTAGTCATGACTAAACCAGGGCAAAAAATATGGTCAAATTCATCCCAATCCAAGTAAACAGATTATCCTCCCCTAGGGTTCTGAACCAACCAAAATGGGACATTCAAATGGCACACATAGGAAAAGATAATCTGGAAAATTGAAAAAATATATCCTACAAAAAAATGGGGGTGCCCAAGGGTAAGAATAGCAATCCTCATGCGGGTGCCTTAGGGCCCCCCAATTTCTAGTGGATGGCAGCCATCACAAAGACGCATGGGGCAGTCTACATATTTGTTCGCCATGAAACTATGAAGCTCACCAGCATACATGATTCCAGGCTTAATATCTAGACACCCTTCATGGACCCCTCAAATAGTTAGTGGTAAGTATTGACAAACCAAAACAGGCATCTCAAACCAACCCCCAATATAGGCACTATAGTGACCTAATCTTGAAAATTGAAAGAACATATCCTACAAAAAAAATGGGGGTGCCCAAGGGTAAGAA
This sequence comes from Cladocopium goreaui, assembly GCA_947184155.2. Taxonomy (NCBI): domain Eukaryota; class Dinophyceae; order Suessiales; family Symbiodiniaceae; genus Cladocopium; species Cladocopium goreaui. Next base: position 99,880 of record CAMXCT020000007.1, read on the forward strand.
TAGCAATCCTCATACGTGTACCTTAGGTGCGTTCAATATATTCAAATGATTTCCGTGCCCGGTCTGTGATTCAGGACTTCAGGTGGTCCTGTTTTTGTTGCGGTGCCATCAACGTTTTTGCAGCCTAGCCTCCCAGTAGCAAAGGTATGTGCTGACCACAGCCAGGGTGTGGACTGTAAACAACGCAGCCATCCAGGAACATTTAAACATCCAACTCCCTCGCGGCTGCTCCAGGAGAACCCAAGGAGATCTCACTTGCTTCATGATGTGGATAAATGTTGCTGTTAAAACCAATCAAAGAAGGAAACAAGACAAAACAAGATCAACCCAAAAGAAAATGCAGGAGCCCGAGGTCCCTGCATTTTATTTTATTTGTTTAGGGGTTCCACCCCCCCCCGACAACAGACGAGGGTCAATGGCCAGGTGGAGGGTGCCTGACGTCATTTTCTTTTTGTACCTGTCCATTGTATTTTACTTGGGTTTTCCTATCTTACCTTATGCCCTCTCATTTTATTGGCATTTTTTCCTTAGGCCCCTCCATTTTATTTTATTTTTTTAGGGGTTCCACCCCCCCTGGCAACAGACGAGGGTGTTGTAGTTGTAGTTGCTGTTGTTGTTGCTGTTGTTGTTGTTGTTGCTGTTGCTGTTGTTGTTGCTGTTGTTGTTGTAGTAGTTGTTGTAGTTGTAGTTGTAGTTGTTGTTGTTGTTGTTGTTGTTGCTGTTGCTGTTGTTGTTGCTGTTGTTGTTGTAGTAGTTGTTGTAGTTGTAGTTCTAGTTGTAGTTCTAGTTGTAGTGTAGTTGTTGTAGTTGTAGTTGTTGTAGTTGTAGTTGTTGTGGTTGGTGTTGTTGTTGTTGTTGCTGTTGCTGTTGCTGTTGCTGTTGTCGTCGAAGTTAGGGTAGTTAAGTTAGTTAAGTTAGTCAAGTTAGTTAAGTTAATCAGGGTCTACTTTTTCGACATCTTCACGTCAAAAAAGGCTCAAAACCCTCAGTTTTTTACACTTTTGACTTCGAAATGTGCTTCGCGCCACAACGGCGTGCACTTTTTCGACACTTTTTCGACATCTGAACCTCCAAAAGTGGTCCGAGACCGTCAGTTTTTTACACTTTTGACTTCGAAATGTGCTTCGCGCCACAACGGCGTGCACTTTTTCGACATCTCAACTTCCAAAAGGGGTCCGAGGCTGAGGTGTTTTGCACATTTTGACTTCGAAATGTTCTTCGCGCCACAACGGCGTGCACTTTTTCGACATCTCAGCTTCCAAAAGTGGTCCGACAATGGTGTGTTTTATGCATTTTGACTTCGAAATGTGCTTCGCGCCACAACGGCGTGCACTTTTTCGACATCTCAACTTCCAAAAGTGGTCCGACGCTGAGGTGTTTTGTACGTTTTGACTTGGAAACGTGCTTCGCGCCACAACGGCGTGCAATTTTTCATCTCTCATCTGGCCAGCTGGCTCCGCACCTTAGCGAGCCTACTTTTCGACCCTCCGGAGCCCCGAATCATTGGAAAAACACAGTGTTTCGCGACTTTCCTACCTTTTCGCGCATCTGCATATTCTTTCTTCTGATTTTTTCTCTTCTGACTCTTTTCACCTCTGCTTTTCAACTGTCCATATTGTCGGAAGTTTCACTTCTAAACTTCCTTCGATTATTCTGATTCTGCATGGTTCAATCTTTTATAGCATTTAAGGGCTTTCCAAAATGCCGACTGTAAAGATGACGCCGGTGCCTGCTGATGGCTGAGCTGATCCGATTACTGAACCGAGCTCCCGACAACCTTCTCGGGAGCGGTTGGTCATGGAGATAGACTGATTACCGGACACTGAAAACACTTATCACAGAGAATCCAGGAGAATCAAATGGATGTATACCCCCAATTCATTGCAAATTGCCTTACCTCACCCTGTTAATATATCACCATATGTTACCTGTTTTTTTCATCGATGCTGATTGTCCTTATGTGCAACACAGCTGATTTGGGTACGGAGCAGAAGCTGTTGCTTGTCATCACATAGCAGCCTCATGCGTCATGCGAGATTTGTCATGCTGGAGCCTATGTCTTATCAGGCGCCTTTCCACCTGAGGGGAAAGGTTGACTTTTTGTTTGCCCTATCGCCTGCAGGAAATGGCAGAACCGCTTTCAAGCTGATACTGGTACATCAAAATAAGAGGATCAGCGGCAGTTTGTGCAATATGAAATCTTTACTTAGATTAGCCATGATAAGTTTTTATCATCGTTTGTCCTGCTTCAAGGCATTTTAAGTATTGCGGTTGTATTTCATCCGGCACGGTGACACAGCGGCCAGGCTTTGGCTGTTACTTCCAGCAGCTGCAGAGTCAGATGTTGAAGCCATTTTCCTACAGAAGGAAAGTACCAGTGGGCCAGTGGGCAGCGCATATCTTGCCGATGCGCCAATGTCAGAAGATAATTGGAGTCTCGTTTGCTTGGCAATGACAAGTACGACAAGTATGACAAGTATGACAATAATGACTCAGCATTCCTTTATCAAAAATACTTGCTTTGCGTGTGCTCATCCGAAACGCGAAAGCAGGCTTTATATGCTGTACAGTAGCTACCTGGGAAATCCAGGTCCGTTTCTGACGCAGGAGCTACGCATCTTAGACGCCCGATCGCAGCTGCCAAGCGAGGATATGCCCTGCCAGGACAGATTGCACTGCGCGGAGGATGTGTCAACACTGGTTCGCGGCTTCCTGGAGGAATAGGATCACTGTTGCTTGCTGTCAGGCACTACTTCAGTTCTTGGCAATAATGAAGGTTTTTGATGGTCGTTGAACTTGACTTTGCGATACTTCTCAATATGTATTTATTGTCTCTGTGTGATGCTCTATCATTGTTGTGGGAACCCCAAATCACAAATGTTGCAAATCTAGTTTCATTGCCTCGATAGATTTTGGAATGGGACGGACTGGCAGCTGTGCTTGGTGCTATCCTCAGTGTCAGGATAGCTGTCTTCCTACAGTCTGGGTGGTAGCTTGGCCGCGATGGCCCCTTGAAATTGGGGACTGGAACACTGGCTGTCACTGGCTGTCACTGGCTGTCACTGGCTGTCACTGGCTGTCACTGGCTTCTGTGGCCAAAGATTGTGGCTTGATCCCAGGGCTGCGGGGTGCGCGGCTGCGCTGTCCCCTTGAGGTGAGCGCAGGGCGGAGTGGTAGCACAACCTTGCTGGAGATGCTGAATCAAATCCCAGGCTATGACATCATGGGCGAAAACCAGCCACTTGGTAACTACAGAAATGATGATGATTGATGATGAACTATGATGAACTATGATGAACTATGATGCGTGATGATGATTGATTCATCATGAATCTAGGGTGGTTGGCATGGCTGGCAAGAGATATTTGTCATTCAAGATTCTGCTTTCAGACAACAGGTCTCAATCCATAGGTTTTTTGTCCTTATTTTCCCTAGCCAAACCACGGGGGTCGCCTCCTGGTCGCAAGGAACATGTGGGGTTCCTTGTTCAATCTCTTCGAGCAGCGCGAAGCCATGGTAGCAAGATACCGGTCTCTCTCCGAGGCAATGGATGGCCAGTGTCCATGTCTTCCGATCGCCTTGAAGGGCTATCAACAAACCCAAGTGCTGGAAGAATCTTGGGGATATCTCATGAAATTTGGAACCCAAAGGATCATACAAGTATCACACGATCATACTATGCTATCTCGGATTTGCAACAACATGGCTGGCCTGTTCCGCAGTACATGACCTATCGGCAAAGCTTGAAGAGGAACATGTCACTCGACGGGAGCTGGGATGCAAGGTTTAGGCTTCAAACGATTCGTTTAGAAAGAAACATAGCCCACTGATTTGTGCAGTCTTCAATAGTTTTCAGGATCAACCATCTTTCTACCTTTGGAGAGGCGGCACGTGAAAGTGGCAAAAGAAGCAGCTCATGATAGCCACGTGAATGGCTATATTGAATGCCACATTCACTACGAATTTCAGCTAAGCCTGTCCTCTAAACTTGGATGAGACCAGATGGTTCGGACTTAAGTGACTAAACATCTCCAAATTTGCGGTTCCATTGCTGCCCAATGGTTGGAGGCACCCACAACCATCCATACCGACAGAGGATTCCCAGACGCCTCATGGCCCAGGTCCGAGCTTCGATGTGCTTATCAGCTCAGGGTTTTGGGAGAGATCAATCCAGCCGCTTGGCATCTGACACCGGTGAATGGCTAGGGAGGGCAAGAAATGGGTGAAGTTTCAAACCAAAGTGACTGCATGTTCCATCAATTTCCATCAATTTCCATCAATTTCCATCATATCTCAATAACTTGAATGAATTTCATGATGGCATGTTCAGGGGAGTTCCTATGGCAGCCTCTGGCATTAGCCCGGCCATCAGGACAGTCAAGCCCGAGTGGTTGGCTTCAAGGCGATACCGCATGGGCCGTCCAACCAGCGATGGTGCAGGGTTGGCAATGGCTGATGACACCTGCTTTCTTCAACGTCTTGCAACTTTGCGTACGGAACTCCATGATTCTTAGCTTTCTCCTTCAAAGATCAACCAGTATACTGGGTCTACGGGCTGGTAGACCCACATCCGATGGTGGTTCAATTTCCGACAGGCTACTTGAGTCACTCACCAGCACTGGGTTGCAGGAGATCCGTTGGGACTTTAGCAGATCCTTGGACGATTTGAAGCTGCTCATGGAGGTAGGGCTTATGAACTGATGCTTTTGATGGAAGTTGGATGTTTGAAAAGAAACAGATGAGAGCCAGGTTGCCATGATGTGCGCAGGTCTTTCCGTGCTCGGTCGCATTGCTGAGCTATCGCTTCTTGATTTGCTTTGGAAGTTTGGGGTCCACGATCTGTGGTCTGCGTTGGCATCGAGCATTGCTGTTTTCACAGCCATCCCACTATAGTCACTAAATGGGAGATAGAAAAAAAATACCATTGATGTTTGTTCTTTTAGGTGTATAGTCTATAGTAAAAACGATAGCATTTTGAGCCACAACTGGGAGATAGAAAATGACTGGTGCTCTTTATCGATTGCTAAAGCCAGAAAATAGCACGAAACTAGGAAATAGCAGCTGAAGAGAGACCTGGTTGCTACAGAAACTGCATGCCATCGCGGGCAATGTTTTGGAAGAAATCAACTGCTGAGGGTGCTGCCGACACATGTTGAATGCAGCAGGTATAGGCTATCTACTGTGGATACTTTACCAAGATTACCTTACTATCGGCGTTGGCCTCTTTATTTGGGCCTTTCTGTTTTCTGGTGTTTGGACCCAGGAACTATGTGCAGTTTTCCCGGAACTATTTGCAGAGTTCCAGGAACTACTTGAAAAAACATGCATTTTATTGAGGGGAGTTAGCGAGGGAAATATGATGATGAGTTAGCACAGGCTAGCTAAAGGGAAAACAGCAACACAACACTTAAATGCCCCTAAGTGCTGAGTCCAACTGATTTCAGCTTACCAGTGCGTCCCTATTGTGGGTATATGGAAATGACAGTACTCATGAGTTATGGTATGGGATATGTGCATCCATAACATGCCAACATGTTGCCTTGCTAAACTTGGGAATCTCGTGTGTGGAAACAAGCACCTCGAGCATAAAAATACCTGTTTGATTTGATAAATCAATCGGCCAATCATATCAAGAGCCATGTCAAATATACCAGAACCAAAAAACTATGGTTCAATGAGCCAACGAATAAAAAACAGCACCAGCCGGTTTTGGTGTATCAGTGTATCATTCAGCGGAAAAGATGCAAATAAAATCATTTCCAGCCTTACTGAGCCATGGAAACCAATCAGGCCAAAAAAGAAAAACAATTCACCCCCGGGTCGCCCAGAAGAAAACGCAGTGAATCAAAGTTTGCAGGAGCAAAAGCCACAGCGCACCCAGCCCAAGCCAATGCGTTGGACAAACTTCACCAGAACCAGCACCACCAGCACCACCACCACCAGCAGCAGTTCCAGAAAGGAAAGCACGCCCCAAAGTGTAGGCCCAAGCGCAAAAAACCACCACCCGTGCCACAAAGCCAAGCAAACCCCAATCTGAGACCCAAAACAAACAGCGTTCCGTGTCCTGGGGAATGTAGCTAGTCTTAAGGTATGTCGACTGCAACTGAATGTATTGTATATATATATATAAGTTGTTTTCAGTTTTATGTCATGGGCCTTGTCATGAATCAAGTCAATTCAAGTCATGTCACGTCATGTCATGTCATGTCATGTCCATCATTATATGGTTGTTTGTTTTGGTTGGCTGTGTGCATGCAAAAGGTTCCAAAGATTATGATACCCTATCGTATCCTATCTCACAATCCTAGGCAGCAGCGTACCAAAAGGGCGGCCATGCAAATGGTGAACTTGATTGAAGGCTGTGGTGGTGCTGGCAAAGGAACCTAATATGTCCTCCAGCCACTCTCGTATCACAAATTGCGTCATTCGTCATGTCGGTGAGACTTTTGACAGTTTACTGTTTACCTCTGTTTAAATGCAACTCCGCGGCGCGAAGTTGAACTATGTTGAACTCAGTAAATGTCAGTACTCAATACAGTTCACATGATCAGAGGTTCCATAGTTGAGATGCCAAGGGTTCACACATCGAAAAAAATGAGCCAACATTCAACATTGAATGAAAATTTTTGGGTGAGTCCAACATGTGAACAGTAGCATCAGGGTCAGCGTGAGTGGCCATGTCGTATTGTAAAAAGGAAAAGCAGAAATCAGAATGGTCAAGATTCCACTGTTTCTCTGGTTAGCAAAATGAGCGACAAACTGGCGACCTTCCCAAGACATGCAATGATCTAACTGCGGCGGAGCATACAAGGTCTCAAAACCAAAGCGCGGCATACCTGCTGATAGTTTGCAAGGACCTGATTGTGACTACGCATCATCACCTGGATGCGATTGTCTGTTGGACGAGTTTTTTTTCTCGCAGGGCCTTTCCTGACAAGGACACCATATCTTGTAGCTTGTGAGATTCCACGTAGAGAGGCCACAACAATCACCCGATTCTGGCTGTAAGATGCTGTAAGTTCGAGGCAGCCCCTGAAATCGAAAATCTCGTTTTTGCAACCTAAGACTTCGGTATGGTACCTCGTCGGACCATGGCCGCCAGAACTTTCTCGGTGACAGGTTTTCCGGACTTTGGGGTTTCGGATTGCCGAGAAGGGTGTCGTCGCCCTTTCGGCGACATGTTTTTTGGAGTTTCTATTCGCTATGAATGGCAAAATTCCAGGAACTATTTATAAAATTCCAGGAACTATTTATTAAATCCCAGGAACTATTTGTAAAATCTCAGGAACTATTTAACTATTTGTAGATCATCTTAGCGGATCCCAGCCCAAGAAAGGATATCTGCAAACATTCCACCGTCGCTAGAGCAAACACACATTGTCAAGTACTGCCGGGACAAGTTCGGGTCGACCGTTTGACTAGAAAACCCAACTTTCGGACACCGAACCGGAAATCATGAACCTTTTGCAGACTGAGGGATTTTGGACATTCAATTTGTTTCTTTGGTCGTTTCTCAGCAGATATTGATTGCATAATCTACTAAAAATACCAAAAAAAAAGGTAGACTGACCACTGACCACAACAGACAAACCTGGCAGAAGGCCGATTGGGTTTGAAGATCATGGTTTTGATTTGTGTTGACTTCACACGCAGGTTCAGCAAAAATTGTAAATGAGTAATAGGTCCGCATATCATATCCTGGATCTCGCTTTTTCTGGGCTAAGCTGGGTTAGTTCTTGGTTTTGATTTCTGATTTTGGATTTAGAAGCAGTTGGGAAGGCAGCAAAGATTAACAATAGATCGACACCGTTCCAAACCGTTCTGAGCTGTTTATTCTTTTTGTACTTTACAGGGTTAATAAATAGATCCGAACCGTTCCGAACCGTTCTGATCTATTTATAACTCTGTGTAGTTTACGGGTTTTATAAATAGATCGGAACCGTTCCACGTTCTGATCTATTTCTACGTACAGGGTTTTTAAATAGTTCGGAACCGTTCCGAACCGTTCTGATCTATTTATACGTACAGGGTTTATAACTAGTTCGGAACCGTTCCGAACCGTTCTGATCTATTTATACGTCGCATTTTATGAATAGTTCGGAACCGTTCCGAACCGTTCTGATCTATTTATACGAAAGAAGCAAAATCGATCCAATTAGTTCCAAATAGTTCCAAATAGTTCCGAGTTTATAAATAGTTCGGAACCGTTCCGAACCGTTCTGATCTATTTATAAAAACGAATGTATAAATAGTTCGGAACCGTTCCGAACCGTTCCGATCTGTTTATAAACAGAAGCGGTTATAAATAGTTCGGAACCGTTCCGAACCGTTCCGATCTATTTTTAAAAACGGATGTATAAATAGATCGGAACCGTTCCCAACCGTTCTGATCTATCTGCAAGACTGTCTATACATTAAAAAAATATAGATAGATCGGAACCGTTCCAAACCGTTCTGATCTATTTATAAACTTGGATGGATAAATAAATCACAGCCATTCCAAGACGTTCTGATGTATTTACCAACTTGCATTTGTAAATACATACAGGATTTTAGAGATAGATTGGAACCGTTCCAAACCATCCTGATCCATATAGTTATCAAGTATGTATGTTCAACTTCTGAACTTCCAGAAGTTACTTGGTCATTAGCCATAGCTACATTTTCAACTCCCTTCAATTCAGTTCATACACGTGTAAGCAAATTCAACCGACTAGTGGTTTCTGAATTTCGTTTTTTTCTGAAAATTTGGGTTAGTGTAATGCACAAACACAGTGAAGCACATCGAACCGAACCGATGTTTGCACGAATCATCAAGTCATTTCGTGGCATGTACTGTATCTGTAGCAGAGGCATGAATGCCCAATGGACTGAAAACTTAATGTAAAAAATATCTTCAAAATATGTGCAAAACTAAAATGAACTAACCATTGTTTCTGGTGGTCTTAAACTTAGAGTATTGGAAATCATATTCAATAATAAACCACCAAAAGTCGGGGTAGCTTAAAACACTGGCCCAAAACCCATAAGCGTACTACTATTGTAGACAGATGGTTTGGTGACTGCTTTGGCCTCACTATGTTTTTCTTTTTTAAAAATAGGCCCAGGAGTTTGGAAACAAAAAAACACCAGTATCAGTATAATGCAGTAAATAGCTTCTGGGATTCTATAAATAGTTTCTGGGATTCTGTAAATAGTTCCTAGGATTCTACAAATAGATCCTGGGTAGCTATGGCCCCTAACACAGAAACAGGCCAAAGCAGTAAGTAAAGATTACCTGCGTATTTTCACGACGCATGTTTTTAAAAGATTTTAAAATGCATAGTGCCCAACAGACATATCACAAAGAGCAATGAACGTATTGGCCAACAAGAATTTGTATCTAGGTTTCGTCATTGGCCTAGAAAAGGTAGATGGGAACGAGTGGATGATTGGATGACCCGCTTACTTTGCACATCTTTGCACCAGCACCTTGTTTCGGTTATTTTGGCATCCCGGCTTAGGTCGAAATTTGAAGGCCGAAGCGCAATCCAGGCATCAGACAGATGCGGTTTTGGTATGTTTTGGTACGGGTGTGATTTTGCAGAAGTTATGACTGCTTAGTGTTGATTGGACTTGACGGAGATTGTGTTTGAAGAAACAAACCGTTCTTGGAATGTTCATTCTGTTGCAGCACAATGTTCTTCTTGAAGATTAGGAACGCATACCGCATACCATCATAAGTTTTCAAACTACAAAATCTGTCCATAATTAGACTATAATTAGATTCTACGTCCCCTCCACCGGAGACAGAAGGCAACGCAGCACTCGGGGAGGCAAGATTCCTTGGGAGCCTTCCCTGATTCCAACTTGCGTCGAGACAACGAGGCACATCGTCAGGTTTGGCGTGTGGTGTTTGGCGTTCAGCAAATTTGAATGTCCGAGCGAAGAGCGGTGCTGAAATGTCAATCGTCTTAAGTGGGAGATCCAAAATGGCGGTGTGTGTTGAAAGGCTATTAAACTAGTCTAAAGGGAGGGTTAGCGGTTGATCCCTGATCCTTGTTTCTAAAGTCAGTCAGATTCAGTCACCGTGCAAGATGTACAAAAGTTCAAGTTGACATTGAAAGGAGATTCATTGGATTCACACACTGCTTCGTTTGTTGGGTGGAGCGGAATGCATTTGTTGACAGGTGATGCGAAAATTTCATAAAGAGATGCCCCAAAGGACATTTATGATGCTTGTCCAAAAGGCTCCAGTCATTGAAGCTAGGTCATCACTACCCCTGATATTCCTAGAAGGGGAAAGGATACTGGAAATTTGACGAGTTGAATGGTTTGTCCAGTCACATCTTCTGTATGCCTTTGGGAAGAAACGCCATGCCAAGGGTCAATGAATGGCAAACCCATTGCATCAGGGAAATGACTTCCCGCAGATCTTTTGACCTCTCAGAACACTCTCCATCTCTGGGCAGAGCAGCATGTGATTTACACACTCGAATTATCCCCAATTGGATAATTCTTGTCATGCAGAGATCCAACTTGAAGTGCATTTTAAGGATCGCGTTGGAAGACTTCTCCGTAGATCCTTGGCAATGTCTCGTCAAAGACAAAGCGGTGGTTGCTCTTGAAGGCGAAGTGCACAAGCCTTTGGGCACCTTAATGCAGCTCTTCCTACTTCATTCATGTTAGTTCCATTTCCAGATTCCACCAGGTTGTTCCTATGAATGCTCTTGGGACCCCCAAGACAATCAGATGAACTGTTGTAGTGGCTTCACATTCATAGCGGAGAAGGACGTGGCATTGGCCATTCGGTGGTAATTATCGAGAGTAGATTTTGTGTAGTAGTTTGACTCTCACCTGTAAAGCTGGCTGCAGCCAAGGACCTTTTTAATCAGATGCTTCGATTTCTTAAAGAGGACTCGCAAGGGCCTTTGCTGTTGTCGGTTCAGCTGCAAGATGAGCTCCTGCCCTTTGGGATTGGTTTGATTCGACTGAGACCATACCTGTGAACACAACCAGCGCTCACTGCAAAACGATGTATAGCAATGCAGCTTTCTCATTGCTTAGATTAGACTACCTATTTTATTACCTATGGGACGACTTCCCAGCAGTTTGCAGGATTCGTGTCAGTACACCGACATCCTGCACGACAATGCAGGTTCAGGTGGCTAGGATGGAGATGTAACGGAAATGATACCCAGCTCACAATAGGAAAAGAAATGATTTTCAGCAGCCAATGAGTCCAATGGCCCATGCTGTCTTGCAGCATTCGCCTAGAATTGTCAGCCCTTTGGCTGATAGTCCGGCAAAAACGAGCTGGAACAACTGGTTGCAGAGTGGTATGCAACACAGTCCAGCCATTGTTTGTCCCGCTCTTCGAGCTGGGCCCAAGACCGGAGAGCCACCCCCTCGGTTTGTCTCCGGGTTGCAAGGCCTGAGAGTAGCGTCACAACCAATGCTCGGCAAAGGCCTGACGGGTACTCTTTTGCACAGGCCGTTCTGAATTGTCCACTTGCTTCGTCTCTGCCTGCTAGCACTCGGTCTGGCTTTCGAACTCCAGGAAAAGCTTGCGCATGCAGTGTGGTAGCGGAGCGAGGCAAGCCCATGAGCCGCAGCAACGTAGGTTTGATGGCTGGTGCGCCATACTTCCATTGCTGTATGTGCAATCGCTGGTGTCCAGGTGCTGCGCCACAAAGTCGATGTTGGATAGGGGTTCGCCACACACTTGCGAAAGCGTCATCCTCAGGAATCTCCGGATGTTCAAGGATGGCAGCACCTCCACGCAGTACTACGACTACTTCGACGCGAAGGTTCGCAAGCATCAGTGCACTCCCTGCTGACAATTGCTGGAGTTCTCGTTGGGTGAGAAAGCCGACGCCCCATGCACGCAAAGCAGAACGGAGAGGTCTAGGCCATCTTGCTCGCAGTTCTAGAGGTGGTCGAAGGTGACGTGCAGCACTGCATGTTTCACACGGGGTCCTGAAAGAACCCCCGCTACAATGCCAGTGGCGACAATGCGATGCAGCGACTCCAGACCAGGTCCGGTAAGAAGGTCACAATGCGCACCCCCGACAGCAGTGTCGATGGATGATATAAGGACCGCGTAGCCAGTAAAGTACTGCTCAATTAGCATCTCAGCCCAGTCGTGACAATCTCCTTGTCTGCGGCGCCCTGAGAAGAGATGGAGAATGATCAATGCTCGCCGTCCATCTGGGAAATCACAGATGGGAACTCCCTCCTGCTTTGGCCAATAACACACCTCAGGGTTGGTTACCGGGCCTAGCAATTGCTCGCTGTTGTCATAAGCACTGCTAATAGGCTCCATGCAGAGGAAGACGGGTCGATGATCATGAGCAGGCGCTGGTTCAACCGGAGGTGAAGGCTCCGGAGGTACAGCGCGCTGCAGTCGCTCCAGGCGATCCAGAAGGCCAGCAATGGGAAGCTCGTAGAGCAGTTCCAAATACTGTTCTTTATATGGAGCTTGTGATCGATCTCCTCAATTTGCTCGATGACATCACACATCGATGTTCGACCCCATAAAGCAAAAGCCCAAAGCGCTTGAGGGTAGCGCTCTGCATCAGACGCGTACTCTTCCACGATTTCACACCAGGTCCACGTCAAATCATATGTGGGCTCAGAGCTCCATGCAAGCGTTGCTGAAGAGATGTCCGTGAGAACACGATCACAAAGTTCTTCAGAAAAATCTTCTCGAAAACCTTCTTGGCGCCATTCAGTCTGCCAAATAGTCCACTCCCGGCTATGCTGCCGACTCCATCGAGCGGTGATAGTTTGAGGTTGAGGTCCGTACACTTCAACACAAGGAAGTCGATGCTGCCCTCGATGAATTGCAGGCATTTCAACTCGTTCTGGCTCAACCAAGGGATCCAAATGTTGCGAAACCCACCAATAATGTTGGCTTACGCTTGGAATATCTGAGATGCTGTTGACGATGTTGAAGACGCTGAGCAGTCCAGAAGCACTTTCGACAGCTTTCACATACCCCATTGAAGACGAAGCGTCGCTCGTCCGAGATGTGTCCATGTTGTTTCCATCGATGAGCAGTCAGCCCTTGAATCGTGGAGAACACCTTGGAACATGTAGGGGACGGAAAGAAGTCGACCAACTGCTCCTGTGTCGGTGTCAAGAGGTTCGTCAAATTGAACTCCATGCTCCTGGCACAGCATCTTAATATCACGATGCATGCGAGCAACATGATGAATGGTCTGCTCTTGGGTGAGAAAACGAGAAACAGCACGACGAATTTGATTCGGTGTCTGCGGTGATGCTTCATGCACCCATCGCAAGATTTCTTCACTGGTCCATTCCAAAGTCGGAAAGTCAGGGATCATGGTGCTCAGCCATGTCAGTGCCTGGCGAGCTGCATCAAACCAAGTCGAACGACAGTAAGTGGCTTCAGCAGTGACAAAGTCCCAAACTACTTGAGGCCCACATCGATGAAGTTGTAGTAGAAAAAGATGGCGATGCTTGGCTAGGCGCACTGCCAAAGGAGGAATGCGCCAGCGAGCACGGAATTCTGCATCCGTGATGTTGTCCTCCTTCCATAAGCCCTTCCCTGCAATCTGTCGCTGCCATTTCGTAATGGTGGACGCAAGGGATTGGAATTGGCGCGCGTTCAGCAAGGGCCAGCTGCCACTTCCATAGAAAATGATTGGTAGTACAAGAGCATCAAGCAACTTCAAACGAAGTGGAACGCTAAGGCGGCGATTCAGGAATATAGTTTTGCTATGTTTTGCTCATGCTTCGATAAGCAGCGGAGGCGGCCCCCAACTTTGATCCGCAAGTCCTGTCGCAAGTCACAACTTTGCGCAACCACAATGCCCAAGTGCGTATAATGAGTCACGATGTGCAGAGAATCATGCCCAGGGACATCAAGGCGACCATAACCATCGATGAAGCGGGCTTTACGTCGTTCGGGAGCCCCAGGTCCTCTGTATTGGACAATTGCTTCTGTTTTGCCTGCCGTGCAATTCAAACGAAGACCGTATCCTCGAAATACCCGGTGAATCTCACCCATGGCAGATTCAAGCAAGGCGTCTAAATCACTTGCTTGCAGGCAAGGCAGGGGCAAAGCAATGTCATCGACCCAGGCCGCTGTAGGTGATGAGCACTCCAGAAAGCAATTGGCTTGTTGAAGTAGTGGAAGTTGATGCAACGCAGTTTGAAGTTCCTTCAAAAGGAAACTCATCATCACGTTGTAAGCCAAATCGGCTATTGGAGACCCTGGCCTAGAGCCTCTTGTGGCCTCGAAGCACTTCGTAGAACCCGGGCAAGTGAACCAGGTATTGCAATGGGCGTCCTTCATCAAGCGTGCAACAGTAGGTGGAGCTTGTTCAAATGCACTGGCATGATGACCGATGTCGGCAGTGAGTTTGTCGACCTCTAATCCTTCTGCAGTGAGCACTTGCTGCAACTTCAGAGGAAACTGATTCGTGGTGGCAAATGCATGTTGCCGCAGCAAACAATGAAAAGCATTCTTCACGTCCACAAAGACGATGGCGAGGGAAACTTGTTTGGCCTCAACAACTCTAGCATAGCTGCGTAACAACAAGGATGCAAAAATCGTCTGTTGCCCTTTGAAACCTCCGAACTGGGTGTCAAGGCGGTTTTGCGCGGCCCAGGGAAGGAGTCGTCTTCGCAGGAGGCCATGGTGGAGCTTTCCAAGCACGTCCAGTAACATGATTCCCCTCATGATGCCTGCTGCCGTACGCGCTCCATGCTTTTTCGCTATGGAGCAGATAAATCCTCCCTTAAATTGAGGAGGTTCAGCTGAGGCAGTCCACATCTTAAAAAGCAACTTAGTAGAAGACATCAAAATGGGAAACCATCAAGTCTTGTAGATGCTCAGCCTGAACTCCATCAAGTCCTGGCGCTTTGCGACGTTTAGCCAGTTTGCAAACTTGCTTAATTTCGACACGTGTTGGGAGGTCGGTGAGCTTCGTTTGAAGTGGCAAGTCAGCTTGAGCCTCACGCGGACGTTGGGCACATTGAGACAGCAAATGTGCATACTCAACCTCCTGACCAGCTTCAAGCTGCGCATAGTGGGCTGTGAGGCCATCAACTTGTGGGCCTGTGCAGCGAATATTGGCTTTTCGTCGAGCAACGCTTTTGGGGAGCAGATGCTTGATCTTGCGCCACAGGTCCGATAGACCTTCATCAGCAGCAATGTCGCCTTGCTCAGCAGCCAACGCATCATAGAATGCTTTGTCATCTTGTCTAACAGCTTGGGTCACTGCAGAACAAAGACGTTGGTACTGCCAGGAGTGTAGAGCGACTGCATGGTCAGTCAAACGGAGCCAAGGTCGAAGCGGTGACTCATCTGAGGTCTGCTTCAGGCGCCACGCAACGAAAACTTCACGAAGAACTCCTTGTCGCCATGTTCGACGCAGTCGTCGAAGGCGATTCCGGTGAAAACGTTTCAACCGAATCAGGTTCCATCTCAGGTTGAAGGTGATGTTTGCGACATTGAGCTGCTGCTCTGGGAGGCTGAGTTTGGTGCATCCAATGTTGGAGCGCAGCCGCATGTGAATGAACGTCACATTGCCAAGGAGTTGCTGGCGGCGCACACGGTGCATTCTCAAAGGTGTCTGCCTGTCGGGAATGTTCAGCCACTCGACATTGAAGAGGAATAGCAACCTGAATACTGCGATGGTCTTCATGATGAAGTGCCAGATCTATGTTGGAGATGCAAGTCTGAATGCCGTTCTGCCGCAGATTCTGATCAAGGGCAACGTAGTCTAGGCGGGCAGTGGCGCCAGAACTATGAGTCCATGTCGTGTGATCACCGCAGTGAAACTCATCAAATGTTGGTGGTAGAAAAAGGTTCTGATCATGGAGCCATTGATGAAAACACTCTCCTGCAAGGTTTTCTGGTTCTTCACCAAAGGAGCCAACAGCCTGTGACTGCATGGATCCAACCCGAGCGTTCGCATCAAGCAGTCCAATGAATGGCCATGATCGAAGAGAAGCTGGTATGCTCTTGCTAATGTTGGTCCAAAATGCCGTAGCAGTCTCAAAAGTGGGGCAATTGCATCGTGCGTCAATTTGACCAGCAAAAACCGTGGGTCTGCCGCGACAATCCGCAAGTCAGCCCATCAGCGTGGGTCGTAAAGCATCGAAAGCCTCCAAAACGGTCGCCTTGTTCAGTGTGGACAATGCGAATAATGGCTGCAGATGCGCATCGTTCATCCTGAATCCATGCTGCAGAACCATCAGTAAAGAAGGAAATACTGTGGGAATTTCTCCTTGCCAGTCAGGGACGTTGTCAAAAGCGGCTTGTGTCGATGGGTGCCATTTGACAATGCTTGCACGAGGATGGATATGTCCAAGATCAAGGTGAAGGATCGTCTCACGTAAAGCGATCACAGGATGAAAATCCAATTGAATTAATGGTTGGGGCTGGAATGAGATCGTTCAAGCAAAGGTGACGAGCTGCATTGTCGGATTGCTCGACCCGCTGCACCGCTTGGGGCCACTGAGCCATCACATCAGTTGTTAGGCGCTCCCAAGGGTGTTGTACATTTGGCTCGAAGACCGGTGCATTCGGATTGAAGACAAAACGGTGCTGCGACTTCGTTTGCAAGAGCGAAACGCCGGATTGAGCACGGGCTGATACATGCACGCGTACGTTGTCACCCACTGCAGCATGAGCAAGACCTTGCAAGGGGACATCTTGTCACTTTCGGAGGCGTGGGTTCAATCACATAAATCTGCGCTTCTAAATGTGGTACCCATTGATCACACCAAAGATGTTGTAGATCTTGTAACCACATGTGCTGCTCAGTGTCAAACTGGATACGACGTGAGTCTTCACTGTACAGACGCGCATGTGCAGACAGATACCATGTCATCCATTCCACTTCTGCATGTCCCTCCTTGTCGACTGCTTGTGCATGCCGCAAACATGACATGCCAACCGGCAAAAGCCAATTGTCAGTAGGACGGGCTGGATGGCTTGGGTGCTTGTGAGACACTGGTAGCTGCACAATTGGAGGGTGTGCTCCACGTACAGAATCACTGCTATGTTGTCGAAAATGTGATCGATGTGAAGAAGGTTGACGTACAATAGCAGGATTTTGATGTAGTCGGTCCTGAAAGAGAGACGCCACATCATGATCATCAGGGTCCACATGAAGTGGAGTTTGAGCATCGCTCTCTTCAGTAGGTTCATGTCGGATGACTGTCAAAGTGATGGCAAGACCATGACGAACAATCAAATCATCATCCATGCCAATCTCCTGTTGACGACACCAAATCTGGCATTGATTGTGCGGCATGTGCGGAGGGCAGTAAAAACGATAGCCCATCAGTGCGACCAACTCTGGTCCAGAGGGATCCATGGATGAACGCAATGCCCATCTGCGCGGATGACCATTCCAAATCTGCTGCTGCGACAGTCTGCGCGAGAACGTTGAACCAGAATCAAGTGCCCTGCAACGTGTTCAACTTCATCTGTGAGATCAGGATCAACCATGTAAATCTCTGTGTCTACAAAAGGATCCAATCGATCAGGCCAAGTCAGCAGGCCAGTTGGGCGAGTCAGCAAAAAGAGAAACATCACGTGGTGTGTCACATACAGGCCAGCGAGTCATTGTACCACGTCTTCACCACAATACAGGGCTCAACATCACCTGGACCTGGTCGAACAAAAAGGTTCCATCGCTGAAGAAGATCAGCTGTGAAGTCATTGTTCAGTGGCACAAAAGGAGTGGCAATGCGTGGCAAATGCAAATCTTCGCTGGAATCAAGGTGACATCTATCAGATGAGTCATCTTCTCGATGATGTTGTCGAGGTCGTGCAGAAGTCATCAAGCGTGATCGAGTTTGTATCAAGGCATCGATGAAGATGACGTCGACGTGGAGCTGAGGTCATTTGCAGTCACCATATAGTATTGTGTTGGCATAGGATCTAGATCCTGATCGACATCAGAGACCCAGTAAAACGCTTCCAAGTCATCAGCATGCACACCCATCTGTAGCATCCGAGCGATGCAACGTGTTGGCACGTTTCGAAGAACTGTCAGAGGCGGTGGCAGCGCAATATGCACAAAATCTCCATGACAAAGTTGAACAGGTTGGCAATCATCCTGTCGGACCGAAAGATGATTCAGCCAGACCAAAGATGTGTCCTGAACAAATTGAGAGTACTGGAAGACGTCAAGAGCACGTAGTAATTAGTTGATGTCGTGTCAACATTGGGGGAACAAAAAGAGGACATCTCACCCTTTCAGTGTCCCAACTTGGTGCTGCTGGATGGAACTCAACATCCGCAAGGATGTAAACAAGATCTTATGTTGGTGGAAGATCATCTCGGTGCTGCGCCAGGTAAACATGAAAATGGGATAGATCATGTGGTAAGTTCATGTAAATTCCACTTGATGAACATCGTGAGGATCTGAAAATGCAATCTGCGCAATCCTGGCCACATTGCGTAGAAGTACATGGCGATACATACAGTTGACAACTCCTTCTGCTGGAGGATGATGGACAGAAAAGACCATGCCATCTCGCCATACCATGTCCTCCTCCTCTTCTGAAGTGGTGTCATCGGTGACATCATCTGCATGGTCGGTGTCTTGACGAACCGCAGCAGGTTGATCAAAAATGGCTGGAGGTGGAGTGGATGGATGTTGTGGCGGACCTGCAGCCATCAGCGAGTTAAAGTCAACCGCATCTTCAGTTTCATCAAAGTGATGGTCGAAATCAGGTGACCGCTTCGAGATCAACGTAGTCGGACTTGACAACGGCTCTGCAAAAAGGGCACCATGGTGAGTCTCAGAGGTATTGATTGACTTTGAGCAAAATTCCTGTTACTTCGCAACAGGGTGATAGTCAGAGTCAATAGGTTTCGCCAAATTGGAATCCAAGCTTTGGCAACCTTGTCATACTCGACATCAAAAATGCCATTGTTCAGCGCATCACAGAGAAGCAGCGCCTTACTCTGCGCATCCCACACGCTACAGAAGTCAGGTTCATCAAAAACTTAGTGCGGCTGAATGGCATCACAAAGATCTGTCCACGTAGCTGCAACTACGTAGTCATCAGACTCAGACCAAAACTGACAGTTGCCTTGGAGTGCAGGAGTTGAAGGGTCATCGAACTCAACTGTAGGTCAAAATGCAAGCTGACAGAAACGATCACGACTGCGCCTCATGGCCCTACTCTCTGTTGGAGAACACACAGAAGAGGCCTCTATGTCAGA
Source organism: Cladocopium goreaui (assembly GCA_947184155.2). NCBI lineage: Eukaryota > Dinophyceae > Suessiales > Symbiodiniaceae > Cladocopium > Cladocopium goreaui. Next base: position 119,078 of record CAMXCT020000007.1, read on the forward strand.
CACTCGGAGACATGAGGCTAATTGGAATCCCGAAGTACGTTTGTCTCCGGGTTCCACAATCTCGACATCTTCTTGATCTGCTGGACGCGGCGGCGTGAGACGATGTCTTTTGGAAGACTTCTCCTCGATGGTGTCCTTGACTTGCTTGACGACGCCAGTCAATTCGGCCTTGAGCTGGGCAAAGTTGCTCTCCACCTCTGATCCATCTGGTTCGTCGAACAGTTTCATAGTGGCATCCAAAGCCTCTTGAGCAGTCTCTACTTGAGCACCTTCCAAGGAGCTGCCTTCTTCCATAGTTCTCATGTGGGTCTCGTGCAATCGAGCTCGGGTTTGTTGCAGATGTTGCAGGGCTTCTTGTCTCTTCTCCGCAAACTTGCTCTCGCCGTGCTCGAAGGCCTCCACATGTGACAACCACATCTGCGAAGCTTTGTCGATGTATGTAGCCCACTGAACTCGGTAGGCCTCCCACTGCTCGTCCAAATCGGCAAGCTTCTTGCGAGCAGCTTTCAAAAGATCGACCAGCTGCCTGTGAGATTTCGCATCTTCCTTCCGCAAGGTTGCTTCGGCTGAAGCGAGAACCACCTTGATGTCCTCCGGAAGATTGGGTTTCCCTTTCAAATCCTTGTACATTTTCCGCAGTGAGTTCAACTCCGTCTCGTCCTTGTCGCCCTTGGGCTTGGGAAATGGTTGCATTGAAGGCAATGCAGTTGCACTCTGCGAACTGTGGAAGGTTCCGTTGCAGAAGGATCCATGTGCGAAGGAAGAGCTGGCGGCGCAAGCCATTGCGTAGATGGAGGCATATGTGCCAAGGGCTCTTTGCCTTTGCCCTTTCCTTTGAGCTCTTCTTGCTGTGGATGTTGTTGCCGAGATCGCGATTGGGGCCGGTGTTGTCGAGGACTCTGCGTGCGCTTTCGTGGGGTCCAGCCACTTGCATAGCCTGCTTCTTGTGCTCGTCGATGGGGCTGATGGACATAGGAATCGTCGTGGCAATGGGCCCAGTAGCGATAGCATCGACCGCATTGCCCAACCGTGCCTTTCACCATCCTCATGCAAAAGCGACAGCGCCATGGATCGGGCTTGTACTCCATGATGGCACGAACTGCTCCAATACGAGACAAAAACTTCACGTCCCTGGAGTGGTGCTGATTCAATAGCCGCCCAATGGTTCGAAGGCGAGGGATGGACAAACGACGATAGCCTCGACGATGTAGATACCAATCTGCGCGCGCCCTTGCTCGCTGTCTGCGCAAATTCCTCCTCTGTGTAGGAGTTATACTGACCAAAGATGATATAGAAGGTCACAAAAAATGTCCAAAATCGCATCAACGCCAAGCCAAAAACCAGAGATCAGCTTGCCGCCCCAGCGTGCAGAGATCAATCCAGAATATGAAGACGATGAAGAGGGAAAGGGGCAAAAAGTGACGCTGATCAAGGTGATATCACCGTCCTGCCCAGGGAGCGTGACAGAGCGAAGAAATGCCTGGTGGTGCCACGTTCAGTCAGCGCAGGAACGGGCAGAGCACGTTGCGTAGGTTCCCAAAAGATCCAAAAGCAAGAACCCGCGGGTGTCGGCAAAGGACTCGCTTAGGTTTATGGCGAAAGAGGGGATCTTTAAACGGATCCAAAACCCTCCTTAAGCATCCCCGTTGAAATTTCCACTATGATTTGGTAGGCCTTGAGGCCCTTATAAACTGGATTTCATGGGGCCATTTTATAGTGAAATTAGGTCAAATACACTACCATTTTATAGTAAACCACCTCAAACACCCCTGAAAGTTATAGACCGGTATTTTTTGTAGATAAAACCTTGCCATATTGTAAGAATATGATGAGATATCCAAGAGCCATTTTGTAAAGAGATATGTAGATATACACCACTCATTCAAGTATGTTTTGGCCAAGTTCACACATGTATACATATGCCATTTTGTAGAGTCCCACATTTTGTTTCTGAGCCCACCATCTTGCCTGACACGGTTTACATCAGCCGGACTGGAAAGTGTTTTCACTTGAGAAGTTCTTGTTCAAAGAACGAAATGGTGTCATATAAATTGTGCTTGCTTTGCAAGAAGCATCACTGTCAAAAGGACGGTTGATGCCTACAAAAAGGTATCTTTCTACATAATGAAGGGCATGAGAAAAGCATGTCTGCGCATTATCAATTGTTTCTGAGCCTTCAGGGGTACACCCTATCTTTGGTGAAGCTGGTTCAGTGGTGAAAATTTGGCTTCTACAAAATGCTATTGCTTTTTGGGGCATCAAGGTTCAGATTGTGCCCTACCATTTTGTATCCAAGCAAATTCTTGGTGCCCATCCATTTTGTAGGCTTTTTTCAATGCCCCCCATTCTGTGTCTATAAAGGGGGGGGTCTGACCCCATGAGGCTAATTTCAACGGGGATCCTTAAGCCAAAACCTTAAATAAATGAAAAATAACGAAAATAATCTTCCAAACAATTTGTTGGCGGTTCTGGAAGTAGTTAACAGGAGCGTAATTACATCAAGACCGTCAAGTAACGCATCATTTAGGAGCTTCCCCAGTCAAAGCGCTCATTTGGGTTGACAAGGATGCACGTATTGTATGCGTGACCTCTTTCTTACACAACTTTCGGAAGATTTCGGAAGATAGGTGGTTCTGGGAGACATGTAACTTTTGAAGTTTGGACCATTTTCCACCTTTTTGGTGTATCATGTATCATTATATCACGGATTTTCTGGGCATTTGGTGGGACACGAACTCAGGTTACACGCACGACTGGTTCGGCACCCGGCACTTTGACATCATCCACTGCAACAGCTCCAGCTGAGATGGCCAGGATCAACATTGGTTTGACATCTCCGCATCAGACTCCAGGATTTTTATGTTTTGACCGAAGCGCCAGATGCGTTTGGATTTCTTTGCATGAAAACTTAAATGTCCGAGTGATGAGAAGAATAATCTTCCACCAAGTTTGAGTCTTGAGTGATGGCATGTTCAGCTGGTAGAGCAGGATGATGTTCTCCGCACCAAGTTTGATGTGGGGACACTGGCAAAGCCATGCAAGCCGCAAGCCCGTTTAGAAGCCTCCAGCAGAAATGCATGGAAAAAAGCTCATCAAGCTGCGGTTGTGTGGAATCTAGATTCTACATTATTCTACTAGATGTTCCATGGTTATGCTCCTTTGATACTGTAATAGCTTGGAGGCCTTTCCCAGCTGAAGATCATCCAAGTGGTTTGGAAAGGGGGAAACCGCAAGCAGGTTCCCCTAGATGCATCACAGGTTTACTGTTGATCACCGTTGCTGCTTCTCAGGTTTCAAACTCATCCCCTCCCTCTCCAAGCCACTGGATTCTAGTGACTTACTGATGTTTCGTTTTTCCGGTTGTTGAGTAGTTTGACGGACAATACAAGCATGCCTGTCGCTACCTGTCAGCTTTCCCGGCTCAGTTCAGGTTCGGAACTTCTCGATGCTTCGCGCCAAAGCACTCTTTGGGCAGCACTGCGTTGGTCCAGAGCCACAGTTGGGCCCAAATCAGCGGGATGCCATTGCCTGTGCATTGCCTGTGCTGCTGTTTACCCATGGGTCAATGCTGAGCCAATGCTGAGGTGCTGGTTTCAAGCTGGTCTACACATTGGCTCTGCCTGGCCGAAGGCGCAAGTCCAGGCAGGATTGCGAATATCCACCACGGCGCTGTGCTTAATTTTGAGGAATCATATTCAGCGCAGCAATGAATGTGGTTCGCATCGTCAGTTCCAATTTTGCATTATGACACAATGGTACCTCTACAGCCTCTACTTCAATTCTTTTTGAACCGCAATGTTGCCACAGGGCGAACGGATTGCCAATTCTGTCGCCAGCCATGAGCCAAGAATGGGGTGAGGCGAGGAACTAGTGCAGTCCCGCATGGGTTGCCACATGCCACGATATGTCTCGACCGCTCAAGACAGCTCAGCTGTTTGATCACAGTTGGAGCCGGTCTTAGAACTCCCTCCTTTGATCTCCACTGGCTACTGAGTCTCCATTTGACATGTCGCATCTCCCTGGACCGACCAGGGCGACTTCAATACTGAGTTTGCCGAGAACCCGCCAGAAGAGAGCTTGGGATCTCATCACGGCAGAATTCGGTCATTTGTGATGGAGTGCAAGCACAGTGCAAGCACAGTGCAAGCACAGTGCAAGCACAGTGCAAGCACAGTGCAACTTCATTTGAGGACATCATGATATATCATGGGTACACAACAGCAAAGGGCGATTGAATTGGATGTAGCAACGAGCCAATTTATTCTGCAATAATGTCACCTTGAGCCAAGCATCAGGTTCATCGGCCTTCGAGTTTGCCAAGCTCTTTGTGACATCCTCGTTGCAAGATCAACTCACCAATATCTCACCATGGTTTGTTGAGATGTCAAGTTTCGTCAGTGGCTACGACTTTATCGGTTTCACCTCCCAGATGACTCCCGAATCTTGAAGGGACCTACAACATCATTCAATGACAAGAATGGTATAGAATGTGAATGATGGCTAATGACGAACCATTAGTTTGGAATGGAAAAACCAGCCTCCCGCTCTCTTTTGAATGTGACAGTTTTGCTGGCCACATGGCCACCCAGACCTCCCATTCAGGTGATCCACTTTTTGGGTCCCGAGCAATCCCTGCCAATCGCTTCAGCATCCAAGGTGCATGTGTGGCGCATGTTGCACAATAGCTTGATTAATTTAGTGACCACAATGTCTTTCATTCCATTCTTGATACGTAATGTCCATTGCCCCTGGGTGGGTACAATGCGGACATATGACCTGTCAGAAACTCGACCGCTTCGCGCCTGCAACACGATGCCAGGCGTGTTACCGAGCCTCGCGCATGCCGTCAGATGCCTCAGCATCGGTCTCCGTTTTGCGCAGATTTGGGTTCCTGCAGAGACTCATCGGCTCCGCCATCTCAGCTGACCCTTTTATTTCACGCAGGTGAGTTGCCATGCGTACGTTGGGCTTCAAATTTAGTGCTTTGTGCTTGGGAAACAAGATGAAGCCCACGAACCCGAATGCTCGCACGTATGTTAATGGTACAGATGTCAAAACACATGGTTATGCAGTCATGCACAATACCTTTCTGCAATAGTTTATTTGAACAGTCTTGTACATGTTTCCCTTGTTACCAGTCTGCAGTGTGGAGTGGAAAGTGTGGAGTGTGGAGTGTAAAGTGTGGACTGAGGAGCGTAGAGTGGGGAGTGTAGAGTGTGTAAAGTGTAGAATGCGGAGTGTAAAGTGTAGAGTGTGGAGTATGGAGTGTACAGTGTAGAGTGTGGAGTGTAGAGTGTGGAGTGAGGAGTGTAAAGTGCAAAGTGTGGAGTGTGGAGTGTAAAGTGTAAAGTGAGGAGTGTAAAGTGTGGAGTGTGGAGTGTGGAGTGTAAAGTGAGGAGTGCAAAGTGTGGAGTGAGGAGTGTGGAGTTTCTAAATTGTAGAGTGTGAAGTGTAGAGTGTGAAGTGCAGGGTGTAAAGTGTAGAGTGTGGAGTGTAGAGTGTAGCGTGTGGAGTGTGGAGTGGAAAGTGTAGAGTGCGGTGCGTAGATTGTGGAGTGTGGAGTGTAAAGTGTGGAGTGTAGAGTGTGGAGTGTAAAGTGTAGAGTGTGGAGTGTGGCGTGTAAAGTGTAAAGTGTGGAGTGAGGAGTGTAAAGTGGAAACCGTGGAGTGTAGAGTGTAAAGTGTGGAGTGTAAAGTGTAAAGTGTGGAGTGTAGAGTGTATGGTGTAGAGTGTAAAGTGTAGAGTGTGGAGTGTGGAATCTAAAGTGTGGAGTGTACAGTGTAGAGTGTGGAGTGTAAGGTGTGGAGTGAGGAGTGTAAAGTGTGGAGTGTGGAGTGTAAAGTGTGGAGTGTGGAGTGTGGAGTGGAAAGTGTAGAGTGCGGTGCGTAGATTGTGGAGTGCGGAGTGTAAAGTGTGGAGTGTAAAGTGTAGAGTGTGGCGTGTAAAGTGTGGAGTGAGGAGTGTAAAGTGGAAACCGTGGAGTGTAGAGTGTAAAGTGTGGAGTGTAAAGTGTAAAGTGTGGAGTGTAGAGTGTATGGTGTAGAGTGTAAAGTGTAGAGTGTGGAGTGTGGAATGTAAAGCTGTAAAGTGTGGAGTGTAAAGTGTAGAGTGTGGAGTGTAAGGTGTGGAGTGAGGAGTGTAAAGTGTGGAGTGTGGAGTGCAAAGTGTGGAGTGTGGAGTGTGAAGTGTGGAGTGTGGAGTTGAAAGTGTGGAGTGTGAAGTGTGGAGTGTAAAGTGTGGAGTGTGGAGTGCAAAGTGAGGAGTGTGGAGTGAGGAGTGTAAAGTGCGGAGTGAGGAGTGTAAATGGTGGAGTGTAAAGGGTGGAGTGTAAAGTGTGGAGTGCGGAGTGTACAGTAAAGTGTGGAGTGTGGAGTGCGGAGTGTGGAGTGGAAAGTGTAGAGTGTGGAGTGTAAAGTGGGGAGTGTAGAGTGTGGAGTGAGGACTGTAAAGTGTGGCGTGCGGAGTGTAAAGTGTAGAGTGTGGAGTGTGAAATGTGGAGTGGAAAGTGTAGAGTGTGGTTTGTAGAGTGTGGAGTGAGGAGTGTAAAATGTAAAGTTTGGAGTGTAGAGTGTAAAGTGTAGAGTGTGGAGTGTGGAGTGTAGAGTGTAAAGTGTAGAGTGTAAAGTGTAGAGTGTGGAGTGTAGAGTGTAAAGTGACGAGTGTAAAGTGTGGAGTGAGGAGTGTAAAATGTGGAGTGTAAAGTGTTGAGTGTGGAGTGTGGAGTGGAAAGTGTGGAGTGTGAAGTGTGGAGTGTAAAGTAAGGAGTGTGTAGTGTAAAGTGTAGAGTGCGGAGTGAGGAGTGGAAAGTGTAGAGTGTAGTGTAAAGTGTGGAGTGTGGAGTGCGGAGCTTCCCCCATAGACACGGCGACGCCACAGGAAAACCAGAGACTCGAGACGAGACACGTGGGTGCAAAAAAAAACGAGCATTTCGTGCGAGACTTCCGCCAATTTTGACATTTTTGGCACATTATCAAACAGGTTGGAATGTCACAAAGTGCCACGCCTGCCACGCAAAACGACATGACAACCTGCTTGGACACATTCTAATAGGAGAGGTTTTCCAGCTTCGCCCATAGACACGGCGACGCCACAGGAAAACCAGCGACTCGAGACAAGACACGTGGATGGGATGCAGAAAAACCAGCATTTCGTACGAGACTTCCGGCAATTTTCACAGTTGGCAACATGACAAAAGGACAGGTTTTGCAGCTTCCCCCATAGACACGGCGAAGCCACGGGAAAACCAGAGACTCGAGACGAGACACGTGGGAGCACCAAAACAAGCATTTCGTGCGAGACTTCCTCCAATTTTCACACTTTGTAGCTTCAAAATCGACGGTTTCCTACGAGTTTTCCTAGGAACCTCTAAATTTTGCAACCTCAAAATTGATGTTTTGTGCGAGGCTTCTGTCAATTTTCAGCATATGTCACAAAATGCCACGTTTGCCACGGAACTTGCACCTTGTCGCCACTTGACGCAGCCCTGCCAATGCGATTTGCAAAAAACACCCAACACGACACGTCCAAAGTGCTGCGCCTGCCACGAAAAACGGCGATGGACACGTTCAAAATGCTGCGCCTGCCACGAAAACTGCCACGCATCTTCTGAAAACGTCGCAAAAGTATTGCGCCTGCCACACACAACGACTTTCGACGCGTTACAGAACACGTCTGAATGTCACAAAGCGCCACGCCTACCACGCGAAACGAAGCAACGAAACGTTGGAAACATCCAAAAACGACACCTCCTGCAGAACTTACCATAGGCACGGCCATACGGGGATCGCACGAACGGTTGCGAACGGCTGCGAACGGTTGCGAACGTGAACGCAACGTCGAGCGAACACACCCTCAAACCCCAGACCCCCAGAGTGAAACGGGAACCCTTGCTACGCATTCGGGAAAAAATGGAAAAAACTATGGAGGCCTTCTTTTCGAAACGCATTCTCTCCATGTGTTTTGGCACGATGGCCTGAAAGATCCTTTGAAGATTCGTAAGGCCAGTTTTGAAAGCCGTTCACCTGATGATTCCGGGAGTGCAATTTCTCGAGGAAGAAAAATTTATTCATTGACTCCTTGATTCAGTGGTTCATCGGTTTAATCCTTCATTCATTTATTCATTCAGTCAGTCAGTCAGTCAGTCCGGCAGTCAGTCAGTAAGTCTTTCATTCATTCATTCACTCAGTCATTTGTGCACCGCTTCTTTCAGGTCATTGATGCTCATTTGCTCATTCGTAGATGCGCACCACAACCTCAATCGGTCGTTGCTTCTGTATTTCACAGACATCCCTATAGGCCATTGATTTCTTATACGTAGTTGTTTTTTTAAGAAACTTCCGTCCCGGCCCTGTTAATGTAATGTTTATGTGATGTATAGAGATATGTTTGCAAAAGTTCCGTGATGTTTCGTGGGAGGGCGAATGCGAAAGTGCATTTTGAATGGACCGCCAGTAGATCCACTAAGCCTTTCCCCTGTTGGTTGTGCTTGCGGCTGTCATTTCCACGGTTGTTGCTTCTGAAGCTGCTGCATTCATAGATTGGCTCCCAACATGTAGATAATGAATCTCCATGAAACACACAATAGCAAAATTATCTTAACATCCAGGTCCTGGTTTGGACGTGTTTTTTTTTCCTGGTCAAACTCTTGCACTCCGTTGGATAGGAAGCATTGTGCAGTGGTTCGCTTTGAGCCTTTCCTTGCTGACTAGATTGAGTAGAGTGTCGGGTTTGGGGATTGCAGTTGCGGCTGGGTTTCTCTGTTTTCTTGTTCTGACGCTTCTTTTGTTTTCCGTCGCAACGGTTAAACTTACAACATGTTTGCTTCTAGTACTTAGTATTTGGTGCAAGGTGCAGTTGTGAGAAATTTGGGAATAGCAGACTGGACTTGTTGGGGGCGGCCTCCAATTGGGTCTGTTATCCAAAATGCAAAAATCGGTTTTCTCATGGCACAACCCTTCCAGGAACCTGTGGCCTCATGCGTCCACTTACGGCCGGTGGCCTTGGATGTTGAGATCTGGTGGATTTCATCTGTCCTTGGGATGCCAAAGCCCTTGAGTTTGCGTTCCCATGTTGGGGTCAATGGAAACCAATGAGTTGCAGGGCGAATGCGGTACGCAAGGTGGTCAAGGGGATTTAGATTTAGATTCAGATTTGATCATATGGATTCCATATGGATGTGTTTTTGTTGGGTTCTTTAAAGTCCTAATGCACGAGGAGTGCCAGCTGATGATTTACATTCGAGGTTTGGGATTTACCCGGTTTGCCCAACAGCAGTGAGTTAGCATTCCAGATACCAGGTGGGTTCTCCGGTTTTGTGTGATTCGCATCCATGATGCACCAGTCTCGAGGCGTAGTGACCATCTCGGTGGAGCAGGTGCGCTGCGTTTTGTGGGTTTTGTTCAAGGAAATTCGATGTCGGGTCTTGGCAATGCTGGTAGGGATCGAAATGGATGATCCTGGATGCAAAGTTTTAGCAACGTGTTGGCTATTAGAGCATAGTTTGATGGATAATGATGGATAGATATAATGTCAACCCAGATGAATAAGACCTTGTTTGATTTTTCATGGGTGTCCAATATGGTTCCCTCTTCCCAATCAAACAGTTCAAGGATTTTGACATCATGCGTATTCAAATACATATATCTACATAGGTATATACATATATATATACATACATACATACATCCATACATACATACATACAAACATACATATATATATATATACTATATATGCATATGTCGGATGGACAAAACGGAAATTTCTTGGGTACCCAAAGAGATTAATCGGTGCGTTAATTACTTAGAGTGACCAGTTTTTGTCGATTGATGTTGGATTGCAGATATTGCAGTCCCAGCCCCTCTGGTACCAAAGGATGAAGTCTCAAACCGTGCTCAACTGCTCTTTGGATTTGTTGATGATGCCGGGAACCACAGCGAGTCAGCAACGGGAGGTGGTAAGTTCGGCAAATCGCAAGGCGAGACAAGGACGTGATCCACAAGATGTGTTTGAAACTGATTCCCTTTTAGCAAACCTAGCAAACCTTGTAAGAACCGATTTCAGGAACATGCATGTAATGTAACTTATTCATTGCAGGATGCCCACGCTTCAACAAATTGATAGTCTGACATCCATGTTCTAATCTGCTGGAGGTACCTCATGAGAGGGGTCTGAGCCTTTTCTGCGACTTGGTGGTGCAAACAGAGCTGTTTTGTGTTTTGGTTGTGTGGTGGCATATAGAATGAAGATGAATGAAGCAACATGTCACTAGAAATGAACCTGAAGCCCGTGATAGCCAGTCATGTTTCGTTTGTTTGTTGAGAGGAGTTGTTTGTGTTCTGTCCACCCGGTCCAAAGTAATACAAGGTGTTACATCCATTTGTTATACCAGTGAGAGTCTTTTCATACAGATTTGGCATGATTTGGCATCATCCCTTTGCTGCAGGCGGCTTCAGGACCAAAGAGGACTTGGATCGTTGCATTGGCATGAGGCGACATGTTGAACTTACTCTTGGGCTATTCGTTCAGTTGATTGATGATTTCTCTATATAAGTTCTAATAAATAGCATAAATAGCATGCCAATGATGACATTCTTCGTAAGTGCAGGTGTAGACGCAGCTACCATAGGAGGATAGGAAGTCGCATCTACTACCACTTGCTGCAGACAACCTACAGGGAATGATTGGCCCGGAAATTGCTAGGTAATTGTTTTGAAAAGTGTCATATGTTTTCTAGAATTTATATGAATTTATAGTATAAAGATAGATGGCCATGATAGCTGCATGTTTTCCTGATGGCACGTTGGACATAGATATGTTCTTTGAATATACATACCCTGATTCAATAGATTTTGAAGTCAAAACCGGGGATGATGGTAAATTTGCAGTGTAATTCGCATCATCACAACGCAGTAAAGAATGCACGCAGGAATTCAGAAACAGATCCTTAATTCGACTCATGGCAATACAAGAATGCCTCAAACCCTACATTTGCACGCGCTCTGGGGGCTTTCCTACTGTGGCCATTTGAACCACAATGCCTGGGGCTACACTAGGTGGTTGCCTGTCTTCAACTTCCGCGTGCCTGACATTTGGGTCTGGGTGCTCAGGTATAAAAACAGCTGCAAACCTTTTGCAAAGCTACAATTATGGGTTGACAATGCAAAATTCAGCCACAAGGTTACATTCTCAGACATTGGATCAAAAATCATCAAAAATATCTTTGTCCCTTGAAAGACTACTCTGGGAATGCCAAAGAAGTGTTTATATAATTTTATATATCGAAAAGAGTGGAATGTTGCACCAGTTTTGTGTGCCATGGCCGAGGTGAACATCAGCATATGGGCCTGGCACTTGGCTCTCCAGGGCCTTCACGTGTCCACGTCAAACTGTGTTTATTTTGCTGGTATCTTGACATGGGGCAGCCATTTTCCCATCAAAGGATTGATTTTTGGCGGTTCTTGATTCATCCAGCACACTATTTGATGGCTTCGGAGGCCTCCCAGCTTCGGATGTGTAGAAATCACGACAGGGCGTGTGACTTCCCAAGGAAGTGCTCCAAGAGGAAGACTTGAGCATTTGCGGCATTTGCTGGGAACTCAGTGGTATGTCAGTCTTGGTGATGTGGTATGTGATCAAAAGAACTTCAAGATTGGCCCCCAAATCTGTTGCGCCACTTCCATGGTAGTTTTTCCTAGGTCTTTTGTGTGCATTTTTAAAAGGATGTATCCGAGTCACCCCCAAGAGGCGGAACCGAGTCTTTTTAAAAAGAATCTTTTGCCAAGACCTATCTGCCACAATTTTGATGTACTCAGCCCAAACGGGGTATATATGCATTTACGATCATTTACGTATATCTATTGTATAATATATCTACATGATCTATGTGGTAATATGGTATATGTGTGGGTTGTATAGTATGTGTGTTAATTTGTGTATGATTGTGATTGATTGTGTATGTCATCTATGACTATCTATGAACATGTTGATAAATGTTGATAATATGTACATGCAATGTATGCATCGAGGCCGCCGTGGCTCGGACGTCTCCAGGGAGTTATGGTGGGGGGCCAAGATGACCAGGGCAGAAACCTAGCTATTCCACGGGGATTTAACGGATTTAACCATCAAATTGGGGAGATCCAGAAATGAATGTCAATTACGGTTGGGTCACAAGGGTAGGGTGTTTTACAACTCAACATATTGGGGATTACTATAATTCATGAACTGGGAATCCGGATCAACTAACCAACGGTGGATGTACCTGTATCATCATTTGATGATTCTGGGTGTGCATGCAGAAGCATGTATGTATATAAGTGTGTATATACATGCCTTTGTGCCGATACTTGTAGAAGGTACTAACATGGATGTCCAATAACGAAAGACACGTGGTGCCATTTTGGGTCAAGCTGCCCTGGCACCACCTAACCTCTTTTTCTCCAACCTGTCATAGTGGACCCCTCGAAGCAGAGGGAGAGAAGGGGAAAGGTCCAGGGATAGAAGGCGTCATCGCAGCCGAGACCGAGGCAGGAGGAGAGACTTAGCCCCTCCTGAGCCGGCCTACCCACCTAGGGGAAGAGGGATTACCCGTTCTCCCTCGGGCGGAGGGGAATACACACAGCAAGTGCGGCAGGTGGAGAGAGGACGCAAGACCTCCACCAGGACGGAGTGCTACGCAAACGAACGCTTACCTAGCGCGGAAGTCAAAGCCAGCGGTTCCACCGGTAAGTCTGTCCTTAGGTCAGACATCTGGTGTGCTAGCTGCGGGGGCATGGGCGGCGAGATGGGAGCTGGCTTCCCTGTTAGAGTCTCGGTGTGACCCGGGAAGCCTGGTGGACCTCATCAAGAAAGGTGAAGAAGGCGACCATGTGCTGAGCAATTTTGCTCCAAAGGCCATAACCCCACCAAGCACTGCCGGTAGCTGGTCACCCGTCGCTTCCTCCAAGCGCATCGAAAAAAAGGGATACGACAAAAAAGATTCCCTGTCGGACACCGAGGTGTGGGAGAAGGATATCAATAGGCAGGCTGCAATCCTGGAGTCTCTGAAGTCCCAGAGTGCAGCCGATCTCCCACCATGGGTGATGAGCGGTTCAAGTTCAGGGCCTGCGTCAGGGAGTGGAAAAGCAAAGGCCCCTGCTGCAGCTCCGCCACTGGCTACAGCAGTGAAGATCAGCGCCAGAGATGCTGTTTTCTCGAAACCGGCAGGTCCCTCCCCTGCAGGAGTCGCAGTGAAGAGCAGGCACTCCGCAGAGGAAGGTGGGACTCCCTCCAGCACAGGGGCGAGTGGAGAGTCGGGCGAGGCTGCAGAAGAAGAGGTGAGGTTCATGAAGCCCGCAACCCCCCCTCCAGACGTGCCGCCAAGCGAGCCACAGAGCCGTGGCGAGCGTGACGCAGGGGGGAGAAGGTGGGCTACTGGCAGACCAGGCTCGATGAAAGAGCGTGAGCGCCAAGAAATGGACAAATTCGATACGGAGTGCGAAACCGTTTACGGTATCTTGAAAAGCAAGTTCGAGATAGAGATGGAGCTGCCCGAGATAGTGGAATCCGATGGTCGACTAGACCGACGAAGGTTCCAGAGGTTGACAACTCCCAACCGGGCTGCGACTGGCCTAAACTACACAAGGCTCATGAACAGATTCCTCAAGTGGCGTTGGGACAGGCCTGACTTGAACGAACGCCGAGGAGGGTTCGACGCGAAGATAGGCGTCCTGGACTTTGTGGAGGAGTTGATGCAGCAGCAAGTCGGGTTCTTGACGCCCAGGAGTTTTCTCTGTGTAGTGGACTATTTTGGTCCGGGGGGCATTGGCACAGAGCGCAAAGGTTGGCAGGCAGTTTTGCCGCTTCCCCGACAGCCCCAGTCGAGAGAGCGCCAGGGTTCAAGAAAGCCACCATGCACGCCCTGGAGAGTGCTGTGATCGACAACAGCCTCCCGTGCACCGAGAGGGTAGCGTGTGGCAAGCTCAGGTTGTGCATACAGGCTTCGATCAGGTATGGTGATTTGTTGGATACTCCGCTGGAGTGCTTCGAGTGGGTGAGGCGTCCCGGCGAGATCAACAACATCATCGGCATTCGATCGAGGGCGTTGAGGGGTAAGAGCGGGCCGAGGCTCGAGGTCATGGATAGCTGCACTGAGCGGTGTGGCAAAAGAGCATGATGACTGGCTGCCTACCCTGATGCGCCTGCTTGTGGAGTCGCATGGTGCAACATGGCGACAGGACGATCATGGATGAGTGCCATGACGCCGCCGGGCGCATAGCCGAGGAGAGACTCGACTTGGAGAAGACCATTTTCAAGGAAGGTGGAGATTTTTCTGCATGTCTGGAAGATGACGACAAGTCGTCGTTTGGGTACTCAGCGTCTTTGGCCGATGCAGAGGACAAGAAGGACCTTATGGCAGCTGACGCAGAGCCCGAGCAGGCGCTGGACGAGGAAGACACTGAAGGGGCCACCTCCCATTGAATTCAGGCCAAGGTCATTGGCCAGAAGCCAAAGGTGCACCTGCCCGGCATCGTGCTTCCTGGAAGGGAAAACTTTGGAGGCAGCACCGAAGTGCGGGGCCGCAGTGGCCTATGACTTCCTGGCTGCGAAGGAGCCCCTGGAGGCGGAAGTGCAGTTGTGCAAAAGATGTTCTCCGAGCAGTACTGAGAGGGCCTGTGAGTGCATTTGTTCGTATATGTTTTTGTCAAAAAGTGTAGTAGTGTACAGATGTTTTCGCAGGTGTGACAAGGAAGGGGCTCATGATGAGCACCTCTGCTCCTTGCACGCCGACCGGCCGAAGCGGGGGGCCGAAAGACAAATGAGCGTCCACCTGCACCGCGCAGTGTGCAAAAGCCGCTGCTTGAGTCGGTGAGTTAGCAGACGTAGGGTTGAGCCCGAAGGGAGTAACCAACGCTATGAGAGAGCCCTTATAAGGGCAAGTCCGGTAAGCTGAAGTCGCTGTGCCTCTCACAGTGGTGGTGACTGCACTAACGCCGCAGCGCCTTCGCTCTCAGTTTCTGAGAACAAGCGGCCGCCTATGGCAAACTTGTCACAGGCGAGTATACCGGCCGGCTTTTTGAAGTCGGCTGCGCAGTTTGGAGTCGCAGAGTCTGACTTTTTGCTCCTGGCCGACCTGGGGATAGACACGCATGAAGCCTTCGCGCTCCGGGTTCATTCTCGGGAAGCGTTAGAGGAGTTTCTGCGTGATGTAATCTGCCCTGGAGCGGCTTACAGGGATCCAGTCAGAGGCCTGCTGACCTTCAATAGAACACCCGCCGTGCCATGGCAAAACTTCAAGATGTCCGAGGACTCTGCTGCCTTATGGAAGTTTTTGCTTTTGGCCAAAGAGCTCTGTAAGGGGGAGCTTGAGCATCTAGCTGCAGGACAGGATGCCAGTAGGGTGAAGGTGAAGCTGGCTTCCGCCGTGGCCATGGAAAACTCCGCGGTCGCGAGAGGAATGCCGAGGCCAGGCACCAACACTCAGCGTCCATCCCTGTTCAGCCTCACGCGCTTGGCTCGCAGCCACCTTGGGCCGGGAGCTTCCTAGGACTATGTGGTCTGGGAGAACTACATAAGTCAAGAAGAGGAAGACAAGCTTGTCAGAGCTGGATCCATGCCCAAGTCCAAGAGTGAGGTAATCCTGTCAAAGGATTCCAATCTCTCCCTGAAGGAGGAGGAGAGCACTACGCCACCTGGCTCAACCGTTGGGGATATAGAGATCATGCGCCGAAGGAGCCAGGGCCGCAGAGATGCTCCAGATCGGATCCTATGCGGTGTACCGCACTTTGCATGACAGGTACTACTCCAAGATTTTGGGCGAGACGCCAGAAGGCATGCGTCCACCGACGATACAGGAGGTGAGGTGCTTTGACAGGACGCTTCACCAGGAACTCCTCCGATGGCTCTCGCGGGAGGTCGGGACCCTGGATGCCGGGATGGAATACTACCTGGGGCAGGAAGAACTTGCTTCGTGGAGGTTGCTTGACCCGGTTGTAGCGACCTTGCCAGATCAAGGGCTCCTGTCAGAAAACGCAAAGCAGCAGAGGAAACGGAAGAGGACCACAGCAGCCCAGAGCCGTTGAAGAGACGACTGGCAGAGCCCTACCGCCCCAAGAAGATCAGCCAATGTCTGGTCTGCAAGAAGAGGCACTACCCCTACTGCAAGATGTCCGAGGATCACACAAAGAAGATGCGGAACAAGAAGAAGGCCAAGGCAGCTGAGGCAAAGGCGAAAGCGGCAGCTGGCGCCAAAGGCGGCCACCAGAAAGGAGGTGACGCCTAGGGATTGGGCCAGTCGCCTTTGGATGCGGCTCCACAGGTGATTAAGGCCTGAGTTGAAGCCGCTGAAGTTTCACACCCCAAAAAAGATGTCCTTTCCGAGAACGCATCCCCTAAGGGGAGGGTCCTTGAGCCTTGGGATATTCTTCGGGGCAAATGTATTTTTAAACATAGGACCGATTTGGATAGGGACCTTAGTTTAAGTACACTGAGACATTTCGCTCCAAACTGTGCCACCTTTTCACGTGCCCGAGAGATACCCATTCCGGGCGTAGAAAATGCACCACGACCAATAGGGGATGAGGACCACCCTGAAGGTATTCCATCCGAAATTGGAAAAATGAGCAAAAAGAAGTTATTTACACACACATGGCAGACCTTTCGGCCGAAAAATGCCTGGAGAGCCATGAGAGGGGGGACTTTTTCACTTTGGAACACCCGGCCAGGAGCATCGCGCTTCATTTGGAGAACTGGCAGAGGCTAATGAGCCAGCCGGGAGTCCAAGTGATAAACTGTACTACTTGCATGTTCGAGGGAAGCCGAAGAAGGAAGTGTCAGGTGTTGAGAACAAACCACCCGGCTTTTCGATCTATGGAGCTCTTTTGTTCGAACAGAAACCTTTGTGACAGGACCCACGATAGACATCTAAAGTGGCGTCCAACTACTTCCGGAGGGAAGGTAGTACAATTTTGCACAGGAGATGAACGTGAATATCCAGAAGGTTTCTGCAGGGCTTACGCAAGAGTGGCCTGTAGCATTTTGCAGGAGCAAGATTGCTTCGCGGAAGTTTTCTCAGGTCCAAATGCACCGCTCAGTGGCGCCGTTTGTGCAGAGCGAGGGCAGGAGCTACATGGGTATAAGGTTAATTAATTCTACAAAGGGTGTCAAGACAGAACTTCAGAGACTGCCGCAAGCTGTATCTGGCAAGACCTCGACGGCCTCAATCCGTCCACTAGTGGATGAGGAAGAGCCGAGAGATGTGCAAAAAACTGAGCCCAGGGGGCCAGAGACGGCCTTTAACAGGATTACAATGTTGGAGGCTGGTCGGCAGCCTGGGTATGGGAAACGTCAGCAGTTGATAGCACCCAGAGGCGCACTTGGATGAAGCTCTGCGGTTGGAGCACCCGTTCGTCTCAGGCAATTCCCTCAAATTGCGTCATTGGGAGGCTCTGGCAAGTTTGGCAGAGGACCCTGGTGACTGCAATCTGAGGAGGCTGCGAACCCTGGCAGAGTGGAAGACGCTAGCCAGGAGCGCAGAGGTTCGGATCTTCAGGAGTTCCATGAATCCGTCGAAGCGTCTTGGCAGAAAGCCATGAACGGGATGAGCCTTCTGACGCGTAGATATGATATAGCTGACAGTGGGTTTCCATGGTTGTGTTTGAAAGGGCCCCCGATAGTTGGCAGGCTTTGGAGCCCCCCTTTTTCCATCCGTATGAGGTTCCGGCGGCTATCTCAGTCGCTGAGCTGCTGGCAACAGCCAAGAAGAGAAGGCAGCTGCTGGCAACAGCCAAGAAGAGAAGGCAGGCAGTGGTCCAGAGAGTTAAGTTCATGGGTGAGACAGGGATCTATGGCAGGCCCTTTCACTCACGAAGAGCTGGTTCAGCAATTTGGTGAGTTTTACAACGTCGTCCCCAGCTTTGGGCTTCACCAGGGTCATGACGAGGAGGGCAACCCAAAATACCGGAGGATCGATGATCACACGGCAGGCCATACCAACCTAGCAGCGACACGCACGCAAAAAATCGTCATGACAGCAGCACTGTTTAGACGGTTCCCAACGCGACTCCGAATAGGAACGGAAGACATGCAGTCAGCATACAGGCAGATGCCTTTGCCAGACAGCCAGACATGTATCTCGGTTACGGCGGTCTACGACCCAACCACAAAGGAGGCCCATCTATTCACCCTCTTTGGGCAACCCTTTGGTGCTGGGCACGCAGTGCCAAACTTTTATAGGTTAGCGGAGTGGGCGGCGCAAGCGTGTACAACAGCCTTTCGCCTTATGCTTGATCATTTCTTCGATGATTTTATCATGAAAAGTGAGCTCAGTGCAGCACAGTGGCTATGTTCTGTGTTAAGGAAGCCTTCCAGTTGCTAGGGCTCACGCTAGACCCTGGAAAGTCACAGCCTCCAGCTGAAGTTGTAGCTGTTCTGGGAGTGGCCTTCAACACTGTTTCTTTATCGGCGCAGAGACGCTTATTGGTGGAGCCAAAGCCTTTAAGGCGTGAAAACTTCACCGTCATGGTGGACAATGTGTTAAGGAACAACCTTCTACCGCCGAGTCTTGCGGCGAGTATTCTGGGGAAGTTTGGTTTTCTTTGCAGTAGATTGTTTGGTAAGGTTGGTCGTCTCTGCACGGGACATGTCCGACACCGGCAGTATTCCAGCACCAAAGATCACACGCTTACTGATGATCGTAGGCTGGCTCTCAAATTGATGGTTCACATCGTCAACGCTGCCCCATCAATGCACTATGCATCAACGCCAGCGCCCCACCGTTCTTTACACTGATGCCTCTGATGTTCCAGCCAGAGAGCCGAGATACGGGTTGGGAGCGGTGATAATACAGCAGGAACCAACCTTTATCATTCAATACTTCAGTTGCAGTCCAGAGACCACATTGGTGGAGTCCTGGCAACAGCGTTCCACGTACATGGCACAGTTGGAGCTACTAGTGTGCCCAACTGCCTGAATGACATGGTGTGAGTTGTTGTCCCATCGGACCTTGATCCACTTCATTGACAACGACAGCGCTGCCTGTGGCTTGGTCCGAGGATTCTCTCCAAAAAATGACTCGAGTGCCATCATAGGTGAATATTGGAGCATTGCCGCTGCAAACTGCATTGATCCCTATATCGACCGGGTTGAGTCCAAGTCCAACCTGAGTGATGAACCTAGTCGCTTCTCTTTCACCCTTATGTCCTCCCTTAATGCCACCCGTGTCCGGCCAATTTTTCCTAAACCGACAGTTTCACCTATTTTCAGTTTCTTTGGGGAGAGTGCTGCGTTACTCTCGGTGACACCACAATTCACGTTGGGAAAAGCTTCCTGGGCTCCCTGGAGGTGTGAGTGGCTCGCAGTAGTACTGGCCAGCCAACTCATCACGCTCAGTGGGTCCAGGGTCCAGCCACTGCTTGTCTGAGAGCAAGACTCGACCCAACGGATGAAAAAGAGAAAGCAGTGCGTGCAAGGCTGACAATGCTTTCTCCCATTTGAGGAACGTGTCTAGTTTAGGATATCCATGCCTTTGTGCCGATACTTGTAGAAGGTACTAACATGGATGTCCAATAACGAAAGACACGTGGTGCCATTTTGGGTCAAGCTGCCCTGGCACCACCTAACCTCTTTTTCTCCCTCCCTCCCAGACCCTGGGGAAGTGTCCAGTTTCGCCGCTTCCTGGGCTCCTTGGAGGTGTGAGTGGTACTGGCCAGCCGACTCATCACGCTCAGTGGATCCAGGGTCAAGCCACTGCTTGTCTGAGAGCAAGACTCGACCCAACGGATGAAAAAGAGAAAGCAGTGCGTGCAAGGCTGAGCTTTCTCCCATTTGAGGAACGTGTCTAGTTTAGGATATCCATGCCTTTGTGCCGATACTTGTAGAAGGTACTAACATGGATGTCCAATAACGAAGGACACGTGGTGCCATTTTGGGTCAAGCTGCCCTGGCACCACCTAACCTCTTTTTCTCCAGTGTCCAGTTTCGCCGCTTCCTGGGCTCCTTGGAGGTGTGAGTGGCTCGCAGTGGTACTGGCCAGCCGACTCATCACGCTCAGTGGGTCCAGGGTCAAGCCACTGCTTGTCTGAGAGCAAGACTCGACCCAACGGATGAAAAAGAGAAAGCAGTGCCTGCAAGGCTGACAATGCTTTCTCCCATTTGAGGAACGTGTCTAGTTTAGGATATCTATTTACATATATATATATGAATTGTTTTACATACATATATGTACATATACGTATATACATGTAGGCATATTATATTATATATATATGCGTATTATATATGCGCGTTTTGTAGGTTGTGTCGCTCTACTTGATTTTTCAGTGCGGGATATGGGTGGTGTATCCCCTTGCCATCTTCCAGGTTTCCTTCCATCCAAGAGAAGTTTGAGGAGCACGATGAGGTTTTTGCCGGAATTTTGTCACTTCGAAATTCGAAACCTTGGTTTTTGCAGCAAAATAGCTGAGATTCATCGGGGTCCATCACCCCAAAATATGGAATATAGTAGTATTGATCCATCCACAAGGCCCCATATTGAAATCAAGTTTCATGATTGTCTCGGAGTGCCGGCCACCGCGGTCTATTTTGGACTTTGCTATTGACAGTCCGGCTGGAGAGTCGCAATATGCGTGTACGGATTGTTTTTCAAACTGATTCCTGCGAGAAAAACATGCATCCAACTTTTCTTGGAGATATTGCTCGATTGTGGTGGGACCAGATGAACTTGCCGTGTCAGTGGTTTGCTGACCCAGACTGCTTTGTGCATGACAAATTTTTGACTTTTCATGAGCGGTGCTTTTGAACAGTTATATAATTATATAGATATATATATATATAACCCAGAAACATGAGAATACCCAAGAAAGTTTGTTCCCTAGTAGAAGATGTGAAGTTGTTTTTTAGATTGCCAAATTCATTGTTTTCCGTTTGCCAAGCTGAGCTAGACCGTTGACCCAGTTTGACATTCGTGCACCCATAGACCCCCGGCAGGTGGTGTTGACCCTTGCCAGCGCGGTAATGTTTGCAGAGAAACATCTGGAGACCGGGGCCGCTGCGGTTTGTGACAAGAGAAAGTGGAAGGATGGGAAACATGAATAAAAACGACATCTTTGTAAGCAGATCTCTTGGTGTAGTTTGCATGACAGAGATTAAGATTGACCCTCTGGAATCTCTGGAATAGTAGTGGGGTGCCGAGAGTCTTTCAGGCTATTCAATGTTGGGGATGTGTGGGTTTGTATCTTGTGCCCAGCGTAGACACAAGGGCTGCACCACATGGCTCTTGGAATTTGAGAGGTGTGAGTGTGGGTGTTTTTGGATCGGCTCAGATGACTGGAACAACCACCAAGAACCAGCGTCGTGCCAGCAAGTTGAAAGACAGCCAGAGATCCTTTGGCGTCCACATTCTTAAACAGCCAAACAATTTTCCAGGATGGAGCAAAGCCTTATTCTTTGCCACCCTCCAATGTCACTTGCTCACAATTAGCGGTTTGGTCAAAGCCAAGGGTCGTTGTAGTCAGCTGGGGGCTGGGTTGCAGACCTTATCCGAGTTGAGTCAAACGCCGCAAAAGCACAGCTTTTCAGCCGGAGACGGGCACTGTGGACAGCATAGACCATGTATGGAAAACAAAACAGAAGATCTTACAAAGTGGCAATTTCATGGAAGATCTTGCTCCAAGAAAAGACATGTTAAGAGTTCCAAAGGCAAAAACATTTGCTCATTGTTTGTTACTGTATAAGCTGCAAAACAAAGCACGTTGTCCTTTGTATAATATTGTACCAGTAGTACCGCACAAGGCGGTTGCGGAAGTTTCAAAAATAGGAAACCTATAGGAGAGATTGGTTGTTGTGAATCAGGGATGGCAGAGCGAAGCCACTGATGGATCGAAAGACGATTGATCTCTCTCACTCTTTCTCTGACTGTCTACCTACCTACCTATCTATCTAGCTATGTATCTATCTCTCTATCTAACTATCTATCTCTCCCTCTCTCTCTTTC
Organism: Cladocopium goreaui; assembly: GCA_947184155.2. Classification (NCBI taxonomy): domain Eukaryota; class Dinophyceae; order Suessiales; family Symbiodiniaceae; genus Cladocopium; species Cladocopium goreaui. Next base: position 141,048 of record CAMXCT020000007.1, read on the forward strand.
ATTTGATTACTCTATCTATCTATCTATCGATCTATCTATCGATCTATCTATCGATCGATCTATCTATCTATCTATCTCTCTCTCTCTCTCTTTCATCTGTCTATCTGTCTAGCTGTACTACCTGTCTATCTATTTATCTATCTATCTCTCTCTCTCTCTTTCATCGGTCTATCTGTCTAGCTGTCTAGCTGTCTACCTGTCTATCTATCTATCTATCTATCTGTTTGTCTGTCTGTCTGTCTACCTATCTATCTATGGTGCACCTAGCTACCTACCTACCAATCTATCTATCTATCTATGTATCTATCTATCTATCTATCGATCTATCTCTCTCTCTCTCTCTTTCACCTGTCTCTCTGTCTAGCTGTCTACCTGTCTATCTGTCTATCTATGTATCTATCTATCTATCGATCTATCTCTCTCTCTCTCTCTTTCATCTGTCTCTCTGTCTAGCTTCCAAACGTGGTCGGAGACCGCCAGTTTTAACACTTTTGACTTCAGAATGTGCTTCGCGCCACAACGGCGTGCACTTTTTCGACATCTTGACTTCCAAAAGTGGTCCGGACCTGGTGTGCTTTGTACATTTTGACTTGGAAATGTGCTTCGCGCCACAACGGCGTGCACTTTTTCGACATCTCAACTTCCAAAAGTGTTCCGAAGCTGAGGTGTTTTGGACATTTTGCCTTGGAAATGTGTTTCGCGCCACAACGGCGTGCACTTTTTCGACATCTCAACTTCCAAAAGTGGTCCGAACCTGGTGTGTTTTGGACATTTTGACTTGGAAATGTGCTTCGCGCCACAACGGCGTGCACTTTTTCGACATCTCAACTTCCAAAAGTGGTCCGAACCTGGTGTGTTTTGGACATTTTGACTTGGAAATGTGCTTCGCGCCACAACGGCGTGCAATTTTTCATCTCTCATCTGGCCAGCTGGCTCCGCACCCGCCGCTTTAGCGAGCCTACTTTTCGAGCCTCCGGAGCCACAAATCATTGGAAAAACATAGTGTTTCGCGACTTTCCTACCTTTTCGCGCATCGGCATCTGCTTTCTTCTGACTCTTTCTCTTCTCTGATCTTCTCTCTTCTAATCTTTCTCTTCTCTCTCCCTCTGCCCTGCTCTGCTTTTCATCTGTCCATATTGTCGGAAGTTTGACTTCTAAATTTCCTTCGATAATTATAGAATATACCAATGCACGAGGCGGGGCGGAAGTTGCCATATATATATATATATAAGACCTTTCTCATCTATAGAACTTGCATGCGCCGTGCGCCAGCCAAGCCCGTGCGTGCGTGCACTCTGCGAAACTTGTGTCCTGTTTCACATGTCACATTTGAAGCTCCACTTCGCACTCCACACTTCACACTTCACAGTCCACACTTCACACTTCTCACTTCTCACTGCTTTCTTCACTTCACACTCCACACTGCACACTGCACTCTTCACGCCCCACACTTCACATTGCACTCTTCACACTCCACACTTCATCTCATCTGAGCTCTTCTCACCTTATCCCAGCTCACCTCTTCTCATATGTCATCAAAGCTTTCATGAATCACTTCCCAGCACTACTACTAAGGAACTTGCATGCGCTGTGCGGAAGCCAGGCCCGTGCGCGAGTGCTTTGTGCGAAGCTGTTGCAGTGTTGTTGTCCAAGAAGATGACCTGCGCACGACCCCGGCGCAATGCAACGTCAAGCAAACACTTTCCTCACACTTCACATTGCACTCTTCACACCCCACACTCCGCACTTCACACTTGCACTTAATCTCAACTCATCTCATCTAAGCTCTTCTCATCTCATTTCATGTCTTCCCATATGTCAGCTAAATTCTTCTTGGCTATTTTCATGTCAACTATTTCCCAGTACTGGTGTCTACTACAAAAGCTTGCAAAAACTACTTCCCAGTACTACTTTGTACTACAAAGCTTGCACAAAACACGTTCCAGTACTACTTTGCACTACAAAGCTTGCACAAAGTATTTCCCAGTACTACTTTGTACTACGAAGCTTGCAAAAACTACTTTCCAGTACTACTTTGTACTACAAAGCTTGCAAAAACTACTTTCCAGTACTACTGTGTACTACAAAGCTTGCACAAATTACTTCCCAGTACTACTTTGAATTACAAAGCTTGCACAAACTACTTCCCAGTACTACTTTGTACTACAAAGCTTGCACAAACTACTTCCCAGTACTACTTTGTACTACAAAGCTTGCACAAAGTCCTTTCCAGTACTACTTTGTACTACAAAGTTTGCACAAACTACTTCCCAGCACTGGTGTCAACTACAAAATCTTGCAAAAAGTACTTCCGAGTACTACTTTGTACTACAAAGCTTGCACAAAACACGTTCCAGTACTACTTTGCTCTACAACGCTTGCACAAAGTATTTCCCAGTACTACTTTGTACTACAAAGCTTGCACAAAGCACTTCCCAGTACTACTGTGTACTACAAAGCTTGCAAAAAGTACTTCCCAGTACTAGTTTGTACTACAAAGCTTGCACAAACTGCTTCCCAGTACTACTTTGTACCACAAAGCTTGCACAGAACACGTTCCAGTACTACTTTGTACCACAAAGCTTGCACAAACTACTTCCCAGTACTGGTGTCTACTACAAAAGCTTGCAAAAAGTACTTCCGAGTACTACTTTGTACTACAAAGCTTGCACAAAACACGTTCCAGTACTACTTTGCTCTACAACGCTTGCACAAAGTATTTCCCAGTACTACTTTGTACTACAAAGCTTGCACAAAGCACTTCCCAGTACTACTGTGTACTACAAAGCTTGCAAAAAGTACTTCCCAGTACTAGTTTGTACTACAAAGCTTGCACAAACTGCTTCCCAGTACTACTTTGTACCACAAAGCTTGCACAGAACACGTTCCAGTACTACTTTGTACCACAAAGCTTGCACAAACTACTTCCCAGTACTGGTGTCTACTACAAAAGCTTGCAAAAAGTACTTCCGAGTACTACTTTGTACTACAAAGCTTGCACAAAACACGTTCCAGTACTACTTTGTACTACAAAGCTTGCACAAAACACGTTCCAGTACTACTTTGCACTACAAAGCTTGCACAAAGTATTTCCCAGTACTACTTTGTACTACGGAGGCTTGCAAAAACTACTTTCCAGTACTACTTTGTACTACAAAGCTTGCACAAACTACTTCCCAGTACTACTTTGTACTACAAAGCTTGCACAAAGTATTTCCCAGTACTACTTTGTACTACGAAGCTTGCGCAAAGTACGTCCCAGTACTACATTGTGATACAAAGTTGGCACAAAGAAAGCTTCTACAGACAGCAAGTTCTTTCGCAGAGAAGCTTTTACACACACACACAACAAGCTTTTACACAGAGAAGCTTTTACACACAGCAAGCTTTCACACACAGCAAGCGTTTACACACAGAACACTTACACACAGTGCTTTTACACATGGCAAACGGTTACGCACACACACACACAGCAAGCTTTTTAAACAGAGAAGCTTTTACACACAGAGAAGCTTTTACACACAACAAGCTTTTACACAGAGAAGCTTTTACACACAGCAAGCTTTCCCACACAGCAAGCGTTTACACACAGAACACTCACGCACAGTGCTTTTACACATGACAAGCGTTTACACACACAGAAACTTTTACACAGAGACGCTTTTACACACAGAGAAGCGTTTACACACAAAATCTTTCACACACAGCAAGCTTTTACAGAAAAAGTTTTTACACAGAGAAGCTTTCTTGCACATAATCACAACAGGAATTGCAGCTCCAAAACCGGAGCTCGACGCCAAAGCAGAAAAAAGACGATTCTGCAGCACTTTTCAAAGGGACTTTTAACAGGAAAATTACTAGCGCCAAAATTTAGAAAATCTGCTGACAAATCACTCTCGCAGCCTGGATGCACCCACTCCAATACGATTTACGATCTTCAGCTGCAAAAGACAATAGTATTACGCATGCAGCCGCGGCCCGGAGCAACCTTGACGCAGCCACTACAATAAGATCTGCAGAGACTGAGTTGCAAAGCACTTTAAAACTACGCACAACGGTTTCGGAAATTGCAGCTCCAAAACCGGATCCCGACGCCAAAGCAGAAAAAAGACGATTTTGAAGCACTTTTAAAATTCTAAAAATGATTTTTAAAAGGAAAATTACTAGCGCCAAAATTGCGAAAATCTGCTGACAGGTCACTCTCGCAGCCTGGATGCAGCCACTCCAATACGATTTACGATCTTCAGCTGCAAAAGACAATAGTATTACGCATGCAGCCACTACAATGCGACCTGCAACCACAGCTTCAAGAAATGCATAGAACTACGCACACAGGAACAGCCACTTGTTGCAGAACACAGAGGAGGAACCAAACGACCGCAGCGCACCCGCCGCACGCAGGAGGTACCTTTCATCGCCGGTCGCGGCCACTTCACACGGAATTATAGGACCGGATAACCCCACATGTTACCAACTTCTCTAGACTTAGACTGAGCATAGAAAAGCAACAAGGGAAGAGGAAGTATGAGAGTGATGGAGGGGTGATGGTGGGTGAGTTTGTGTGTGTGTGTATATATGTGCATGCACAGGTGAGTGAGTGAGCCTGTGAGTGAGTGATGTGAGTGTGGTGTGTGTGAGTGAGTGAGGGAGAGTGAGCGAGTGAGAGTGAGCGAGTGAGAGTGAGCGAGTGAGAGTGAGCGAGTGAGTGAGTGAGCGAGCGAGCGAGCGAGGGAGGGAGTGAGTGAGTGAGCGAGTGGAGCGAGTGGAGTGAGTGGAGTGAGTGGAGTGAGTGGAGTGAGAGAGTGAGAGGGAGGCCGGGAGTGAGCGAGTGAGAGGGAGGCCGGGAGTGAGTGAGTGGTCCGAGTGCCATAGACCAGCATCATGACGTGAGCAGACAAGGCATGAATAAAGAAGCCATGATAAGCTGACAAGCAATCAATCTGAATGAGCTGTGTTGATACATCGCCGTGCCCTGCTTCTGAAGAGCATGACCTGAGCAGAGCAAGGACGCCAGTGCGTACATCCGACCCCTTGCAGAGCACCAAGTGCTGCGCCTGCCATGCAAAACCTACCGGCAAAGCGGCGGAGACCAAGGGACGCCAGGGCGTACATCCGACCCCTTGCAAAGCAGCAAGTGCTGCGCTTGCCACGCACAAGCTACCGGCAAAGCGGCGGAGACCAAGGGACGCCAGGGCGTACATCCGACCCCTTGCAGAGCAGCAAGTCTGCGCCTGCCACGCAAAAGCCACCGGCAGAGCGGCGGAGACCAAGGGACGCCAGGGTGTACATCCGACCCCTTGCAGAGCACCAAGTGCCGCGCCTGCCACGCAAAAGCAGCGGAGACCAAGGGACGCCAGGGCGTACATCCGACCCCTTGCAGAGCAGCAAGTGCTGCGCCTGCCACGCAAAAAGCAGCGGAGACCAAGGGCCGCCAGGGCGTACATCCGACCCCTTGCAGAGCACCAAGTGCCGCGCCTGCCACGCAAAACCTACCGGCAAAGTGGCGGAGACCAAGGGACGCCACGCCGTACATCCGACCCCTTGCAGAGCACCAAGTGCAGCGCCTGCCACGCAAAAGCCCCCGGAGACCAAGGGACGCCAGGACGTACATCCGACCCCTTGCAGAGCACCAAGTGCCGCGCCTGCCACGCAAAAGCCACCGGCAGAGCGGCAGAGACCAAGGGGCGCCAGGGCGTACATCCGACCCTTTGCAGAGCACCAAGTCCTGCGCCTGCCACGCAAAACCTACCGGCAAAGTGTCCGACCCCTTGCAGAGCACCAAGTGCTGCGCCTGCCATGCAAAACCTACCGGCAAAGCGGCGGAGACCAAGGGACGCCAGGGCGTACATCCGACCCCTTGCAGAGCACCAAGCGCGGCGCCTGCCACGCAAAACCTACCGGCAAAGTGGCGGACCCCTTGCAGAGCAGCAAGTGCTGCGCCTGCCACGCAAAAAGCAGCGGAGACCAAGGGACGCCAGGGCGTACATCCGACCCCTTGCAGAGCACCAAGTGCCGCGCCTGCCACGCAAAAGAGTGTGAGTGAGGGTGAGTGTGTGAATGAATGTGAGTGAGTGAGTGAGGGAGGGAGGGAGGGAGGGAGGGAGGGAGGGATGTGGAGTGATGTGGAGCGAATCGGAGAGTGCGAGTCGACTGAGAGGAGTGAGAGTGCGGGGAGTGAGTGCGAGTGATGGAGGACTGAGAGTGAGAGTGACGAGAGTGACTGAGCGTGACAGAGTGAGAGTGAGAGTGAGTGCTGAGAGTGACTGAGAGTGACTGAGAGTGACTGAGAGTGACTGAGAGTGACTGAGAGTGAGTGAGAGTGAGTGAGAGTGCAGAGTGAGTGCAGAGTGAGTGCAGACAGAGTGAGTGAGTGAGTGAGTGAGTGAGTGGGTGAGTGAGTGGGTGAGTGAGTGAGTGAGTGGGTGAGTGAGTGGGTGAGTGAGTGAGTGAGTGAGTGGGTTAGTGAGTGAGTGAGTGAGAGTGAGTGAGAGTGAGTGAGAGTGAGTGAGAGTGAGTGAGAGTGAGTGAGTGAGTGAGTGAGAGTGAGTGAGAGTGAGTGAGAGTGAGTGAGTGAGTGAGTGAGAGTGAGTGAGAGTGAGTGAGAGTGAGAGTGAGTGAGAGTGAGTGAGAGTGAGTGAGTGAGGGTGCTCAATCACCCTGCGCTTCTCAGAATTGAAAAATGATTCAACTTTTTTGAACTTAACAACGTCAAAAACAAAACAATTCTGCGAGACTTCCTTCAAAAATGGAGAGTTGCATGCAGCGCTGACGGCCTCGTACCAATGCGTTTTGCGATTTTTCCAGTCCACCTGTCTAAACCACTGCCCCTGCCACGAAAAAGTGATGCCAGGTCATACGAAGTGCTGCACCTGTCACGCAAAATCATCTGAGCAAACCTACAGATCTGATGCTCCAAAATGCAACCCTTCTCAGGAAATCAGCGCCCTGACCTCCTAACATCTCTGATGAACATGTCTCTTGCACTGCGCTGCCACGGAAAATGCATCTTTGCAGATCCTGTTCAAATGTCCCACGCCTGCCATCGTTTTTGGAAATGCCACAAAACCCTCACGTTTTGCTCTTTTGAGAAAGTGCACAATCCCTTGCGCCTGCCACGCGAAACGACATAAGTGGTCCGAACCCCTGGTGTTTTTAACATGTTGACTTCGAAATGTGCTTCGTGCCACAACGGCGTGCACTTTTTCGACATCTCAATTTCCAAGAGTGGTCCCGACCTGGTGTGTCTTGCGCATTTGACTTCGAAATGTGCTTCGCGCCACAACGGCGTGCAATTTTGCATCTCTCATCTGGCCAGATGGCTCCGCACCCGCCGCTTTAGCGAGCCTACTTTTCGACCCTGCGGAGCCACAAATCATTGGAAAAACACAGTGTTTCGCGACTTTCCTACCTTTTCGTGCACCTTCATCTTCCTTCTTCTGACTCTTTCTCTTCTGCTATCTTCTCTCTTCTACTTTTCTCTCTTCTACTCTTCTCTTCTCTCTGACTCTTCCCATCTCTGCTTTTCATCTGTCCATATTGTCGGAAGTTTGACTTCTAAACTTCCTTTGATCATAGTCTCCAGCTGGGCCCTGTCGGCGCCACAGCTGAGGTGATGGATGCGCGCAAACTTCACGCTCACTACTTGAGTTTCATGTGGGCCTGGGAGGTGCAACTGAGACGTGAGTTGAATTCTCCCCTTTCGGTGGATTTTGGCATTCCTTGGATTGCTTTAAGAACGTTTAAGGGAAAATTGCCGGAAAGTGTATAGTTGATGCCTAAGAAGCCCCATGATTTCCTGTAGCACCAACGCCAACCCATTCAGATATTGTTTGATGAATTTGGATGCGTCAGGATGCACGAGGTCTTGGTAAGGTGCATTCAAACACTGGATGCACGGAAAGGGTCGCATTTCAGCGCCCGTGTGCTCAAGCTAAAGCTGATGTATTCTCACAGGTGTTTTTTCAGTAGAAGGATTTCAATGGTGCCTGCTTTGCTTACATTTCCTCCCAAAATGATCGAAACAGCCGGGGTTACGAACCCTGCCGTGCAGAACAAGACCAACGAAGATATGGAGCTTGATTTGGAGCTGGAGTTGGATGCAGGGACCCCGAGATTTCATTCCACCTGCTTACGTGCGCCATTAATTTTCAATAATTTTCAAGTTCGGGTGGGTGAACATGCGGAACTGGGGAGAAGCAGTCACAACTTGGAACAAAGATATATATATATATAGATCTAATGTTTGAATGTTTGAAAGACATGTGGTTACGCAAAAGATACAATGCCGAAGTTCAGGGCAAAACTAGAAATGTCACGAGGCATGCACTTTTGATTGGGGGATATTGGAAGAGGATAGGATTTTGTCAATTTTCTGGCCACCTTCCAAGGCACGGGCCAACCGACACGCCATGGTTCGCATTTGAGTGCCGCAGAAGTCTTCTTTTCCATGCCATCACGGTTGAATCCACGGCAACCTCTGGGTGTTTCGGGGTTGTTTGATGCTGATCTGACAATTACATAGTATCTGGCAATAATACCCATAATGATATGTAATGAAGATTAAATGAAATGGGGAACTGCAACATAGCATTTGACAAACGATGTGTCATTGTAAGCAAAACATACGGCAAGTTTGTTGGGCTAAATGCGCTCGAGGTCGAAAATGATAAGTTCGAAGGCTTGGTTTAAGCAGAACCTTGTTTCTTTGAGTTTTCAGAGCCTGTTGGTTCCAAACGGAAACCACGGCGCAAACGGGCGTCCAAGCAAGGACGCTTATGGCCACGTGGCTGACAATGCCTCGCCACGGCAAGCCTTCACAAAGGCTTTGTATCACAAGAAGTGACCTCTGTGTGAATCCAGAGATTTGAGGCTACTGTCAAACTCTGTCAATTCAGTATAGATTATTTTTATTTCTTTTTGCTTTTTGACTGAGGGTTCACAGAGTTGCTTTTATCTTAGGGGCCCGTGTTCCAATGTCTCTATGGGTTGGAACCGCCAGGCTGGGAAATTGATACACCATCCCCATGAATGTAGGATTTCATGCAGGTCTTGGCCCCTGCAGCATAACATCGGACATGAAGGAGCCAAGAACAAACAGGTTGCAGCCTGCAACTTGCAGGGATGGAGCGTTCCATTTCCCCCTGCCAGCTAGACAAGAAATTCAATCATATTTCTCGTTGCCACCTGAGCAAAGAGATTCCAGTGAAATTTATGTTCATTCAAAATTGAAAAAAAATAGCGGCGGACTTCACAAACTCCTACCCACGCCCCGAGCTACCATATATATATATATATACATGAATATTGGAAAATACCCTTAGTTAGATTATTGATGCCTGAAGACCATACCTTCGTAAAATTAGATATTATAAATAAGATATTGTAATTATATTTAAATTTTATTTTGGGAATTATATTATATTATGGAATCGAATAAAAATAAATATATATATACATATTAAAATTTTATTAAGTATATTACTACTAATATTGCGATCTGGCCGTACACAGAGCGCGCGCGCGAGAAAATTTTTCCGAGGCCAATTTTCCCAGAAATCTGCCACTTTTTTGGGAAAATTGGCGGATACAAACTTAGTCTGCGCAAATACAAACTAAGTCTGTGCTTCCTGAGCCCCCTGCTCGGAGGTCGAAAATTTACTACTTTTTTGGGAAAATCCGATTTTGATTTTCCCAAAAAAGTGATGATTTTTTGGGAAAATGTCTCTTCTCCCCAGTCAGTGTCCCACTAAGCAAATGCAGACCGGTCGGTCAGGGTCGGTCGGGGGTTCGATTCCCCCCTGGTCCACAGTCGCTTGGTAGGTCATTCAGTTGAGTTTGAACATGTGTCTTCTGAATTTAGCGCGCGCGGAGTTTCCCGAGCCCGGTTTTCCCCAAAATCTGCCACAATTTTGAGACTTTCACCCCGGGCCCAATTTTCCCAAAAATCTGCCACAATTTTGGGACTTTCACGATTACAAACTCAGTCTGCTCCTCCTGCGCAGAGGTCGAAAATTTATCACTACTTTTTTGGGAACTTTCGTTTTGCGTTTCCGTTATGTTGAATTTACCGCATGCGTCTACGGCTCTTTTGAATTCTGTGTAGCACAACGTTGCTTGGCGCAGCAAGCCCCAAAACGTCATGCCCACAGATATTTCAAGCCTGCTGGTCGTGCCGCTGACTTTGCATTGGAAAGGTCGCTGATATAGGCTCGCCATGCTAGCGGAATGAAGTTGCACAAGCAAACCAGTCGCATATTTTCATATGGCTACACATTTAGTCATGTTGATCCTGTGGAAGTGCCCTTGGTGTAGACCGCATGGCTGTTCACTGTTGCCCCCCAAGAAGTGCAAGCCGCAATGTGTAACGGCATGTCTTCAATTTATTGCTACTAATTCCAAAATTACGATCTGGCTGTACAATAACCACTTCGGGCAGCAGCTTTCAGTAGCGACTTTCGCGAGCAGCTTTCGGAAGCCGCTTTGCAGAATAGCTTTGGGGAGCCATTTCGGGGAATAGGTTTGAAGAGTCGCAGCTTTGGGGGAATAGTTTTGGGGAGCAGCTTTTGGTAGCAACTTTGGGGCGCAGCTTTCGGGAGCGGCTTTGCAATGCAGAATGGCTTTGGGGGGCCGTTTTGGTGAACAGGTTTGTAGAACCGCACCTTTGGGGCAACAGCTTTGGAGAACAGCTTTGGGGCACAACTTTGGGGAGCAGCGCCGGGGAACAGCTTTGGGGAGCAGCTTTAGGGAGCAGCTTTGAGGAGCAGCTTTGCAGGGCAGCCTTGAAGAACCGCAGCTTTGTGGAGCACCTTTGGGGAGTATACTTTAGAACGCAACTTTGGGGAGCAGCTTTCGGCAGCAACTTTGGGGAGCAGCTTTCGGGAACCGCTTTGGAGAATAGCTTTGGGGAACGCTTTGGGGAACAGGTTTGAAGCATAGCCGCTTTGGGGCAACCGCTTTGCAGAGGTGCTTTGGGGAATAGCTTTGGGAAGCAGCTTCGGGGAACCGCTTTGGGGAGCAACTTTGGCAAGCTTTCCGGAACAGCTTTCAGGAACAATTGCGTTGAAGAGCAGCAGCTTTGGGAGCAGCTTTCGGGGGCAGCTTTACAACTCCGGGGAGCAGCTTTCAGTAGCAACTTTCGGGAGCAGCTTTCTGGAGCCGCCTGAAGAATCGCAGCTTTGGGGCAATAGTTTTGGACAGCAGCTTTGGGCAGCAGCCTTTGGTAGCAACTTTGGGGCGCAGCTTTCGGGAGCGGCTTTGCAGAATGGCTTTGGGGAGCCGTTTTGGTGAACAGGCGTGCAGAATCGCAGCTTTGGGGTAACAGCTTTGGAGAACAGCTTTGGGGCACAACTTTGGGGAGCAGCGCCGGGGAACAGCTTTGGGGAGCAGCTTTGGGGAGCAGCTTTGGACAGCTTTCCGGACCAGCTTTGGGTCAGCTTCGGGCAGCAGCTTTCGAGTTTTGGGGAGCTTCTTTGGGATGCGGCTTTTGGTAGTAACTTTGAAGAGCAGCTTTGGGGAGCAACTGTGGGGAGCAACTTTGCGGCTTTGCAGAGCATTGACGAACAGTTGCTTTGAAGAATGACAGCTTTGGGGAGTAGCTTTAGAAAGCAACCTTGGGAAGCCGCTTTCGGAAACAACTTTCGGGGGCAGGCTTAGCAGCTGTTCGGAGCAGCTTTCGATAACAAGTTTGGGGAACGGCTTTGGGGAACAGCTTTGTGGAGCAGGTTTGGGGAACAGCTTTGGGGAGCCGGAGCAGCTTTGAACAGCAGCTTTGAATGGGGAGCACCTTTGTGGAGCACCTTTGGGGAGCACCTTTGGGGAGCATACTTTAGAACGCAACTTTGGGGGGAGCAGCTTTCAGCAACTTTGGGGAGCAGTTTTCGGGAACGCTTTGGGGAATAGGTTTGAAGCATAGCCGCTTTGGGGCAACCGCTTTGCAGAGGTGCTTTGGGGAATAGCTTTGGGAAGCAACTTCGGAGAACCGCTTTAGGGAGCAACTTTGGCAAACTTTCCGGAGGAACAATTATTTTGAAGAACAGTATTTTTGGGAAGCATCTTTTGGGGGTACTCTAAGTTGTGGAAGTTAAGGCTTTTAATGAAATATATGTCTTAGGTGGGGGAGAAATTTCTGGAAGTTGGTGCGGTGTTGTGTCTAATTGGTATTTAGTATATTTGTTTTTTCTCCAATTGATAATTTACCATGATTTTTTTTATGGATATTATGTAGGTGGTTACAACTAATATTTTATATTTTGAAAATTTTAGCAGTGAAATTTGTATATTCTTGTTGATTTTGGATAATTAGGAAGGTGGTGATGATATATTGGATTTATGTTGTTTTTGTTTTGTTTCCTTTGAAGTTATTTTAGGTCGATATACCGTGGGGAAATTATTTTAATTCTTGAATTCTATTATTTTGAAAAAATGTGAAAATATGTGGCTACCAAAAAAATTAATAAGAAATTTTGGGGTAAATAATTTTTTAAAATTTAATTTCGGATTTCGTTTTAATTTTATTCGTATTTTATTCGGATTTCGTTAAAATTATAGCTAATTAAAACTACTAAACCCGGAGAGATTTTGACTTACCCTTAAAAATGTAATTTAGTGGGGGATGGGATAGGTTAGGTAAAAAATATATATATACCATTAAAAACAAAGTTAGAATGCGGTTTTGGCTTCGCGTAATGGTGGCCCGTTTGCCCCCCCCCCCCAACGGCAGTCGCATTCTAACTGAGGAAACATCTGTAAATATGCAGAAACACAGTTAGAATGCGGCACCAAAATTGGTAAGAAAATCTAAATTTTGACTGGTATTTTACAGGCGAAATACAGTTAGAATGTCTCCTCCTTTTCTTCTATATTGTCCCTTGCCCTTCCTTTTCTTCTATGTCTTTTTCATTGATCTATATCTGCTGTAGTTTCCGGGGGGCATTCTATCTGTTGTTTGTCCACTGTAGCCAAATTTCTAACCTGCAGGGAACCTGAAGTGTTCTTGTTTCTTTTCCAACCTTATCTTCTTCCCTTTTCTCCTTCTTTTCTTCTATATTGTTCCTTACCCTTCCTTTTCTTCTATGTCTTTTTCATTGATCTATATCTGCTGTAGCTTCCGGGGGGCATTCTATCTGTTGTTTGTCCACTGTAGCCATATATTTCTGACCCGCAGGGAACCTGGAGTGCCCTTGTCTCTTTTCCGACCTTATCCTCTTCCCTTTTCTCCTCCTGTTCTTCTATATTGCTCTTTACTCTTCCTTCTCTTCTATGTCTTTTTCATTGACCTATATCTGCTGTAGTTTCCGGGGAGGCATTCTATCCGTTGTTTTCCCCACTGTAGCCATATGTTTCTGACCCGCAGGGAATCTGGAATGCCCTTGTCTCTTTTCCGACCTTATCCTCTTCCCTTTTCTCCTTCTTTTCTTCTATATTGTTCCTTACCCTTCCTTTTCTTTTATATCTTTTTCATTGATCTATATTTGCTGTAGTTTCCGGGGAGGCATTCTATCCGTTGTTTGTCCACTGTAGCCAGATATTTCTGACCCGCAAGGAACCTGGAATGCCCTTGTCTCTTTTCCGACCTTATCCTCTTCCCTTTTCTCCTCCTCTTCTTCTATATTGTTCCTTACCCTTCCTTTTCTTCTATGTCTTTTTCATTGATCTATATCTGCTGTAGTTTCCGGGGAGGCATTCTATCTGTTGTTTTCCCCACTGTAGCCATATGTTTCTGACCCGCAGGGAACCTGGAGTACCCTTGTCTCTTTTCCGACCTTATCCTCTTCCCTTTTCTCCTCCTTTTCTTCTATATTGTTCCTTACCCTTCCTTTTCTTCTATCTCTTTTTCATTGATCTATATCTGCTGTAGTTTCCGCAAAGGCATTCTATCTGTTATTTTCCCCATTATAGCCATATATTTCTGACCCGCAGGGAACCTGGAGTGCCCTTGTCTCTTTTCCGACCTTATCCTCTTCCCTTTTCTCCTCCTGTTCTTCTATATTGCTCTTTACTCTTCCTTCTCTTCTATGTCTTTTTCATTGACCTATATCTGCTGTAGTTTCCGGGGAGGCATTCTATCCGTTGTTTTCCCCACTGTAGCCATATGTTTCTGACCCGCAGGGAATCTGGAATGCCCTTGTCTCTTTTCCGACCTTATCCTCTTCCCTTTTCTCCTCCTTTTCTTCTATATTGTTCCTTACCCTTCCTTTTCTTCTATTTCTTTTTCATTGATCTATATCTGCAGTAGTTTCTGGGGAGGCATTCTATTTGCTGTTTTTCCCACTGTAGCCAGATGTTTCTGACCCGCAGGGAACCTGGAGTATCCTTGTCTCTTTTCCGACCTTATCCTCTTCCCTTTTCTCCTCCTTTTCTTCTATATTGTTCCTTACCCTTCCTTTTCTTATGTCTTTTTCATTGATCTATACCTGCTGTAGTTTCCGGGGAGGCATTCTATTTGCTGTTTTCCCCACTGTGGGCATATGTTTCTGACCAGCAGGGAACCTGGAGTGCCCTTGTCTCTTTTCCGACCTTATCCTCTTCCCTTTTCTTCTTCTTTTCTTCTATATTGTTCCTTACCTTTCCTTTTCTTCTATGTCTTTTTCATTGATCTATATCTGCTGTAGTTTCCGGGGAGGCATTCTATCTGCTTATTTCCCCACTGTAGCCATATGTTTCTGACCCGCAGGAAACCTGGAGTGCCCTTGTCTCTTTTCCGACCTTATCCTCTTCTCTTTTCTCCTCCTTTTCTTCTATATTGTTCCTTTTCCTTCCTTTTCTCCTATGCCTTTTTCATTGATCTATATCTGCTGTAGTATCTGGGGAGGCATTCTATCTGCTGTTTTCCCCGCTGTAGCCACATGTTTCTGACCCGCAGGGAACCTGGAATGCCCTTGTCTCTTTTCCGATCTTATCCTCTTTCCTTTTCTCCTCCCTTTCTCCTATATTGTTCCTTGCCCTTCCTTTTCTTCTATGTCTTTTTCATTGATCTATATCTGCTGTAGCCTTATCCTCTTCCCTTTTCTCCTCCTTTTCTTCTATATTGTTCCTTACCCTTCCTGTTCTTCTATGTCTTTTTCATTGATCTATATCTGCTGTAGTTTCCGGGGAGGCATTCTATCTGTTGTTTTCGCCACTGTAGCCATATGTTTCTGACCCGCAGGAAACCTGGAGTGCCCTTGTTTCTTTTCCGACCTTATCCTCTTCCCTTTTCTCCTCCTTTTCTTCTATATTGTTCCTTACCCTTCCTTTTCTTCTATGTCTTTTTCATTGATCTATATCTGCTGTAGTTTCCGGGGAGGCATTCTATCTGTTGTTTTCCCCGCTGTAGCCATATGTTTCTGACCCGCAGGGAACCTGGAGTTGCCCTTGTCTCTTTTCCGACCTTATCCTCTTCCCTTTTCTCCTCCTTTTCTTCTATATTGTTCCTTACCCTTCCTTTTCTTCTATGTCTTTTTCATTGATCTATATCTGCTGTAGTTTCCGCAAAGGCATTCTATTTGCTGTTTTCCCCACTGTAGCCATATGTTTCTGACCCGCAGGGAACCTGGAGTGCCCGTGTCCTTTTCCGACCTTATCCTCTTCCCTTTTCTCCGCCTTTTCTTGTATATTGTTCCTTACCCTTCCTTTTCTTATGTCTTTTTCATTGATCTATATCTGCTGTAGTTTCCGGGGAGGCATTCTATCTGTTGTTTTTCCCAGTGTAGCCATATGTTTCTGACCCGCAGGGAACCTGGAGTGCCCTTGTCTCTTTTCCGACCTTATCCTCTTCTCTTTTCTCCTCCTTTTCTTCTATATTGTTCCTTGCCCTTCCCTTTCTTCTATGTTTTTTTCATTGATCTATATTTGCTGTAGTTTCCGGGGAGGCATTCTATCTGCTGTTTTCCCCGCTGTAGCCATATGTTTCTGACCCGCAGGGAACCTGGAGTGCCCTTGTCTCTTTTCCGACCTTATCCTCTTCCCTTTTCTCCTCCTTTTCTTCTTCATTGTTCCTTACCCTTCCTTTTCTTCTATATCTTTTTCATTGACCTATATTTGTTGTAGTTTCCGGGGAGGCATTCTATCTGTTGTTTTCCCCACTGTAGCCAGATGTTTCTGACCCGCAGGGAATCTGGAGTGCCCTTGTCTCTTTTCCGATCTTATCCTCTTCCCTTTTTTCATTTTTTTCTTCTATATTGTTCCTTACCCTCCCTTTTCTTATTTCTTTTTCATTGATCTATATCTGCAGTAGTTTCTGGGGAGGCATTCTATCTGTTGTTTTCCGCACTATAGCCATATGTTTCTGACCCGCAGGGAACCTGGAGTGCCCTGGTCTCTTTTCCGATCCTATCCTTTTCCCTTTTCTCCTCCTTTTCTTGTATGTCTTTTTCATTGATCTATATTTGCTGTAGTTTCCGGGAAGGCATTCTATCTTTTGTTTTCCGCACTGTACCTGGAATACCCTTGTCCCTTTTCCGATCTTATCCTCTTCCCTTTTCTCCTCCTTTTCTTCTATATTGTTCCTTACCCTTCCTTTTCTTCTATGTCTTTTTCATTGATCTATATCTGCTGTAGTTTCCGCAAAGGCATTCTATTGCTGTTTTCCCCACTGTAGCCATATATGTTTCTGACCCGCAGGGAACCTGGAGTGCCCTTGTCTCTTTTCCGACCTTATCCTCTTCCCTTTCTCCTCCTTTTCTTCTTCATTGTTCCTTAATTATTCTTCCTTTTCTTCTATGTCTTTTTCATTGATCTATATCTGCTGTAGTTTCCGGGGAGGCATTCTATCTGTTGTTTTCGCCACTGTAGCCATATGTTTCTGACCCGCAGGGAACCTGGAGTGCCCTTGTCTCTTTTCCGACCTTATCCTCTTCCCTTTTCTCCTCCTTTTCTTCTATATTGTTCCTTACCCTTCCTTTTCTTCTATGTCTTGTTCATTGATCTATATCTGTTGTAGTTTCCGGGGAGGCATTCTATCTGTTGTTTTCCCCGCTGTAGCCATATCTTTCTGACCCGCAGGGAACCTGGAGTGCCCTTGTCTCTTTTCCGGCCTTATCCTCTTCCCTTTTCTCCTCCTTATCTTCTATATTGTTCCTTTCCCTTCCTTTTCTTCTATGTCTTTGTCATTGATCTATATCTGCTGTAGTTTCCCGGGAGGCATTCTATCTGTTTATTTTGCCCACTTTAGCCAGATGTTTCTGACCCGCAGGGAACCTGGAGTGCCCTTGTCTCTTTTCCGACCTTATCCTCTTCCCTTTTCTCCTCCTCTTCTTCTATATTGTTACTTAGCCTTCCTTTTCTTCTTTGTCTTTTTCATTGATCTATATCTGCTGTAGTTTCCGGGGAGGCATTCTATCTGTTGTTTTTACCCTTGTAGCAAGATGTTTCTGACCTGCAGGGAACGTGGAATGCCCTGGTCTCTTTTCCGACCTTATCATCTTCCCTTTTCTCCTCCTTCTCTTCTGTATTGTTCCTTACCCTTCCTTTTCTTCTATGTCTTTTTCATTGATCTATATCTGCTGTAGTTTCCGAGGAGGCATTCTATCTGTTGTTTTCATCACTGTAGCCACTTGTTTCTGACCCGCAGGGAACCTGGAGTGCCCTTGTCTCTTTTCCGATCTTATCCTCTTCCCTTTCCTCCTCCTTTTCTTCTTCATTGTTCCTTACCCTTCCTTTTCTTCTATGTCTTTTTCATTGATCTATATCTGCTGTAGTTTTCGGGGAGGCATTCTATCTGTTGTTTTCGCCACTGTAGCCATTTGTTTCTGACCCGCAGGGAACCTGGAGTGCCCTTGTCTCTTTTCCGACCTTATCCTCTTCCCTTTTCTCCTCCTTTTCTTCTATATTGTTCCTTGCCCTTCCCTTTCTTCTATGTTTTTTTCATTGATCTATATTTGCTGTAGTTTCCGGGGAGGCATTCTATCTGCTGTTTTCCCCGCTGTAGCCATATGTTTCTGACCCGCTGGGAACCTGGAGTGCCCTTGTCTCTTTTCCGATCTTATCCTCTTCCCTTTTCTCCTCCTTTTCTTCTATATTGTTCCTTACCCTTCCTTTTCTCCTATCTCTTTTTCATTGATCTATATCTGCTGTAGTTTCCGGGGAGGCATTCTATCTGTTGTTTTCCCCACTGTAGCCAGATGTTTCTGACCCGCAGGGAACCTGGAGTGCCCTTGTCTCTTTTCCGATCTTATCCTCTTCCTTTTTTCTCCTCCTTTTCTTCTATATTGTTCCTTGCCCTTCCCTTTCTTCTATGTCTTTTTCATTGATCTATATCTGCTGTAGTGTCCGGGGAGGCATTCTATCTGTTGTTTTCCCCACTGTAGCCAGATGTTTCTGACCCGCAGGGAACCTGGAGTGCCCTTGTCTCTTTTCCGATCTTATCCTCTTCCCTTTCCTCCTCCTTTTCTTCTTTATTGTTCCTTAATTACTCTTCCTTCTCTTCTATGTCTTTTTCATTGATCTATATCTGCTGTAGTTTCCGGGGAGGCATTCTATCTGTTGTTTCCCTGCTGTAGCCATATGTTTCTGACCCGCAGGGAACCTGGAGTGCCCTTGTCTCTTTTGCGATTTTATCCTCTTCCCTTTTCTCCTCCTTTTCTTCTATATTGTTCCTTACCCTTCCTTTTCTTCTATGTTCTTTTTTTCATTGATCTATATCTGCTGGAGTTTCCGGGGAGGCATTCTATCTGCTTATTTCTCCACTGTAGCCATATGTTTCTGACCCGCAGGAAACCTGGAGTGCCCTTGTTTCTTTTCCGACCTTATCCTCTTCCCTTTTCTTCTCCTTTTCTTCTATATTGTTCCTTACCCTTCCTTTTCTTCTATGTCTTTTTCATTGATCTATATCTGCTGTAGTTTCCGGGGAGGCATTCTATCTGTTGTTTTCCCCGCTGTGGCCATATGTTTCTGACCCGCAGGGAACCTGGAGTTGCCCTTGTCTCTTTTCCGACCTTATCCTCTTCCCTTTTCTCCTCCTTTTCTTCTATATTGTTCCTTACCCTTCCTTTTCTTCTATGTCTTTTTCATTGATCTATATCTGCTGTAGTTTCCGGGGAGGCATTCTATTTGTTGTTTTCCCCACTGTAGCCAGATGTTTCTGACCCGCAGGGAACCTGGAGTGCCCTTGTCTCTTTTCCGATCTTATCCTCTTCCCTTTTCTCCTCCTTTTCTTCTATATTGTTCCTTACCCTTCCTTTCCTTCTATGTCTTTTTCATTGATCTATATCTGCTGTAGTTTCCGGGGAGGCATTCTATCTGTTGTTTTCCCCACTGTAGCCATATGTTTCTGACCCGCAGGAAACCTGGAGTGCCCTTGTCTCTTTTCCGACCTTATCCTCTTCCCTTTTCTCCTCCTTTTCTTCTATATTGTTCCTTACCCTTCCTTTTCTTCTATCTCTTTTTCATTGATCTATATCTGCTGTAGTTCCCGCAAAGGCATTCTATTTGTTGTTTTCCCTGCTGTAGCCATATATTTCTAACCCCCAGGGAACCTGGAGTGCCCCTGTCTCTTTTCCGACCTTATCCTCTTCCCTTTTCTCCTCCTTTTCTTCTATATTGTTCCTTACCTTTCCTTTTCTTCTATGTCCTTTTTTTCATTGATCTATATCTGCTGTAGTTTCCGGGGAGGCATTCTATCTGTTGTTTTCACCACTGTAGCCAGATGTTTCTTACGCGCAGGGAACCTGGAATGCCCGTGTCTCTTTTCCGACCTTATCCTCTTCCCTTTTCTCCTCCTTTTCTTCTATATATTTTCCTTACCCTTCCATTGATCTATATCTGCTGTAGTTTCCGGGGAGGCATTCTATCTGTTGTTTTCTGTAGCCATATGCTTCTGACCCGCAGGGAACCTGGAGTGCCCTTGTCTCTTTTCCGACCTTATCCTCTTCTCTTTTCTCCTCCTTTTCTTCTATATTGTTCCTTTTCCTTCCTTTTCTCCTATGCCTTTTTCATTGATCTATATCTGCTGTAGTTTCTGGGGAGGCATTCTATCTGCTGTTTTCCCCACTGTAGCCAGATGTTTCTGACCCGCAGGGAACCTGGAGTGTCCTTGTCTCTTTTCCGACCTTATCCTCTTCCCTTTTTTCCTGAGTTTTTCTTCTATTGTTCCTTACCCTTCCTTTTCTTCTATGTCTTTTTCATTGATTTATATCTGCTGCAGTTTCCGGGGAGGCATTCTATCTGTTGTTTTCCCCACTGTAGCCATATGCTTCTGACCCGCAGGGAACCTGGAGTGCCCTTGTCTCTTTTCCGACCTTATCCTCTTCTCTTTTCTCCTCCTTTTCTTCTATATATTTTCCTTACCCTTCCATTGATCTATATCTGCTGTAGTTTCCGGGGAGGCATTCTATCTGTTATTTTCCCTGCTGTAGCTATATGTTTCTGACCCGCAGGGAACCTGGAGTGCCCTTGTCTCTTTTCCGATCTTATTCTCTTCCCTTTTTTCCTCCTTTTCTTCTATATTGTTCCTTACCCTTCCCTTTCTTCTATATCTTTTTCATTGGTCTATATCTGTTGTAGTTTCCGGGGAGGCATTCTATCTGTTGTTTTCCCCATTGTAGCCAGATGTTTCTTACCCGCAGGGAACCTGGAGTGCCCTTGTCTCTTTTCCGACCTTATCCTCTTCTCTTTTCTCCTCCTTTTCTTCTATATTGTTCCTTGCCCTTCCTTTTCTTCTATGTCTTTTTCATTGATCTATATCTGCTGTAGTTTCCGGGGAGGCATTTTATCTGCTGTTTTCCCCATTGAAGTCAGATGTTTCTGACCCGCAGAGAACCTGGAGTGCCCTTGTCTCTTTTCCGACCTTATCCTCTTCCCTTTTCTCCTCCTTTTCTTCTATATTGTTCCTTACCCTTCTTTTTCTTCTATGTCTTTTTCATTGATCTATATCTGCTGTAATTTCCGGGGAGGCATTCTATCTGTTGTTTTCACCACTGTAGCCAGATGTTTCTGACCCGCAGGGAACCTGGAGTGCCCTTGTCTCTTTTCCGACCTTATCCTCTTCCCTTTTCCCATTTTTTTATTCTATATTGTTCCTTACCCTTCCTTTTCTTCTATGTCTTTTTCATTGTTCTATATCTGCTGTAGTTTCCGGGGAGGCATTCTATCTGTTGTTTTCCCCACTGTATCCATATGTTTCTGACCCGCAGGGAACCTAGATTCCCTTGTCTCTTTTACGACTTTATCCTCTTCCCTTTTCTCCTCTTTGTCTTCCATTGTTCCTTACCCTTCCTTTTCTTCTATGTCTTTTTCATTGATCTATATCTGCTGTAATTTCCGGGGAGGCATTCTATCTGTTGTTTTCCCCACTGTAGCCATATGTTTCTGACCCGCAGGGAGCCTGGAGTGCCCTTGTCTCTTTTCCGACCTTATCCTCTTCCCTTTTCTCCTCCTTCTCTTCTATATTGTTCTTTGCCCTTCCTTTTCTTCTGTCTTTTTCATTGATCTATATCTGCTGTAGTTTCCGGGGAGGCATTCTATCTGTTGTTTTCCGCACTGTAGCCACATATTTCTGACCCGCAGGGAACCTGGAGTGCCCTTGTCTCTTTTCCGATCTTATCATCTTCCCTTTTCTCCTCTTTTTCTTCTATATTGTTCCTTACCCTTCCTTTTCTTCTATGTCTTTTTCATTGATCTATATCTGATATATACTATATCTGCTGTAGTTTCCGGGGAGGCATTCTATCTGTTGTTTTCCCATTGTAGCCATATGTTTCTGACCCGCAGGGAACCTGGAGTGCCCTTGTCTCTTTTCCGATCTTATCCTCTTCCCTTTTCCCCTCCTTTTCTTCTATATTGTTCCTTACCTTTCCTTTTCTTCTATGTCTTTTTCATTGATCTATATCTGCTGTAGTTTCCGCAAAGGCATTCTATCTGTTGTTTTCCCCACTGTAGCCAGATGTTTCTTACCCGCAGGGAACCTGGAATGCCCTCGTCTCTTTTCCGACCTTATCCTCTTTCCTTTTCTCCTCCTTGTCTTCTATATTGTTCCTTACCCTTCCTTTTCTTCTATGTCTTTTTCATTGATCTATATCTGCTGTAGTTTCCGGGGAGGCATTCTATCTGTTGTTTTCCCCACTGTAGCCATATGTGTCTCACCGGAACCTGGAGTGCCCTTGTCTCTTTTCCGACCTTATCCTCTTCCCTTTTCTCCTCCTTTTCTTCTATATTTTTTCCTTACCCTTCCTTTTCTTCTATGTCTTTTTCATTGATCTATATCTGCTGTAGTTTCCGGGGAGGCATTCTATCTGTTGTTTTCCCCACTGTAGCCATATGTTTCTGACCCGCAAGGAACCTGGAGTGCCCTTGTGTCCTTTCCGACCTTATACTCTTCCCTTTTCTTTTCCTTTTCTGCTATATTGTTCCTTACCCTTCCTTTTCTTCTATGTCTTTTTCATTGATCTATATCTGCTGTAGTTTCCGGGGAGGCATTCTATCTGTTGTTTTCCCCACTGTAGCCATATGTTTCTGGACCCGCAGGGAACCTGGAGTGCCCTTGTCTCTTTTCCGATCTTATCCTCTTCCCTTTTCTCCTCCTTTTTTTCTCTATAGTGTTCCTTACTCTTCCTTCTCTTCTATGTCTTTTTCATTGATCTATATCTGCTGTAGTTTCCGGGGAGGCCTTCTATCTGTTGTTTTCCCCACTGTAGCCTTATGTTTCTGACCCGCAGGGAACCTGGAGTGCCCTTGTCTCTTTTCCGATCTTATCCTCTTCCCTTTTCACCTCCTTTTCTTCTATATTGTTCCTTACCCTTCCTTTTCTTCTATGTCTTTTTCATTGATCTATATCTGCTGTAGTTTCCGGGGAGGCATTCTATTTGTTGTTTTCACCACTGTAGCCAGATGTTTCTGACCTGCAGGGAACCTGGAGTGCCCGTGTCTCTTTTCCGACCTTATCCTCTTCCCTTTTCTCCTCCTTTTCTGCTATATTGCTCCTTACCCTTCCTTTTCTTCTATGTCTTTTTTTCATTGATCTATATCTGCTGCAGTTTCCGGGGAGGCATTCTATCTGTTGTTTTCCCCACTGTAGCCATATGCTTCTGACCCGCAGGGAACCTGGAGTGCCCTTGTCTCTTTTCCGACCTTATCCTCTTCTCTTTTCTCCTCCTTTTCTTCTATATTGTTCCTTTTCCTTCCTTTTCTCCTTTGCCTTTTTCATTGATCTATATCTGCTGTAGTTTCTGGGGAGGCATTCTATCTGCTGTTTTCCCCACTGTAGCCAGATGTTTCTGACCCGCAGGGAACCTGGAGTGTCCTTGTCTCTTTTCCGACCTTATCCTCTTCCCTTTTTTCCTGAGTTTTTCTTCTATTGTTCCTTACCCTTCCTTTTCTTCTATGTCTTTTTCATTGATTTATATCTGCTGTAGTTTGCGGGGAGGCATTCTATCTGTTGTTTTCCCTGCTGTAGCCAGATATTTTTGACCCGCAGGGAATCTGGAGTGCCCGTGTCTCTTTTCCGACCTTATCCTCTTCCCTTTTCTCCTCCTTTTCTTCTATATTGTTCCTTAATTACTCTTCCTTCTCTTCTATGTCTTTTTCATTGATCTATATCTGCTGTAGTTTCCGGGGAGGCATTCTATCTGTTGTTTCCCTGCTGTAGCCAGATGTTTCTGACCCGCAGGGAACCTGGAGTGCCCTTGTCTCTTTTGCGGTTTTATCCTCTTCCCTTTTCTCCTCCTTGTCTTTATATTGTTCCTTACCCTTCGTTTTCTTCTATGTCTTTTTCATTGAACTATATCTGTTGTAGTTTCCGGGGAGGCATTCTATCTGTTGTTTTCACCACTGTAACCAGATGTTTCTGACCTGCAGGGAACCTGGAGTGCCCTGGTCTCTTTTCCGACCTTATCATCTTCCCTTTTCTCCTCCTTTTCTTCTATATTGTTCCTTACCCTTCCTTTTCTTCTATGTCTTTTTTTTCATTGATCTATATCTGCTGTAGTTTCCGGGGAGGCATTCTATCTGTTGTTTTCCCCACTGTAGCCATATCTTTCTGACCCGCAGGGAACCTGGAGTACCCTTGTCTCTTTTCCGACCTTATCCTCTTCCCTTTTTTCCTCCTTTTCTTCTATATTGTTGCTTATCCTTCCTTTTCTTCGATGCCCCCCTAAAAGTAGATGGCGCAACTCCAAAACCAAAATACCCATAAGATGGCACCGCGCGGTGAGAAAGAAAACGGCGCTATTTTAGCTGGAACATAAATCGAGTTCCGCCAATTGAAAATAATCACCCTACTTTAAAATGAGAAGGTAGATGGCGCAACTCGTTTTGAGCCTATTTTGAGGCCGAAACGGACCTAAAATTCAACCTCAACGGAGCCATGCTTCCGTTGGGGTTGAAATTTTAGGCCCGAAAGCCGCCAACACCTGCGTAAAATAATAAAATTTTACGCGGGTTTTTTGTAGCCTCCAAATGGCCCAACATAAGCCCAAAACCGACCAAAATTCAACCTCAACGGAACCATGCTTCCGTTGGGGTTGAAATTTTAGGCCCGAAAGCCGCCAACAGAGCCCCAAGTGGCCCAACATAGCCTTCTATGTTGAGCCCATGTTTGGCCCAAAAAACGGGTCTTTTACGCCCTAAATCAGCGCCCAAAAGAGCCCCACTGTTTTTGGGTCATGTCCGGGCCAGATATGAGGGAGTTGCGCCATCTATGTGGGCATTCGCAGCCTGATTTTGGCGAATGAGTGGGAGTTGAGCCATCTATGTCCCAAAAAAGCAGCTTGATTCGATGTTGAGAAAAAATATGGGGAGAAACCAGCGCAGAAGATTGCAAAAAAAAAATCATTTTTGGGAACATAGATGGCTCAACTGACCTGTTTTAAAGGGAGTTGAGCCATCTATCCCCCATTTTTTTTTGTGACATAGATGGCGCAACTCAAGATTCTGAGCCTTCTACTCTTAGGGGAGAGTATGTCTTTTTCATTGATCTATATCTGTTGTAGTTTCCGGGGAGGCATTCTATCTGTTGTTTTCCCCACTGTAGCCAGATCTTTCTGACCCGCAGGGAACCTGGAGTGCCCTTGTCTCTTTTCCGACCTTATCCCCTTCCCTTTTTTCATCCTTTTCTTCTATATTGTTCCGTACCCTTCCTTTTCTGCTATGTCTTTTTCGTTGATCTATATCATTCTATCTGTTGTTTGCCCCACTGTAGCCAGATGTTTCTGACCCGCAGGGAACCTGGAGTGTCCTTGTCTCTTTTCCGACCTTATCCTCTTCCCTTTTTTCCTGAGTTTTTCTTCTATTGTTCCTTACCCTTCCTTTTCTTCTATGTCTTTTTCATTGATCTATATCTGCTGTAGTTTGCGGGGAGGCATTCTATCTGTTGTTTTCCCTGCTGTAGCCAGATATTTTTGACCCGCAGGGAATCTGGAGTGCCCGTGTCTCTTTTCCGACCTTATCCTCTTCCCTTTTCTCCTCCTTTTCTTCTATATTGTTCCTTAATTACTCTTCCTTCTCTTCTATGTTTTTTTTCATTGATCTATATCTGCTGTAGTTTCCGGGGAGGCATTCTATCTGCAAAATAGTTTTTTAGTTTTTTTTTCATAGTTCTACGACACCGGTCGTGGGGGGTACCCTTCGGTGAGCCTCAAAAACTCATTTTTTTATACAATATAAAAAGAAACTGATCATTTCGGGGGGATCTGTTTTTTTTGTTGAAACGTTCTAGTTTAGGAACTTCAGACATCCAGGGTTGCTACTCCCCAAAGGGAATTACGTATATGATATATACCCTCATACATGGAAGAGATCCAATTCCTTGAAGAATTACATACATAGAATATAGGTCCCAAGTGAAAATATTCATCATTTTTTTATCCCTCCTACCTTAATGAAATTATTTCAGGGGGGGTTACCCTCCAAAATAATTTTTTGAAAATAATTTCAAAAATCTAACATGTTGGATGTATAGATTTATAGACTCTAACCATTGCCAAAATAATTTCTGATTGGAAATTATTTTGAGGGATTTTGATGGGTTACCCCCCCCTCAAAATAATTTTGACGAAAACACTCTCACAGCAAAAAAATATTTCAAAATAATTTTGGTGTTTGACCTTGTTTTGATCCGATGACATATTCCACCTTTGGTCGTGCACTCAAGTTTCTGCAGGCTGTGTTCACACAGCACTTCTTCGCAGTGATGGCAGTGTTGTAACTTTCGGAGGAAACGATGTAGAACAATGCGATATCCCATCTTGCGCAATGTTGGGCTTGCAAAAGTGGCTTATTATGTTTTAGGTTTT
Source organism: Cladocopium goreaui (assembly GCA_947184155.2). Lineage (NCBI taxonomy): Eukaryota > Dinophyceae > Suessiales > Symbiodiniaceae > Cladocopium > Cladocopium goreaui. The sequence continues at coordinate 167,249 of CAMXCT020000007.1, forward strand.
TTGTTTTTTAGGATTGATGCGTTGCGAATCCTACAACGCAAATAAATTCAACATCATGTTTCATGTGTGCTCCCTGGTAGTCATGTCAGAATCCCACCAAAAATTAAGTTGCAGCGAGAACGCATCAAAACTTGCAACTCGAAACCAAACTCGTTCTTTAAGAAATTATTCAAAGGATCTTGGAGATGCCCTGCATTCCTCAAAAATCAATGTGGGAAGCTGCCAGAACCATCCAACTCGCCCATATACTGGAAACAAATGAAAAACCTATCAAAACCGAACGCTTCCCAAAAAAGAGTTCGTTGGAGGGAAATGAAGGGAATATTGGAGAAAAATGGGAAATATGACAGGTTAGGAAAATCACTACAGGAAAGGGCCAGGTTGAATACTATTTTGTGGTATTTCCCACGGGGAAAAATTATTTTAGGGGTATTGGAGATACCCTGCACTCCTCAAAAACCAAAGTGAGCAGCTGCCAGAACCATCCAACTCGCCCAGAAACTGGAAAAAAATGAAAAACCTATCAAAACCGAACGCTTCCCAAAAAAAAGTTCTTTGGAGGGAAATGAAGGAAATATGGGAGAAAGAGGGAAAAACATGAAAGGCTAGAAAAACCACTATAGCAAAGAGCTAAGTTGAATACCATTTTGTGCGATTTCCCAAGAGGAGAAATTATTCTAGGGGTATTGGAGATGCCTTGCACCCAAAATTCAAAGTGAGCAGCTGCCAGAACCATCCAACTCGCCCATAAACTGGAAACAATTGAACAATCTATAAAATCCGAACGCTTCCCAAAAAAGAGTTCTTTGGAGGGAAATGAAGGGAATATGGGAAAAATAAGAGGAAATATGACAGGTTAGGAAAATCACTACAGGAAAGGAATACTATCTTGTGGGATTTCCCAACCGGAGAAATTATTTTAGGGGTATTGGAGATACCCTGCACTCCTCAAAAATCAAAGTGAGCAGCTGCCAGAACCATCAAACCCGTCCATATACTGGAAACAAATGAAAAACCTATCAAAACCGAACGCTTCCCAAAAATGAGTTCTTTGGAGGGAAATGAAGGGAATATGGGAGAAATAATGGGAAATATGACAGGTTAGGAAAATCACTACAGGAAAGGGCCAGGTTGAATACTATTCTGTGGGATTTCCCAAGAGAAGAAATTATTCTAGGGGTAGTGGAGATATCCTGCCCTTCCCAAAAATCAAAGTGAGCAGCTGCCAGAACCATCCAACTCGCCCAGAAACTGGAAAAAAATGAAAAACCTATCAAAACCGAACGCTTCCCAAAAATGAGTTCTTTGGAGGGAAATGAAGGGAATATGGGAGAAATAATGCGAAATATGACAGGTTAGGAAAATCACTACAGCGTCACTACAGGAAAGGGCCAGGTTGAATACCATTCCGTGGGATTTCCCAAGGGAAGAAATTATTCTAGGGGTATTGGAGATACTCTGCACTCCTCAAAAATCAAAGTGAGCAGCTGCCAGCTGAATAAAAAAATAAACACCGAATGCTTTCCCTTTCACAGTCATTCCCACCGAGTGTTCTTTGGAAGGAAATGAAGGGAATGTGAGAGAAATGTGGGGAAGTATGAAAAAAAATTGAAATATGTAGGAAAGAACCCAGTGATGAAGATGATGGTTGAACATTTTTTTTTGCGGGAATCCCCAAGTGTTTTTTTTTAAATCTTTTTTTGTTCAACCATTTAAAATTTAGATGAAGTTATGTCAAAACATAGTTATTCCAGGGTATATTTGAAGGCTTAGATTATAATTCGCATATTCCAATATGCACATCCGTAGGCCCACTGCTTAGGAAAATTATTCAACAACATGTTTTCTTTAAACATATTCCAAAACCTGGTTGATACCCCCGCGTTTTTCTTGAAGGGATGGAATATCCCCGGTACACCTGCGAAGGCGATCATGTCGGGTAGGGGGGGGGTCCCAAAGTATACATATGTAAAGATGGGAGTCTCCGGAGGGGGGCAAAATAATTACCTCCCCAGGGGTTGAAATAATTTTTACGAAGGTTCACCACCGTCGATGAAGGGGAGGGGGGGGTCTATCGTAAGAAATTATTTTACCCTAAAGAGGGTTGTTTCGTATAACAACCGAAGACACTATCAACCCCCTGAAAATAATTTTGGAAATTATTTTGAGGAGGGGGGGAGGGGGGGGGTAGTTTAGGTAGGGTAGATATTTTTTGGGGGAACACCACCCAATTCCATTGGTTTTCATTGCAACTAGTTTTTGTTTTCATAGTTCTACGACACCGGTCGGTGAGCTTGAAAAACTCATTTTTTAATACAATATAAAAAGAAATTGATCATTTCGGGGGACCTGTTTTTTTTGTTGAAACGTTCTACTCTGATGTCAAAGTAGACGCTCAGAATCTTGAGTGGCGCCATCTATGTCATATGCAAAATGCGGGGGATAGATGGCTCAACTGCCATTCAAAACAGGTCAGTTGCGCCATGTATCCCTAAAAATGACTCATTTTTTTGCAATCTTCTGCGCTGTTTCTCCCATATGTTTTTTTCTCAACATCAAGCTGCCTTTTTGGGACATAGATGGCGCAACTCCCACCCATTCGCCAAAATCAGGCTGGGAATGCCCACATAGATGGCGTAACTCCCTCACTCATATCTCCCGACATCCATAAGCCAACCTAACCAACATATGCCACATAGATGGCGCAACTCCCTCACATCTCCCGACATCCATAACCAACCTATAGCCAAAATATGCCACATAGATGGCGCAACTCCCTCACATCCTGACATCCATAAACCAACCTAACCAAAATATGCCACATAGATGGCGCATCTCCACATAGATGGCGCAATATTTTACAATTTCAATATATGCATTCTGATTATTTTTAGATGTATAATATTTACATACCGTGAACCCCCCGTTATTGGCAGATATGTTTCTTATTTTTTCATCTTTTTTCTAACGGATGTAGGGTTTAGGGTTAGACACGATATATTTTGATAGACATGTAATTTTTCAACATATGTTGGCAAAAAAAACGAAAAAACCCGGGGTACTACCACGATAGGTCCTCAAACACTCTTTGTGGGGACCTATCGCCTGAGTCCTGGTGGTTTTGCCTCCTGTCTTGGGATAACTTTGATGTCTTTCCTGGTGGTTTTGCTTCCTGTCTGGGGATAACTCTGATGTTTTTCCTGGTGGTTTTGCCTCCTGTCTTGGGATAGCTCTGATGTCTTTCCTGGTGGTTTTGCCTCCTGTCTTGGGATAGCTCTGATGTCTTTCCTGGTGGTTTTGCTTCCTGTCTTGGGATAACTCTGATGTCTTTCCTGGTGGTTTTGCCACCTGTCTTGGGATAGCTCTGATGTCTTTCCTGTTGGTTTTGCCTCCTGTCTTGGGATAGCTCTGATGTCTTTCCTGGTGGTTTTGCCTCCTGTCTTGGGATAATTCTGATGTCTTTCCTGGTGGTTTTGCCTCCTGTCTTGGGATAATTCTGATGTCTTTCCTGGTGGTTTTGCCTCCTGTCTTGGGATAACTCTGATGTCTTTCCTGGTGATTGATTGTAGGGGTTTGGGCAATCCGGAACTTGCGCCAGAATGGGTTTCCAAGTTTCAAACGGATTTCGATCGCGTTGTGAGGACTTGTATTTGTTGATGTTTTTTTTACCGCAACGTTTGCGTCCTCAGCGCTTCACCACATCAACGCCTCAGTGCCTCATGGCTCCGTTACATTCGGGGTGGCTGCCTCAGATTTGGAGTTATATGAACATTCAAACATTTTTTTCTTGGACACTGATACACAATCGTCAAATCAATTTGCCATTAGGTATTTTTCTTCACTACAAAAACGCACTTGCTTTGTTGCAGGTTGTACAAGGCAACCAACGTAAATTGGCACCACTGTGTGCCAAAGACAGGTTTAGAGAAACTCGGCCTCGCTGTGAAGGGGACGTTGATTGGGGTCATCGAAAACATCCATTCGACTTGTCAAAAAATTATGTGGGGTGGCAAACACATTCTAGGGTGCATGCATTGGACGTGTCCATTTTGTTTGTGCAATAGACCTCGGACATGGTCCGTTTGTTACCCCTTGGCCATTGCTGGCGTTCTTTCGTTTAGCTGGCATGTTGGATCATGGTGGATCGTGTTGCAACATGTTGGATGATGCTGGGTGTGGTTGGATCATGTTGTGTGAGATTAAAGATGATGAGTGATGACCACAATTATATATTTGCATTCTCCCCTCCGAAAATATTTGTTCCATGCTATGCTTAGGAATCCTTTGGGTATCCAATTCCCGGGCCTCCGGGTGGACATTTGCATTGGGGTATCAGAAAGAATGAGAGTCTTTTACAATGAAATGTTCCTGGCAAATAGGTGCCCTTCACAGAAACTGCTAAAAACTCACCAAAAAAACATGTTTGGTACACAAGGGGTTTACCCGGACGGGCATGATCAATTGTCGTTTTCAAATCTTAGTTTTGATTCTTCACTTATCAGTATTTAATTCATGTGTCCAAAATGGTGTTTTCGACTTGACGCCCTGTCGAGTTGTGAACACTTCAGTTTCATCAATGGTCATATCTTTTGCTTCGATGATCATATATGTTGTGGGTCTGTCAACTTCCAACTTGCTGAACATTTGGAATTTGGAAACAAACATTTCGGGCGTTCCGGAATTTTCACCATGGGCTTCAACTGTCATTTGTCGTCCTTGTTCCTGTGGATCCAGGAGTCATCCACAGGCGCTGTTATTAGCACACACCCCACTCAACCCCACCCCTCCCCGCCTCCCCGCCCCACACTTTTCCACGTAGTATTAAGCACGCGCTGACGTGCAGGTGAGCTTCAAGCAACATAGCATCAAAGAAGTGTGCAAGTGCTCAGATTTGAGCAGCATAGAATCTCGCATGTGCAAAAGAAATCGATTCGACCCCGTCCTTGTAACCCCTCCCGGTCCAACCAACATGTTGCGCTTTGTGTTGTTAGTAAAAACGCCCTTCAAAATATCTTACACAATATTTCACGGTTCTTCGGACCATGACGAAACTCCTGGCCGTCTTGCTTTCCAGGAGACCCTTGTTCGCCTTTTTCATCGAATTCCTTGAGTGAGAAATTCGGCTACAAGGGTGCAACTCGGATGTCACATTCCACTCGGTTCAGTTAGGAGAAGCGCCAAGAAATGGACAGACTTCCAGAGAAATTTCAAGAGAGGAGTGGAACTGGAAGTCAAGTGATTGAATGAAAACAAAACATGAAATGAGATGAGAGCCAGGATCATAGCCGCAATGAAAAAGAACAGGAAGGGCTGGTTCCGGCTGTGCCAGGTGCACCATCACGAGTTGCCAACGAGGAGCAAAAATATTTCGAAGTCCGAATTCACAAAGTCATGACCTCAGTGACCTCAGTGACCTCAGTGATCTAAATATTGGTCATGTGTGCCATATTGGGTGATGGATGGGGATGGTCAGCGACCCGATATATAATAGGGATTTGAATTATCCATGATCAGGAATCACCAATGATAATGATAGTGGAATGACCATAACCATCCATAACCCATATACCATATTATACCATCATATACCAAGTTTTGCTCATGGCACATGTGCTGTCACCTATGGAAACGCCCCGTCGACCACCTAGGCCACCAAAATCCTAGGAGCGGTTCTGCCCTTGGGGGTCGATGCCAGCGGAACACCGGGCAGTCATGAGCAATTCAAATCCAACTCGAACATCTCGAACAGTGTGATTTGTTTCGGAAATAAAGAAATGAGTGCCAGGGCAACCCATCAGCGGCACATGTCTGAGAATTTGGAGACAAAGTTATCAGCAGGTGTGTTAGGGGTGAAGGCTACATGACCACATCTAGAGCGCACGACTTTGATCTTAATCTGTCCCTTGTTAAACCATTCCTGCAGTGCAATGCAGTACATGATTTTGTGCTATTACAATTTTCCCTTTGTATGCAAATTGCAAAGTCGCGGTTGACCATGTTGCAAGGATTTGCTGTCCAATGAACCCCCAACCCTTGGGACAAAGTCCTTAGATTGATTCTGACATGTCTCCAAGACCAACTTCAAATTGAACGCTTATTGTGTCAAAAGCTTAGTGAGTTCAGCCACGCATCATGTTCTCGGCCGGGTTGAATTTCTGGTTTCAACCTTGATGTTTCACCAATCGCTTTTCACGCCCAAGTTGAATACATGCTTTCTTGGACATAAACGCTGTCTGCTGTGGCAACAACAGTCTTGATAAGGTGACGGCCCACTATCCAGGCGAGGTTTGGTGAGATAAGACCCTAATGATTTGCTTATATGCACTTATGGGCCTATGGCCTATGGTCAACTGTGAGATGGCATGTTTTTGTTGCTAGGACACAGGATGATTTGATTGATATGATTTGGTTACCAAGAAATGCCCATTGAACCCGTGCATCCATTGAATCTATTGGATTCAGTTTGTGGCTGCAGGCGAATCCGCAGAATTCGTTGAAGCACGAAAGAAATCTTTTGTCCCGGGCAAGAAGACCGCACCGGGGTCGTGCCATGAGGAGCCCGCTGGTTCCATGGTGATTCAATGGTTGGTTGCAAGTTGGTGCTTTGAGCGGAGACTTTCATGTTTTTACTAGGTTTCACTGGGTGTATATATATATATAATTATATATACCTATACTGGTTGTGCACAGGTGCTAGTTGCTGTTGTATGCTGGCTAGTTCACCTGTAAAACAGGTTATCAGCCGTAACGTAACTTCTCCTTTTCTAGGTATGTCTGCCCCCTCGGGTTCTTCCACCGAGGGCACCGGTAACCGTTCAATCTCTGACGCTGCCATGGCGAATCCGGGGACATTACCTATCAGTGACTCTCCTTTCTCAATGGACATAAGCACCCCACCTGGTTCCGACAAATCTAGAAGCTTAAGGGAACGACGCCACCTACCACCATTGAGTAACGCAGTTGTGCCTTCTCATGTGGGTTTCAATCATCGTGGATATGTCCCCCAAGCCGCTCGGGAGGGTGGGCCACCGACTGGCCAGTTGAACCAAATGAATGTTCACAATACTTATCATCACAATGTGCATGTTGACAATCCTCAGGTAAACTTTGTCGAGCCTTCATTCCCATGACCCTGCTATGACACGCCTTGTGGAAACAACGGCCGAACTCCGCCATCGTGAGGCGTTGGCCCAGGCTGAAGCACATGCAGAAGCCGTCCACACGGCAAAAACCGAGGAATTGGTGGAAGCATTGCGAGTCCGTGAGGGTATCGAAAGTCAGAGGGCCCTAGATGCAATGACGTCCAAAGAGCAAGAAGTATTGAGATTGAGAGCACAGTATCGGGAGAATTTGAAGCATGAGGCACACGAACATGTGAGGTTCCAAGAGGCTCAAATGAATGAGAAAATTCAAGCTTATCAACGTGTCATCGATGCCAATCATTGACAGTCGCTTTCCAGTAAAGAACAGGAGATCCTTGAACTAAGAAGGCAGGCTGAGGAAGAAAGACGCATTCAAAATGATCGCATTACTCAACTTGAACAAATGGTTCAAGCCCAAATGCAACATAACCTCAAATTGCAGAGTATGCTCGATTCCCAGTTTGCCCACACACGTCCGAGTCCGATCGTCGAGACTGCCGCAATGACGACTACTGCTACGGAAACCGTCACACCATCCGCAACAGGGTTTGAGTTTGTCCGACCAACGTCGAAAGCTGTTGCAGCTGCACCACCTCCTAAGACCAATTTTCCTCCGACACCCACAAGGCCGATTGTGTTTTCTCCTCCACAGGGTGGGACGTTGGGAAAGGAAGATGAAATTGAGATTGTTTATCATGATCCAAAATACTCCGGTCCGACCCAAGTGAAGAAAGAACCTGGCATTTCCAGATCTTCGGATGCTCCACGCCCTCCGGAAGGAGCTGCCGCCAGTCTTTTTGGTGCTAATCCTTCCAATAAGAGAGGCGGCTCTCTTGTGCCCACGCAACGCTATTCCCTGACTGACCTAGGTCCCGATGACATGGACTACTTCGAGCCGGGTGATGATGATGGGCCGGATGGCAATGATCCAGGGGACGGGGGAGATGGGAATGGAGGAGGGGGCGATGGTCCTCCCACACCACCGGAGCCAAATGATTATCATCCGGGAAAGAAGAATAAGACTGGTTCTGATCCTCCAGATGGTGGTGATGGCGGTGACAATGACCCTGATAAGAACGAAGAGGATGATGAAAGTTCCGTCCTAGGATGATCAAACTTCTGGGTGGTTTTGTCGACCAGAAGAATGATGATAGGCCCAAAGTCAAGGAAGCTGACTCTATTAAGATCCCTGCTTTTCATTTGGCCGAAACCTATCGCAATTGGAGAATCAAAACACATGAGGCGGTGGTAGCCGCATCAACCGACCCCGACAATGCCTTCAAGTGGGTTAGTGAATCTTGGAAAGAGGATCAGACACTTGAAGCGCTCCGGAAGGTTGTGCCGTTTGCGACACTAGATGCCAAGCTACTTTCTGCTCTTACAAACATAATTACAGGTGACTTCGCCCGTAAGGTTGATACCTTCAAGGAAACTGAAGCCACTGCTGGGCGGATTGTTCGGGGGAGACAAGTGTTATTCATGCTCCATGACCATTTCAGCACAAACATCAAACACGGAGCCACTTATGCCCTCCAAGATTTGTTCAGTGTCCAATTGCGTGGGGAGAATCTGAAGGCATTCATTTCGAACTGGGATCAAGTGTTGGCCGGTATTGTTCAAACACCAGATGGAAGCGTACTGGAGACACTCTTCTACAAACAAGTGAAGAATTGCAAGGCTATCCAACATGACATGAATGAGTATCACAGAGCCGATGAAGGAACTGAAAAGAGAACTTACAGTTTCCATGTTTCTGCCGTCAGACGCCACCTCGACCGTGAGAGGCTGGAAGCAAATCGTGATCGAGTTGCCAAAGGTCTTTCTGGTGCTGGCCGTCCCTCCACTCCTGCAGTCGGGCAAGACCGGCTTCATACCGAAGGGGTACTGTGTGGCATGGAACAAAGGGGGCTGTAATAAAGACAACTGTACTTACAAGCATGAAACCCCAAAGCCACGTGACAAGAGTCGAAAGCCCAGCAAGACTAGAGGTCGCTCCTCTGAACGTTCTGGGTCACCCAAGCCAAAGGGTAAGGGCAAAAGAATTTGCAAATTTTGGAAGCAGGGGCGTTGTGATCGTGGGGCAGAATGTAACTTCCCTCATGAGGGTTCAGCCGGGAAACCTAGACAGGCCACTCCTGCCCGATCGGCTAGTGGCGATGGTAAGAACAAAAGAAAAACCGGAAAGCACCCAAAAAGGAAGGGGTCTAGAAGCTCTAGCCGCTCTAAGAGCCCGAAGAGTCCCAAGTCCCCCAAGTCCAAAGGATCAGGGGGTAGTTCCGCGAAACCAACTTCAGCTGCCGTTTGCTTAGTCACATTCCATGCTTGCGTTGTTTATCACGGGTAAGGAAACCTTCCCCTGGGGACACCAATTTGATGTTGACCCAGTTGCTGTGAATGATGCCGCATTAGTCGGTACCATGTCGGCCGGGTCTGTTTCCAATTGCCTTCGAGGATTTGAGAGCAAGTGTGCCTATTTATGTGACACCAACTTTGGTTGCAATGAATGTGTCCCTAAGGCAATTTCTGCCACCCCTGCGGAGTGTAAAGAAGACGTAAAGGGAGCGATCAACCTCAATTTAGACTGGATAGCAGATACAGGAAGTGCCCAAGATCTGGTGAATGATAGTGAGTTACCCGATGACTATGGATACTACCCCGACAATCCTATTCGCATGATCACCGCCAACGGCGAAAGCTCATCATGGAAGCAAGAGAGAGTGTTCGTTCCAAAATTGGGGAAAACCATTGATCCATATCTTGTCAGAAGTTCGCCTCCTGTCATTTCCGTCGGAATGAGGTGTGTCGATGACGGCTACGACTTCATATTGAACCTCCTTACATGGTAAAACCGAATGGGGAACGCATCGAGTTAGTTGTCAGAGATTATGTACCCTACTTTGCAAACAATTCGAAAACAGTTTCCGCTCCATCCACTCAGCCTAGACCAAGTATTGCCACTCCAGCATCAGATGAAGCACAACAATCTCCGGAACCCGATGGGGATATCGAAATCATTGGTGATGAACCCATTGATGTTCCAGAGCCCCAGCCAATCCTCGCTGAGGCGATTGAGGATCCTGATGCTGACCGGAAGGTTGAGCCACCTGCTGAAAGCAAGTCTAAGGGAAGCAGCAGTAGTGTCAATGAAGGGAGTGAAGATTTCAAAAGGTCACTTGGGGAAAAAGCTTTGAGGAAAGAAGCCAAATCAACCCATCATATGCTTACCCATATTCCTAAGAATCCCTACTGCGACATTCGCCAAAAGGCAAAGATGTTCAAGCCACCCTCAAGAGCCGTAGGCGGATCAACCAAGGTTGAGGCTGAGAAGTTCGGGGACCATATCACTGCTGATTTCATTGTCACCCGAGATGAAGATGAGTTGGGAATTGATGAAGAGAAAAATGCGCTCGTAGCGAAAGACATAGCCACAGAATTTATGTATGTCTATCCCAATGCAAGAAGAACCACCAATGCTGCTACTCTGGCTATCAAACACTTTGTTGGACACAATGATGAGATTGGAGTCTTCTACAGTGACAATGCACCTGAATTGATATCTGCAATGAAGATATTACAGTGCCGTCATGTGTTAAGTAGAGACTACATTTCAAAATCCAACGCTCAAGCCGAAAGAGCAGTCCGGTCAGTTTTGGAAGGAACCCGTGTCAATTTGCTTCAAGCAGGTTTGAACCACTGGCACTGGCCTCATGCTGCCCGTCATTGGTGCTTCGTGCAGAATGTCATTGCAACGGGGGGCGACAAATCACCATGGGAGTTAAGATTTGGGCCCAAATTCGAAGGGCCGCTCATTCCGTTTGGATGCGTAGTAGACTACTGGATTGGTCCACGGAAGAAGAACAAAGACGGACTTCGATTTGATCCGACATCAAGCCCTGGTTTATTCCTAGGCTATGCCATTCACCCAGAATTCATGTGGAGAAAAGAATTCATGGTTGTACCAACAAAAGATCTCGTTGAAAATGAAGCCAACGGAACTGCCTCAACTTTGCGGGTCCTCAAGATCAATAAACCCGACGAAACTCAGTATCCACTCCAAGGTCGAACTTCTTTTGGAAGGGATGACCCAGGACTCTCTGAAGCTCTGGGGAACCAAGAGCCGACCTTGGAAGATCAAGATGCTAAGATGGTTGACGATGATAAAACCCCAAGGGAAGATTTCCATGCGTCCACGGCCCATGCTGTTCACGATGAAACCTGGTTACCAGTCATGAGGCATATCAAGGATCGTGAGGGGTGGCATGAATATGCTGAATGTCACGTGAATGTGAAGAGAGATGCTGAACACTACATCTCGCCGATCAGCAAAATCTCAGTTGAAGATTGCCCCTACCAACCACATGCCACAGAAAAGGGGATGCCTGGTTCATCTTAGAACAAAACTTCATTTTGTGGCCGAAACATGAGGACTGGAACGAAGCTGTCGCTACATGCGAGGTGATGCTCACAATTTTCCACAAGGGCGTCATCGACCTCCGTCAAAAGGCCTGAAGAGGAGGTCAAGCTGGATGAGGTAGTCCCTGGGGACGACCCGTCGGATAAGGACTTGATCGAGGTCATTAATCCATCAACTGGAGTAGTCGAGAAGATCAGAAGAGATGACCCTCAATACTACAGTGCCGATGGTTTCAAGACGAGAAGGTACAGGGGATCAAGTAAACCAATTGACATTCCTTCTTTTGTTTGGCAATCGATGTCTGTTAAAGCCAGAAGGGAAGCCATTACAAAAGAGCAGATGAAGCTGGCTAGAAGTGGAGCTGAGAAGAAGAAGGCCTCTAGAGCCGAACAAGAACTTGCAAAGCTTGAGAAAACGAAGAAGGGCGTTGCAAGTATAATAAATCAACTCCACCATGCTTACCACTCAGACGATGATGATGTTCCGACCATGCCGACTTGCAAGTACTCCCAAGATAGGCACAGGGTTAAGTGCGCCCGGGTTAGTATAATGAGCGAGGAAAAGATCATAAATACTCTTGTGGCCCGGCCAGTCAACAAGAAAGAAATAAGATCTAACCCTAAAGCTCAGGAATCTCTTGACATTGAGTGGAACAAACTCGTCAAGAAAACTGCCTGGTTGTACGATACCGTTCAAGAGTGGAGCACAGTCTCCGATGGTGCCAAGAAGAAGGGAAGAAAGTACATGTTGGAAAGGTCTTTGAAATTTGCGTGGAAAAGGGAAGTGAACTTCCACTGGGTCATAAGCTTAGGAAGTTTAAGGGCAGAACCGTATTCCAAGGAAATAACGTCCGTGATGAAAATGCCGACGTTGCCCTATTTTCTGAGCTAGGCTCATCCCCTGAAACAATGGAGGCGGGGAAATCAGTGGATGCCTATGGTTCACAACCTGGACATGTCACCCAACAGAATGATGGGGTACAAGCGTACACTCAAGCACTTATGGAAGGGATTGAGACGTGGGTGGAGCTTCCAGTTGACAGATGGCCCAAACATTGGGTAGGCAAGTATAGACGCCCAGTTGTGCTACCTCGCATTGCACTATACGGTCACCCTGATTCGGGGGGATTATGGGAGATGCATTGTGAAAAGATGCTCATAGCTGTGGGGTTCATCATGCCTGACCCGGAAGGGTGGCCATCAGTGTTCTTTCACCCTCAATTGAAGCTTCTTCTGGTTGTGTACGTGGATGACTTCAAGATGTCAGGTCCCAAAGAGTCAATGTCGAAAGGATGGGAGTTAGTAGGATCCAGAATCGACATGGATGTCGCTACTGATATCGGTCGATACCTTGGATGTGACCATGTACAAGAACTTCAAGTTAAGTTGACTGTCCATGATCCCCCTTTCGCCTATCTATTTGACAAGTCCCTTCCTGATCCCGCCGCCAAGGAGGCTGCAGCAGCGGAGAGGACTCAGGACTTTTGGGAAGTTGATGCACCAAAAGGAGTCTACATAAGACATCACTGTCAACCGAGGAAGGGATACTATGTTCCAGGTGAAGAAATCATAAATGCATGTGACTTGAGTAACATGAGGTATACGGACTTTGTGCAAAGCACATCGGAAGATGATGCCGTTTCAGAATGGGACACGTACCTTGATGAAGCGGGGGGCTATGCACAAGGGAAACGAAAGCCTGCAATGTGGGTAGGAGGAGCCACTTACCTATTTACCAAGTCATGCAAAGATCCCAAAGTTGCAGTTGCATCAATTAAAAGACACAAGAACTCCGCGAAGAAGAAACCTCTAGAGCTCAGGGTTTCCGGTGCATGGACCAATTGTTCAAAGACCAACCCTGTATGTCCAAGCCAGTAAACGTAATGACTTATGATATGCAACCTTTCTTGCAATCATGCATTGACCGCTGCCAGGCACTTGCCGGCAAAGATGCCAAGCCTTTGAAACAGGTGTCTACTCCGTTCCACGAGGAAAAGATTGCTAGACCCCTGGAAGGGGAGTCCGAGCCGAAAGGTGCCCTTGCTCCGATAGCAGCCAGAGTCCTTATGAAAATATTGTTTGCTGCCCGTATGGCAAGATATGATTGCCACGGGCTGTCCAGGGCCTTGCTGCAAGAGTAACAAAGTGGTCAACAGATTGTGACAAAGCCTTGCATCGTTTAATTTGTTACATCCATTCTACGTTGGACTACGAGCTCAAAGCATTCGTTGGATATAGAGTTGAAGAGTGCAAGTTATGCTGTTTTGCCGACGCCAACCACGCCGGTGAATATGATAATAAGAGCACCACCGGTTGTTTCTTAGTCCTCAATGGCCCCAACACGTACTTCCCACTCACAGCTTTCTCAAAGAAGCAAACGTCTGTTTCGATTTCTAGTACCGAAGCTGAGGTAGTAGCTGCCAATATATCCCTCCGCGCTGTAGGACTGCCTTCATCTGGTTTGTGGGCCTACCTCCAGAACGCGGGGGGGATCAAGCACTCCGGGAGGTTTGCCAAATGAGCATGAAAATTCAACCTGAGAAAGACGGTGAATACTGGGAGTTTATAAGGGGAAGAAGATTACTTGTCAGAGTCCACCCAAACAAACAGCCCATCTTTTCCATCCGGACGAGGCCAGAACAATTCCCATTCCAATTAAACGCATTGGGTACGCCAGAACTACAATCTATGTATCCTCTGGTGTAATGGACTTCATTCCGGACAATTGGAAAAAGAGGGGAAACCGACCGGTTGACAAGCAATAGACAGGTAAGACCTTTTTCCGTGTATTTGGTCCATATGACTCCGACTATGAAGTTGAAGCATCGGAAGTTCGGGAAGCACTCACAGATTTTGAATTTGTAGGGCAAGAGAAAATGGGTGATTACATGGTGTCACTCTTCCCTCCCGAAGCATCCGTGGTACCTTCGTCGAGGACAACCAAGCTACCATCAGGATCTTGGAAAACGGGAAGTCACCTACCTTTCGTCATACTGACAAAACCCAACGGATCAACTTGTCATGGTTGTCAGAGCAGTACAAGAGGGGATGGTATGATTTGAGGTATGGACCATCGAAAATGCAGGTAGCCGACATATTAACTAAGCCTTTCACTAACGCTGAAAAATGGCGGTTCGCCTTGGCCCTCAGAAAGGCGGCCAAGCACTGAACATGCCTTTTGGCGCCAGGATGCAAACTTTCAAGTCGAACAAATCCCTGCCGAGTTTCGTCTCACCATTTACGAGCGCGTGCTCCAGTGGGAGAAGCGTCTCGCTGAGATTCGTGGCTCGTGCGTAGCTTGCGTCTTCCCTGACGGCTACGAAGGGGCCAGTTAACAAGATAGGGTCCGGCCAGGTCCCCATTGGCGACGTCATAGACGCTCTTGTCAGCAAGGATGCCAATGACACTCAGAGACCTATGGTGAATTGATTGAGGTTGTGAAGGACATTCCTGCAGCTCTCTTCGGATCTGTGGAATGCCCGCTGGAAGGTGAGGCCGATCTTGTCATTGTTGGAGACTCCTCGTTTGCTTTGGTGGCTAATCATGATAGCCCGACCAAGTGTTCCCGGCTGGCTTTTGGTGAGCTGTTGCAAGCCAAAGAGTACGCACTGAAACAAATTCGCACAGTCTACTCTGGCCTGAAGTGGGGAAAGGGGCTTTCTGCCATCAATCATCAGGTGTGGGAGCTCATCGATAAGGTGGAAAGGGAAAACCGATTTCCAGGTCGCCCCACACTCCCGATCTTGGTGGTTGTCGGCTGGGCCGGCAACGACGCGCACCGCGACTTCGGTCAAAGTGATTGCTCGACGAAGAAAGCGGTAGACGAGCTTTCTGTTGAATTGGTGGTCGTGTAGGTGACAATTGTCATATTTTCCACCCTGGGCCATCATTGTGGAGCTCACACATTGCACTCCTCGTTCTGCCAACCAAGTCATGTGCTTCCCATTTCACGGTTGTAGGATGGTGGAAGTGAGTACCCGGTATGGTCACCGTTCCCGATAACTTGGACTGAAAGAACCCTTGGATCGTTGTGAATTTCCACTAGCCCCTCCAGAGAACGCTGCACCTTCTTGTACTGCTCGTCGAAGTAGTCGGCTGCAACCTTCCGGTCAGCTTCAGATTTGGTGAGGTTCGTGGAAGGGATCCAAGTGCATCCTTGGTAACACCTTCGCCACTATGTCGAGAGCTTCATCAAGAGTGAGCAAGACCGTGTGGCCGCAGTCCATCTTTTTCCAACGATGGTCCAATTCCGATTGGCTTTGTCTCGAACTCAGGAAGTCATGCAAGCCCTCTCACCGGCACAGAAGACGGCGACTGCTGCCCAGGTCTTCGATGAAGCTGATGAAGAAATTCTCATGTGGGTGCATGCAGGAATCCTTGAGGCGAACGATGAAGCCACCCGAGGGTCGGCCAAAACCCACGGACTTTACAGATGAAGAGACGTCGTCAATTGTCCCAGTGGACCCAACCATTGAAGATGCTGACGCTGAGGAACAACGTGCCCGGCTCCACCTTCAAGAGGACCTCAACCAGGCAGTCGCCGACGGCTTCTCCGTGGCGACTGTGATGAGCCCATTGATCTTGAACCTGAGGTGGCCGGCGACACTGACGACGATCTCGTCGAGATCATTCCTGAAGCCGACGACTGGGACTTGGTGACGGACGACAAGATCATTGTCAACCCCTTCGACGAAAAGGTCAAGGAAGAGTTCAAGGAAAACGTGATCCCTGAGGGGCAGGCCAAGGAGATCGAGGACATCAACAAGATGCCATCGGGAACGACGGCCGCTGAAGTTGTGACTGAAGCTGTCAAGAAGATCACGGACTCTACCGCCTCATGGGAAGAGATCAAGTCCAATGCAGGGGTCGGGGTGACCGCTGAATAGGAAGACAAGATGAAGTCGTCTGGAGTCTCAGCTGTTAGCGTGGTTGGTGATGCTGAAGTTATCCCAATGGATGTCGATGTGACCAAGGAGGGTGGTGATGCCACCCGGAAGGGTGAGCCGGATGTTGCTGTTGTTTCTGAAGCTGCTTCTTCCTCTGAGAAGCCCGCCGTGGATAAGACTGCGATTGTTGACATGACCGGGAAGTCTATTGAGGTTGACAAGCCAGTCGGAAGGCCGGCCGAGAAGAAGATGCCGAAACCTGAGAAGCAGAAAGCACCCGAGTCAAAGCTATGCCGAGACCCAAAGCTCCTCGTCTCAGTGCTGAAGCAGACCTTGCGCTCAAGAAGCTGGAGGAAGCCACTGACCGGCAAGAAGGAGCGGTCTGGCTCGACCCAAACGACATGGCATCGAGGATCCCGCGAGAGTACTGCGGGCAGGGGAGGATGAGATTCATTTCAACCAAGCTCTCCTACATTCATCCTCCGTGGCCATACCTTGAGTTACGGGGCACCGTCCGCTGACATGGATCCCTTGGAGATGTCGATGGACTTCAATGCGGTGATGAAATCTCTTGGGCACTACGTCTCCTCACCGAAGATCAGGGAAGTTCTCTCCGTTGTCAGGAACAACGAGTCCAGACGCTTTCAGGTGAAAGTGGCACAGCCTGATTTACCTGAGGCAACCTGGAAGGGTTTGCCGTGGAAAGCTGTGGCCATTCGAGCCGTCCAAGGACACAATCGTGTGGTGGTGGAGAATGCCAAGGTCTCCAGGCTCGTCAAACATGTGTTCACCCTCGATCCCTTGTTCAAGAAGGAAGATTTGGATGGGGTCAAACTTCCACGCACAAACCTTAGACTTGATTTGGTGCCGGAGCTAATGCAAGAGCTGCCGAGAGTGATTTATCACTCGTGTGATCGGTTCGCAAACAGGCAGAGCTCACAATTTTTTCATTGCCTCGCACCCATGGGATGATGCTGTTGGGGGGGAAAAAGCTCGCGGGAACGCGAGCCAGGAAGCAATTTTATCTTGCAATTGACACCGAGCTCGTG
This sequence comes from Cladocopium goreaui, assembly GCA_947184155.2. Classification (NCBI taxonomy): domain Eukaryota; class Dinophyceae; order Suessiales; family Symbiodiniaceae; genus Cladocopium; species Cladocopium goreaui. The sequence continues at coordinate 184,739 of CAMXCT020000007.1, forward strand.
GTCCAGAACGGTTGCCGCCTCTTCAGGACAGACGAGGCCATCATTAGCCCAGACTGGATTAGCAACGAATGCCTGGTCTGCGCATATGACTGCCTGAGCCGAGAGTTCGCTTGGGTCAACCGCCCATACGAGTTGACCAGGAACGGGTACAATGCAAAGATGAAGAATCACAGGGGCAAAGACACCCCGAGAGCTGAGGCATTGACCCAGAGTTCCTATGCGAGAGCCCGTGCAAACCTCAAGAGCTACCCCGAGCAGGGCAAGAACCTCCGACCAGGTGAGATGAGGATGACCACTGATCCTGAGGAACTTCCACCTTTGGTTCGAAAACGTGAAGGGCTACATGGTCCATTCAACCACTCGATCGCCCTGAGGACCGCTTCTTTTGGAGCTCTCTCCAAAGCCGAAACGATCCGAAAAGGCAAGGGTCGTGGCAAAGGAAGAGGGAAAGGAAGCCGTCCGGGAGGGCTGGCCGGGAGATCAACCAATGCGGAGGATTACATCTTCAGCAACAAGGTGGAGGTCCAGCAGGTTCGATGCCACTTTTGCGGCGACAACAACGTTGAGGGGACCCACAAGTGTCAGTCCTGCTTCAAATGGCTCGGAGTAGTGTAATTTTGGCATTTTGAAGGACGCCGCACAAACTCATGCTGGCAGATATGGGAAGCTAGGGTTCCGATCTATTCAGGATCGAATGGAGAGAGATCCATACTATCTCTTTAACAACGCCATGGGCCAGATTACGCCGGACTGCTGCCAGTTCCTTGAGGATTTGGCGAAGTGCCTTTCCCCAGACATGGGGCGCACTCGTGAGAAAAGGGAGAGGCAGCTGGGAACAGGTGTCAGTACAAGATTGGTGTTCATGCCGGACTTCAACAGGGACATTCGAAAACCCCTTGATGTCACCAAAGAGGCTATGATCGTTCACCTTGCCGCAATTCGCGGTGCTGGCTGCAGATCTCTTGAAAGCGAGGGGGAACCCACGCCGATGCTCTATGTTTTGGCTGGCTCCATCTTGCCAGTCGATCAGATGACATCGCAGGACTGTTTCTTCGACCTCGTGGACTTTGCCAAGCGACAGTGGAATGAGCAGTATAACAACTTGAAGGGCCCCGAGTACTCCTTTGAGGAAGAGGCCACTGCTGTCAGATGTTGCTGAATTTCCGCTGGCAAGGGCTACAAGGAGGGACTTCGACGAAACTTTGATCCAGTACCCTGGAAAAGGAAAAAGAGGTGGTCAACAGCGCCCCATTTTTCAGCAAGCGGTGGCGAGTGCCGTGCCGGCTGGAGCCGAGGGTATGAAAGGGGATCGTGGGATTCCTACTCAAGCCGCTCGGGAGGGCAGGCCAGATGGGGACGTTGGAACTGGAGAGAGGGCTATCAAGGAATGGGATCTACAGCATCTGCTGCGCCACCACCTGAACCAGCCCGACCTGAGGCTACGGCAGCTTCTTCTTCGGGAAGCACTCCTATGCCTGCCTCAGCGGCTGAGACTGCCCCTGCTCCTGCTGGTGACAGCACGACAGCGACTACGGCAGAGGGACCTCAACAAGAGTTGCGAACGGCCTTGATCCGGAGTGAGGAGTACTGCGAGACCGATAGCATGCCGCACTTCAAGCGCAGCTTCACTGATGGGACGGTTGAGTATGAGCCGTGGTAGGTGTTTCACCTTTATGCCGCGAGTTTATGCCTGCCGGAAAGTGTGGCCGATTGGATGGAAATGACCTATATGGTCGACAAGTTCAATCGATATGCATTAAAACACTCAAAGATGAAACTTCAAATATTTCCAAAGCTTTCCCAATTGATTCAAAAGATTTGACACCAACATCCGATCCAGATTTGCACCTGTACAGATGCTGCTTTAGGTTGCCTGTTACAGAAGTTTCCAATGCCTATGGCAATTGACAGGAGTGGTAATGCTCCTTTGCCTTGGCGGAAGCCAGGCCGACCTTTGCTTTTGCGTTTGTCCGACAAGTGCCATGCCTGGAATAAAAACATTTTGCATCCGAAACTTTTGCCTCACGCACCTGAGCCGAGACCATACCGCACAAGATTAGTTTCCAGTGATGTCTCTATGCCTCGTTCGTGCCCAGGTCAAATTGCCGAACGAGTTTCACCTCTCCGTCCTCCGTGAACACTGCGGGGCGGCGGGGGGTGTTTTTACTAGTTAGGTTTCACTGGGTGTATATCTACCTATATCCGTTGTGCATGGCTCAAGAAAACCGGTGCTAATTGCTGTTGTGTGCTGGCTAGTTGACCTGTAAAACATTTCAAAGGCACGTTGTAAATTGTAAAGTGACGTTTTCTATGATCTCCAAACTGTTTTGAGCCATGTTCTGATCCCCACATGGTTGGAACATGTGAAAGCGTTCATTGTCCAACTTTGGCAGACAACACATACCGCACTGTCAGACAAAACGGAGGATCAGAACATTTTTCACAAGGTCATTAGGGTGCGGAGCTGTCATGCTTTGCAATTGCAGGATTGTTTCTCCTCTGAAACAATCTTCATTCCCTACAACGCCAGGCGCTTCCACAAGCCCCAAAACCATGCAAAAAGTCAATGCAACATATGTGGTTTGTATGATCTTGTATGAGAACGAAATTCATGTTCTTGCAGGCCTTTGTGACCGATTGCTGAAAAGGGTTCACAAACGTGTGTTTTTTCCCCACCTGCCAGGTGAGGGTTGTTAGATTTTATGTCAGTTGCCTCCTCCTTCTCCTCCTTCTCCTCCTCCTCCTTCTCCTCCTCCTCTCCTCCTCGTCCTCATCGTCCTCCTTGTCATCCTTGTCGTCCTCTCGTTGTCCTCGTCGTCCTCGTTGTCCTCCTCGTCCTCCTGCTCAACTGCGACTCGCGATCCACAGTGTTCGCTGCCGGACCTCAACCACGACCATCCACGCCCAGTGTTCCCTGCCGGACCTCAACCACGACCATCCACGCCCAGTGTTCCCTGCCGGACCTCAACCACGACCATCCACGCCCAGTGTTCCCTGCCGGACCTCAACCACGACCATCCACGCCCAGTGTTCCCTGCCGGACCTCAACCACGACCATCCACGCCCAGTGTTCCCTGCCGGACCTCAACCACGACCATCCCGCCCAGTGTTCCTGCCGGACCTCAACCGCGAGTATCCACGCCAAGTGTTCCCTGCCGGACCTCATGTAGGAAGATATGGGACAAAGAATGTGCAGAAGAAAGTTAGAAAGAATGTCAGAAAGAATGTCAGAAGATATGCCAGAAGATATGCCAGATAGAATGCCAGAAGATATGCAGATAGAATGCCAGATAGATATGCCAGATAGAATGCCAGAAGATTTGCCAGAAGAAAATATGCCAGAAGATATGCCAGATAGATATGCCAGAAGATATGCCAGAAGATATGCCAGAAGATATGTCAGAATATATGCCAGAAGATATGCCAGATAGAATGCCAGAAGATATGTCAGATAGAGTGCCAGAAGATATGCCAGATAGAATGCCAGAAGATTTGCCAGATAGAATGCCAGAAGATATGCCAGAAGATATGCCAGATCATATTCCAGAAGATATGCCAGATAGAATGTCAAATAGAATGTCAGAAGATATGTCAGATAGAATGCCAGAAGATTTGCCAGTAAGAAAATGTATAAATGTCATGGTGGGGATCACACGAAGTAAAGTAATTGCCCGTGATGTTGGACAAATCCCTAAAAATTGACCTGTTTGCCTGAGGCAGCAGCTGCTTTTTGTGGACGTTTTCCAAGTCCCGGATCCTTCGCAGTTCGAGCTGGAGGGTGAATTGATTGGAAGGCTAGCTGTTGCCGCTGAGCATTGTCGGTGGGATGGAAAAGCAGACGTTGATGAGAAGCCTTCACAGATTTGATTTCCTAGCAGATTAATGCAGACACTCCAGTCAAGACACCCAGTTGCTTCAACCCAAAACTCTTTGATGACAGGCCGTTCGAATCCCAACCCTCAAATCAGGAAAATTGTGTGCAATTCTAAAGGATGATGATTGTGAAGATTGAAGATGAAGCGGATGAAACATGCAAGAAAAAACATAGAGAACATGCTGACAATAATTATATATAATATTGATAATATTGATGACCATGATCACAATAATCACCATGATCACCACAGATGCTGATGGCGATTTTGATGCCGGTTTTGCTGGCGATTGTGGTGTTGGGCACGACCGGCAGGGCGACCTTGCCATTGGCAGATCCCACGCTGGAACAGCCATCTGAGTGGCAGCTTGTGCGTGGCCGTTTCGACTTTGGGGGCACGTTGGCGCCTTGTGGATCATACCGGGCTTGTGCTACCCAACTGGAACAGTGTGTGGTAGCTGTGGTAATCGTGATTCCATCTCTGCAAGTTTCTACATCTCCGAATATACAGTATGACGCGAGTACATCTGGCGATCGCTTAAATATCTGAAGTTCTCAGTTCTTGAACCTGAACATCCTGGAAAGCAGTTGGCCCATCACTGGAGTGATATGATTCTACAGTTCTCTTGTTCAGTCTTTCTTGATGGCAAAGTGATCCTTGGGTCCAGAAGCCAGACTGCAGAAATGACAGCGTTATATTTTCATTGGCTCAGCTTTCATTTTCTGTCGCCAAGGGTGACCGTCAGTGTGAAGCTTGCTGCTCCGGAGGCACATTGCACCAATAAAAACCCTGTAGAGAATGCATTGGAGCCAGGTGCTAGGTTTCTATGATTCCATGGCTGGCAGCCATGAAACCAAGGCTCAAGATCAGTCATGTCAATGAACAAATGGCAACCGGTGAAAGCGACTCGACCCAGGGCAAAGTTCGGCCCCTGCCGGACTTGCGTGACTTTCCACCACCAGTCTCTCCTCGTCACTTGGCTCGCTGAGTCGGGAGAGCTGTTGAATTCGACAGTGTCAGACATCTGAAGCATGCAACGATTCAATACCATGGAATACCCATTACTCAGGGATTTGTGTATGTTTGGTGCTTACGCAAGCCTGTGCCGGAGTCTCTGTCAGAGCATGGCACGAATGGTACAAGGCAAGCATTCCGTGCAACAGGCCATCAACAATTGTTGAGTTTCTCACACAGGCCATGGAGGCTTCGGTTTGCACGGTTCCCATTCGCCATTTCGCAAGTCACACGTTCATTGACGTTCATTGCTGTCCCCAAGGCCAGTTTGACGAAGGCGCTCAGCATGTCTTTGCTTTAACCACTTTTAACCTGCAACCCAGCAGGCATCCTTTTTGAGGTGTTGCAGAAGCTTGCTTGTGCAGGTAGGACTTTCAAGCATGCCTGGCACATCACAAAGAAAATATCCAAGTTCTGAGTCAAGTGCAAATTCTCCTTTCTTCAATTCCCGATTCTGAACTGCTGCCCCGAACAGTTGCCCCTGGCCTGTGCCCAAAGGTGGAATCGACATGAGCCCCTTCGACATACCTCGAGAAGGGTCAAGCTCAAAATCTAGTGGTCAAGGCGGGAGTCAGAGTCACACAGGATTTGATGTTGTGACCTCTTGCCTCTTGCACAATTTCCTGGACTTGGGGGCAACCTGGATCCTGTACGGTGTTGGACCCTTTACTTCCAAAGATGCCAAACAATTCAACAAAAAAACATCCCCCACTTCCAGAGAAGCGAAATACCCATCCTTCCCACATTGATACATCTTGCACCTGCGCATCCTTACATACATCCACGCACCGCTTGGGCTGTTGTTACATCCAAACTGAAGTCCAAAGCTTCATCCTTTCATATCATGCTGTACTCGGATGTGCCGGATGTCTTCGGACAAACAAATATCGCTCATATCACCGTTTTCTTCTTGCTGCGAAAGAATGCATATCATAATATCTTTCAATTGCTTTCCATCAGACCTGAAGAAAAAAGGGCATGCACACAGGGACTAGGGATTCCGGAACTATGTGTTTAAGTTTAAATGGATTCCAAGATACAGCATTGCCTTGATTGCCTTGATTGCCTTGATTGCGATTGGTTGTGAGTAAATTCTTGTTGTGTCTGCGCCGGGCGTGAAGGTGGAATCAGCATGTGTGTGTTTGATGAACCTCGCAAGTGGTCAGGGTCGAGGTCGACTGAAGGCGGGACGCAGCATCAGACAGAATATAGCATGTTATAGTTATACATCATGTTTCCTTGGTTTGGGGCCAGCAATGCAATCTGCGAAACAGCTCAAGCTTGTGTTAGCCTAGATCAACATGTCAAATACAGCAGACTCATGAAAACTTTCATGTTCTGACAAGTGGGATGAACAGAAAAGTGCAGCACAGTCTCTCCAAAGTTGGGAACCTTCAAAGTCCGTTCAACCTTCTTAGTTGAAGGATCCGAAACAGGAAACCAAAGGGTTGAAAGGTCTTGTCGTGAACCAAGCCATACACAGCTGAGATTTCAGCAGGCGCAGGCTGTTCTCCTCGGTGGGTACCCGTGCTGAGTGGTGGTCTCTTGGCGCAACTTCGTCGCGACACATGGGGCTCCAAAAACGATAGGGGCCTCAAATTCCAAAGTTTTTTTTTTAATGGGTATTATTGATATGGTCCCGGTCGGCGGCCGGCTACCCCCCAATGGTATGGGCCCCCAATGGTATGGTCCCCCCAGCCAAGCACAGCCCCCGCCCCCTAACCTAGTTTTGGGGACGTGTCTACACAATGCATGACAGGGTGCATACCATGTGACATGTTCACCTTAATTCATGTATTTACCACTGCGCCACTCCGTGGCTCAAGACTTGCTCGCATAGCAGGAAAATAGAGTGTAGCGTGCCGCCGCGTTGACCACAAGTGTTCTAACGACTTATCGTAGATCTAGGGCTCCCTTAATACAGGGGATTGCTACCTCAAAGTGGTAGCGGAGCTTGTGCCTTGCCAAGATCCGATGTTCGGACTGCAGTTGCTTTTAGCGTCTGCTCCGATATCCGGACCTGCGAAGGCAACTTGTAGGTCAACTCCGAATAGCTGCCATGGTCTTAATCCATAGCATGGACTCAGACAAAGAACAACTTCAAATTCAAATTGTTTCATATGAAGAGCCTGAAGTTTGAAGCCTTTGCTGCCAGTCACGCCGATAACCGGCAAGGCATCAAAATGACTCCTAAGGTACCTCCACAATTTATTTGATGGCCAATGAAGCTGGTTTGAATATGAAGGCTTAATTGATGACTCGCTCGGTATCACGACATTGGATGCAGACAAGCACGGACCGCCTCTTAAGAATGCCCTTGTAGGATCAGCTTCTTTTTACAAGTCGATGCTCGACAATGCCCTACTCCGAGCTCCGGATCGTGGCCTCGCCCATGTCAAGGACACATTGAGACCCTACTTCGTGAAGGGAGTAAATCATGTGTTCCTCTGGCGATTCCTCCAGATGTTTCGCACTTATCGAGGCCAGAGTGAATTCGTGCACTGGATAGGGCGTTTTGAGATCGCGCAGAAGCGACTCTTGGCATCTTGGTCCGACTTGCTTGATCTCTCCGATTTACCGGCAATAGGCTCACAGGCATTCATCGCAGCATTCTCAGATGAGCAGCGACTACACTATCAGCAATTGACAGCAGATGAAGATAGATTGAATTACCAAACGACCCTTCGAGAACAGGCCATTACAAATAGAAAGGCCCAACATCAGAATGAATTTCCGTTATCGGATAACTTGATGTCCTTGATTTTCTTGGTACAATCTGACCTGAACGAACAACAGTGAGAGCGCTTTGTTTCATCAATGAATATTCGTCAAATAGCAATGCTTCAATATACCTATCGTCAAGTGAAACAGCTTTTCTTAGAGCTTTTCTGCGTTTCCCGAACAGGTGTTGCAGACCCAAATATCGCGCACCGAAAACGGTCATCCTACATCATCGACGAGGGAGGGACCGAAGAAGGTGAACACGGATTCTGGGTCATTGACGAAGAAACAGGAGAAGAAGGATTCACAGGTCTTTATACAGAAACCGAATTCTGGGTTCTTGGCGCTAAGGGATCATACTCTAAGCGCCGACTGTACGGCCGATCACTCAAGAAAGGAAAACCGAAGGGCTATGGTAAGAAAGGTAAAAGATCAAGACCCGGCTTCCGCTCGAGGTCAAACAGTAAAGGTTATGCAGCATGCGACCATGACCAGCAAGACGCAGCTTTCTGGGGAAAAGGACAAGGCAAAAAGGGCAAGAAAGGAATGAAAGGAAAGGATTCTTTCAAAGGAATGCCTTCATGGAAAGGAAAAGGCAAGGGTGATGGCAAGAACAAAGGAGGAAAACCATTTCAACAACAACAGCCTCCACAAGCAAATGTAGCTCAGCAAGCATCTTCTAGTGCCTCACAAGCTCCCGAAAAACCGGAAATTGCCCAAGCCGAAGAAAGCTGGAGTTATGACTTTGACACCTACTGGACAGATGATTGGTTAACATATGACTCCTACTATGGATACGATGGAGATTACCCCCAAGGTGATTGGTACAATTGGTCTTACTTTGCTTCCTTTGAGGAACTGACCTTCTCCTGAGGACGGACAGACGGACCAAAACAACCGGTTGTGTTTTTCGGCCATTTGCTTGTTCCGATATTTCGGACACGCGCTTATGTCACTCATTTCTTACATGTTTTTGTTCGTGTCTCTGCTGTATCAGTGCTTTTCAGGTTTGAACAGGAACTCAATTCAGAGCATCCGATTTGCTGAAGAGAGCATCGCAAACGATTCCGGTGACATGCATCAAAACGAACAGCACACTTGCCCGCTCAAATCCGATATCACGGAAGAGTGTGTATAATTGAATTATGATCATGGTGCCCAACAAGCACTCCTTTGTGAGTACGTGGATCTTAGTTCTCATCCGACTTATGTGATTCTTGACTCAGGTTGTACCAGAGCTATGGGATCCCGCTTTGCAATAGATCGTCTTGTTCAAGCATGTCAACAACAGCCCAAGCGTGATCACATCTGGTTTTCAAAACAACCATGTTCAAGTAAATTTTCATTTGCAAACGGAGAACAATCCACTGTCAAGGAGAGACTTGTGATTCATGTCCGCAATGATCACGCACACACTGGTTGATTACTACCTGCGTTGACATTCTCGACAAAGGTAAGGTTCCTATCCTCTTTTCAGTTGAACACATGCGGAACCTCCGAATGAACATTGAACATACTCCTGTAGGAGAGTTTCTTACTTGTCCACTTCTCGGAATGCAACGCACCGCCCTCGCGGTCATGACATCCAATCATCCAGTTCTCGACATTATGGCTCTTGCAACTTCAAGTTGGAAACCGATGTACATCTTTCAGCCAGAAGAAATTACATGTCCAGCATGTAACGGTAAACATCATCCACACACAAACAAGGAAGGCTGCAAGAAATATATAAAGCCAGTACATGAACCGGCACAAGAGCCGAAACCGGCCAAAGCCGTTCCCAAGAAGAATGTTAAGAAACCAATTTCGCCTGATACTAAATAAGAGGTACCGAGTCAACCTTTGTATCCTGATGATGAGCCGATGGTGGCATCTGGACCAAGTTCCGGTTCCAAGGACGGAGTCCCACGACGTCGGGAACCTCAATTGGATGAAGAAGCAGAAAAAAACCGGAACCAAAGGTTGATGTTAAGATTGAAGAGAAGAAAGAACCGTCACCTAAGGGAACATTGCCACTTGCACTTCAGAGAATTCATGATAAGCTTCAATCACCAACTGAACTATTGAAACTTCACTTGAAGCACTATATATCACTGTCAACCGAACAATGCAAGAGAAGAACATCCGCTCTGAAGTTGCCTAAGGAAATTTATGACAAACATGATCAGATCACCTAATCTTGTGACACATGTTCTAAGTCTGAGATTGCACCCTCAAGAGCTAAGATATCTGGAATTCGAAGTGAAGTTTTTGGTGAACTAACCTTCATCGACCATGGAGAAGTTTCAATCAACCCTCAGTCCAAGCTTCAATTCCTACTTCTTTATGATGGTGCAACTTCTCTGACTACTGCCTATGTTGTCCAAAATAGGTCAGATACTGTGACGATCTCTCATCTTGAAGGGTACTTCGAAACGTATCAGTTGAATCCCAAATACATTGTTGCAGATCAAGCTTTTATGGGCACAGAAATGGAGGACTATTACAGCAGGCATAACATTCGGCCTATCTCTCTTGGACCAGGTACTCCATGGCCAAACAGAGCTGAAGCAGGCATCCACATGTTTAAGAAACAGGTCTCACTGATGCTTATTTCCTTGAAGGATGATCCATTGCTTGCCAATATCACCTACAAACAGTTGTTGAGACAAGCATGTATCTCAAGGAATACCATGGTCACACACGGAGGATTGAATTAGCATTTGGAAGGAGACCTGCCGATCTTACGGCGATTGAACTCATGAATCCTGTGCAGCTCACTACTGAGGCCCCTGCTCCTGAGAGACAGATTGAAGCGCTAAGGTCACTGGCGATGCGAAAGTTTCTTGAGGCAAAACAATCTGATGACCTTCGAAGAGACATTGCAAGTAGACTCCAGCTCAGTGATGGACCCTTCCTTCCTGGAGACTAGGTGTATTACTGGACCGAAATGTGCCGCCAATGCGGCCACAGATGCCTGCACAACGACTTCGAAGGCAACCTGCAGAACTGATGACTTTGCCAATACAATCATGCAACACGATGCCTCATTGATAGGACCTGAAGGCATCCAGTATGGCCAGTATGTCTGGGAACCGACCACTGTAGGTAAGATCGACTTTCTGGAGATGTTCAGTGGTTCTGTCGATACATATCGCGAATCACCAGCTTTACTTGGAACAAAGGAATCAGAATGAAGCGGATGGAGTTGTTTGGACGAGAAAAGATATGAACAGATTATGTTCACCATGTAACTTCCAAACTCTTTGATGAAACCATCATTGGTAACTTCATCGCCAGCTTCAAATCGACACGCGCCGCACCGGCCAGGCCGACCCGACAAGGACCCACACCAAACGATCGGTCTAGAGGTCCACCAAAGACACGAGAGGATGATCGAGTCGCCGAAATCCGGCAAACGATCTCAGCGCGATTTAAGGAAGGCATGAGAACAGAAGTCCGGACCGAAACCAGAAAAGAGAATAAAAAGAGAGAAGCCACGGGAAGTAAGAGAATTGAGATCTCATTTTCTGACAGTGAATCTTCTTCCCATATGGCAAAACCGGTCCGGCCAATTGAATCAAAGGCCATGCCTAAAAAGGGCGAAACCTGGCGGAAGAAATCCGATATCCCAGAGAGCTCCGCCTCTGCTTCCAGTGCATCCGCATCCAAACCAGCCCATAAACCGGCGACCAAGGAACGCGTGAAGCAGAATGTTAGAGCACCAACACCTAAACGGGAAACCTTCCAGCGTGCCAAAGATCTATTGAAGGACGCTGAGGCAGCACGCAAGGTATATTCCCAGTTTGCACACGAATTTGCGACCATACAATGGTTTCGACGATCCGAGGGCACTCTCGAATGTCGAAACGTTGACAAGTGCGGGTCTACAGATGCCATGTATTGGTGCCATCCTTGTGGTTTCGCTTATTGCCTAAACTGCCGATCTGAGGGCGAGGCATGTGACCACCATATTGTTAATTACCCCTCCGAACTTAGAGAACAAGTCATGCCCGACAGCATCGGATCCAGAGATTCCCCTTTTGACATCGGCGAACTTATTGACCATGTAATCGGACAAGCCGCATATTTTGGTGCCGACGGGAAAGAACAGACTCAGCACCGAAGAGATGCATACATGGACATTGTTGAAAAATTGAGAAGGGGAACAGAAGTTGGCAATACACATTTTCAATATTTTATCCAACATGGTATTGAAGATTTTCCTTTTGCAGAGTTTATCGATGAACCAGCCGATAACCGGCGTGTTCCAACTCTAGACTTAGAAGAACATTTTCTTAAGGTACAGGATCGCACAGCTCCTCTCCCCATATGGAGGCCTTCGATCATGCCTGATTGCCAACGTGATGATCTCACTGATGAGGAATACTATATTATGGACTCCTCGAGATCTACAGATCCTGCCTTTTGGGCAAAAGTGTCCTTAGGACTGGCATGACCCGAAATCCGGACAATATCGATGATGGTCAAAAAGACCAATATCACGTTGGAAGTTTAACTCTCAACTTAGGAAGAATCAACCGTCAGCCGTATATCGGCTTCCGCACTTAGTATTCAGGAACGGTGCCCACATAGTGGCCGTATGCGAAGCGACCGATGACCACGGCGGCATTGCCGCCCACAGAAATATAGCCAAAGACAATGCGATGGTAGGCATGATGTTAAACGCCGAAATTACGGCTCCATCATTAGCAATTTTTGTTCGCGGCACCCACGAAGTGGGAACTTTCGTAGAGCTCTTGACACAGCACCAACGTGAAACCGAAAACAAGTCCGAGAAAAATAGATTTTGGATTTTGCATGGTTGTATAATTTTTCGATTGGCATATGGTCGCGTCACATCCGGCGAGATGGTTGATCCGACATCCGGCACCCGGACAGAAATGCTATCTACCATGTCACCCAATATGGACGCCGCAGTCAAGCCGCATCCGGCTCCAATCGCCTCCACTTTTTGGACGATCCTGAAAATTGTATTTCTGAAATTGATGGCCTATGTGGTACTCTGCTTAAGCCGACAACCGGCGCAGACAATTACGACGTTCATCGTCTTGGCTTAGCCGAAACATGGGTAGCCGTCTTCCACCTTTCATCTTATGCGTGGACAAATGCCTATTCTGAATGTTGCGAAAGATGGCTTCAATTCATTGCAACTTGTTTGGAGCACCAGGTGGATTTTCTAGTTTGCTCAGAGGAATTTCACGAAAGATGAGCACTCCGATTTCCGGAGCTGCATCATGGTTGATCTCCTCGAGCGATTTCTTGGCAAAATTAACATGCATCGTAGTGCCTTGAATCGCATAACATATAATATTGTGTCATCTACCCAGGCCAGCGAATATATCCGATCTATAGAAGGCCACCTGGAAGCAGAATGTGACTCCTTGATCAGCCTCTGTTATGGAAAGCAGACGGTGATTTCTCTCGACCGAAGCCGCCAGGAATCCGCATCTGCGGATGGCATGGTAGGGTCTGCTTATGACACGGAGATTATTTTGACAGATGTGGAACAGCCGAAACATTTATTGACTTATGACCTCGGCTTAGCCTAAAATGATGCCGCGTGGCACTCGCCTTTCATGACGTTTGCCAATATGCGTGTTATGAAAAATTTGCGCATCAGGTCTCACAAAGCCGAATCACGGCGCCGAGAAAAGTGGCAAGAAAAGAATGTCGCGTATATGCAGAACAGACAGGACCACAAAGAAGTCCAGAAGGAAAAACGCGACAGAGTTCCACCTTTGCGTCGAGACATTCCGAAATATGGATACTCGACATCAGAGCAGAGAAAGATCTGCGAGCCGAAATCCCGGCCGAGATCGCTCCTCTCCCAGACAACCACCTCGGTTTCCTACACCTATATAGACGTACATCAGGACCAGCTCGAAGCTCTGGATACCGTCGCGGTAGCACGCCTCCCTGGCGTGAACGTGATCGAGGAGAGAAGACAGCGCTCGGAGACTCCTCCAAGACGCCGAACCCGGAGTCGAACCGATAGCCGGTCAACTCAGGGAGCTTTTTGGACAAACACTGGCCGGCAATCGCGCCGAGACGTGCCTGATGTGCCTGAACCACCGGCACCGCCACCGAGAAGACAAACAGGCGTGCAATGGCTTCACTCAGGAGCGTGGCAACCTAATCCAGCTCCACCTACGAACCGAAATTCCGGTCGAGGTTATTTTCAGCCGCCGTAATTTTGACAGAATCCAAACAACAGTTCTGTAGAATACATGCCGGGATACCAAGTCCCGTTTGACAGATGGATTCAGAACCGAGACGGAACATGGCTCGACCTTGTTCCTCAATCTCCTGATCATTCCATATACTTTCACCAGCCGTCATGGCAACGCCGTCAGAATGAATTATGGCTGTACGGCTATACTTTTACAATGGGACTTTGAAACTAGCCGAAAACTGGCATGAATTGATTTCAGTTTGATATTATCAGAAAAAGAACGAGTCGATATTATGGCCTGAAGCAGCATCTTCATTTTTGTCTTCGGACACGTTTCACTGCAGAGCATAAGCTGAGCGTTTCCTATGCGTGTCTAAAAGTTTTGCTGCATGTTACGACACGAAGAAAATTTGTGTCTGTTTTGTAACCTAGTTTTGGGGACATGTCTACACAATGCATGACAGGGTGCATACCATGTGACATGTTCACCTTAATTCATATATTTACCACTGCGCCACTCCGTGGCTCAAGACTTGCTCGCATAGCAGGAAAATAGGGTGTAGCGTGCCGCCGCGTTGACCACAAGCGTTCTAACAACTTATCGTAGATCTAGGGCTCCCTTAATACAGGCAGGGGATTGCTACCTCACCCCCCAATGGTATGGTCCCCCAGGCCGAGCCCAGCACGTCGCATCCTGTAACGTAGCATCAAGTGTCTGTGCAAGTACGAGGGAAGATCTTTTAATGTAGAAGCGTCTGTGCAAGTGTGCAAGTACAAGAGAAGATCCTACAATTAACTTCGTCAAGTGTCTGTGCAAGTACAAGAGAAGATCTATTAATGTAGGACTAAGTGTCTGTGCAGGTACGAGAGAAGATCCTTTCAGAGACCATCAAGTGTCTGCGCATGTACAATAGAAGGTCTTGCAACGTAACATCAACTGTCTGTGCAAGTACAAGAGAAGTTCTTGTAACGTAACATCACGCGTCTATGGAAGTAGGAGAGAAGACCTTATAACTTCTTTTAACGTTGCATCAACTGCCTGCGCGTGTACAACAGAAGGTCTTGTAACGTAACATCAACTGTCTAGTGTACGAGAGATCTTCTGCAACGTAGCGTCCAAAATCTGTGCAAGCACGAGAGAGGATCGCACAATGTAACATACATCCATCCATCCATCCATCCATCCAGCCATATTCATATATATATACACACACACACACTTACATTTCAATATATAAATACATACATACATACGTACGTGCATCCATCCATCCATCCATCCAGCCATATTCATATATATATACACACACTTACATTTCAATTTATAAATACATATATACATACATACATACATACATACGTACGTACGTACGTACGTACGTACACACATGCATGCATGCATGCATGCATACATACATAGATACATAGACACATAGTTACAGCATAGATACATAGATACATAGAAACAAAAATACATGATGACCAAGAGACCACCACCATTTCGACAGGGGGGCCCGGGAGAACATACATACGTATGTACGTACATACATACATACAAACCTATACTAACGTACTAACGTACCATCATACATACATACATACATACATACATACATACATACATACATACATACATACATACATACATACATACATACATACATACATACATACATACAAACCTATACTAACGTACTAACGTACCATCATACATACATACATACATACATACGTACGTACGTACGTACGTACGTACATACATACATACATACACACGTACATACATACATACATACATACATACACAGATACATAGATAGATACATAGATAGATACATAAAAACAAAAATAGATGATGACAAAGAGACCACCCCCATTTCCACAGGGGCCGGGAGAACATACATACATACTAGCGTGCTAACATACTAACATGTTTACACACACATACACACACACACACACACCTACGTACGTACATACAAACATACACAGATACAAAGATACAAATATAGATGATGACCAAGAGACCCCCCCATTCCCACAGCGGAGACGGGGAGAGCAGTCCATGACCAGGACTGGAACCATGACCATGACGGGGGTGGTGGGGCTTCAGGCCTGTACCATATGACTTCAAGTGCAGGATCAACATGGTGATGCCCTCAAGCTCCATGGTTCAAGGTCTCGTCCCCTTGGTCCAGCTTGGTTTGGAGGGCGCAGGGACAAATCTTTTCGGTTGGGGCTGCCCCTTGTACTGCTTCCAGCCTTCCTTTGCTACCTTCAGCCTTGTCTTGATCCTTGGATTTGCCCTTGGTGCCTCCTCTGCCCTTTTGGCTACCTGGACTCTTTGGACTCGATTTGGCCACCTCCTGCTCTCTGTGCCGAATCCTTCCTCAGGGTTCTGCCCCTAGGTCTGCCAGATACTCGGCCTTGACCGAGTATCTTGATGGGACATCGGCCCGACGGCGGAGGTGACATTGAACCTTCCTGCAAATTGGGCGACCTGCAGATTTCTGTCAAGGGCCCCCTCGACCAGGCCACAGACTTCATCAGATTCATCACTGCTCCTGGCACAACTGCTGCTGGCAGGGGATCTTCTCAGTGTTCTTTTGAGCTGGTGTCTGACGCTGGCTACGTGGCTGCTCCTTCCAGGACTTTGGAATCGAGGGACCAGATCATTGCCTCTTTCGCGGATTGCCCCCTCTACTTGTCAAAGCAGGCCGGGAAGCTTTCTGGATCTGCAACATCCGGGGTTGAGCGAGCAAAGCGAGCCTGGCGTGCCGGTCAGTGAGCCCAAGCGGTGGTGGAAGGGCGTGTGGTTACTCCTTGCCGTTCTCCTCAGCTTGACCTACATCCCAGGTACTACGTGGTGGTCCGTGCAGACGGATTGCGTCTTCCAACCATCTTCAAGTCAGCGAAGTCCTACTGGGGAGTGGTCGGAGAGCTTGCTTCTTCCAATTCAATCTCTCACGCATTCCCCTCGGAGCAGGAGGCAAAGATCTACCTTGCAGGTGCCAGCATCTTTGAGTACGACATCTTGGCTTAGAGATGGACACCATGGATGGCTTCTTGGACATGGCCAGTCTGGTTGTGGCCGCATCCGAGGGCATAGAGACCTACCTTCTCTCTTGGCCCCTTGGAGACTTGGAAGATGGAGAAGCAGAGACAATGGCGCTGGCGCTTATGAGGCGAGGGAATGGCATTCTGCTCGCACAGAGGGGTTCGAGGACGAGCCGGAGACTCTTGTGGCGCCTCAAGCAAAGTCTCATGCCAGAAGGGCTACGCTTCCGCAAAAATGGAAAACCAAAGCGCCATGCCAGAGCTTCACTGGCTGCAGAGCTCAAGACGGTCATGGACTTTCTGCCAAAGCTCTCCCAGCAGATGGACGCCTTGGCGCAAAGACAGATTGCGGTGGAGTCAAAGGCCAAAGGTGGTCCCATATACCCATCAGCATCTACCATTGCCTCACAGCCTCTTGGCAGGGCCCTGGACTTGCCCAAACCTGCACAGTTGTCAAGCCTGGCCAAAGCAGTTGGCGAGACTCCACGCACTCAAGCCTTGGAGAGCGACATGAAGCCTGCAGAGCTACGAGGCCTGGAGGCCGAGGAGCTGGACCCTTTGGCCACATCCTCCCCAGAACGCCGATTCCTCACTTGCCCGGCTGTGCTCGAACAATCCAAAGCTTTGACATCTCTGGCTGCGCAAATTGCTGCCCAACATGGGGATTCAATGACCGAGTTGGCGGGCATCAGCACCACTGGAACCAGGGGAGCAGCGGGCGGGGCCAAGTTGCAGAACGAGTTGGCCATGCATCGGGGAACATTCTTCACAGCAGTTCTTCATCAGATGGGCTCGTCGCATGGCCCCTACAAGCAGTGTGGAGCTGGCGCCCCGTATCCTCATGCAGAGGGGGATATCAGGCTTGAAGTACCTGGAACGTTTTGGTGGCTATGGGAGGCAGCGGGAGCTGGGGATCTTGCAGCATCAAGTCATGACGGTCTTCGACTTTTTGATGGAGGCAGCGGCGAGAGATGCCTTGGGAGTACTTGCCGCGGCCATCGAACAGTCATGCCTCGATGGCGGGCGCATGGACCTTGCAACGCTGCTCACACTGCAGGAGGACCCGCCCAGTTCCATATTTCAGAATCGCCAGCTCTCCAGCACCAGCAGGTCCAGGAGTTTTGCGCCGCTGGCGGATCAGCGGTGGGTGACCTGCTCCCTGGCCTTCCTGGAAAGAGATGGAGGTGATTGCGTCGAAGCATCTGGAGCTTACCGGCGGCGGAGGAAAGGGCACTTCAGAAGCTTCATCAGAAGCGCCAAAGCTTTAAAGGGGGCCTGCCGCAACCATGGACTCTCAGCAACGTGCAGCTGGCGGTACAGATGTGGGACAGGAGCCAAGCCCGCTTGACCAGACTGCCGACTTTTTGACTTGGGCCGTTTGTTTGCCTGGATGGATAGCCAGGTGCCGCACAGCTTTTTCATGGCACTTGGTCAGATCGTTTTCTGCTTCACGGCATGGATCCTCTTTGCCTTCCACGACCTTTTCCACTTCCTGCCCCTCATCCTGGATGTTTTCGGCATAGTGGGCTCTCTCGAAAGAGGCTGCATCGACTTGCCATGCAGCGGGTGCTTCATGTTTGGACTTACTGCCTGAACTTCCTCTACCTTGGAAGGCACCCTACTTTGAGCGAGCTTGGGAGGAGACCAAATGCTTGGCACCAAAGATGTTTTCAGCGCCTCAGGTCTCTCTTGTCTGTGTTTGGAGATTCAGATCAGCCCTTCCCAGTGGTGCCTGGTCGCTCCGGTCCTGAATTAGGTGCAGCGCTCTTTCAGCTTGCCTTGAGCGCAATGAGATCAAATCGGAAAACGATGTTGCTCACAAACCTATGCCATTTTCAGATGACCTTGACCTGCTGCCAGCATCAAAGTATCCTCAGCTTTCCCATTATCGAAGCCTGGATCCGTCAAGACTGAAGTTGGTAGGCGATGGAAAATGGCCCATGGCAAAGCACCTGGATGGACCTTTTTGGTTGCCGTTTGTTGAGCCTCGTTTTCTTTTGCATGGACAAGAACTGCATAGCTCAGACCTCCCTTCCTTTGTGCATGAGAACAGGGCAGCTTTGTAAGTTGTGGGATGCCCGTGGCCTGTTGAGGTGCTACCGTGGCCCCATTCTTCCTGGGCATTTCTCTCGAGTATTCAATGCGTACAAATCTGCTGACCTTGACCGCCAGAGTGGTGACCGCAGACTGCCGAATGCAAGGGAGCGCAGCATTGATGGGCCATCAACTTTTTTGCCTTGGTTTTCTGTTGTGCAATTTGCGGGTGAGGAGATTCAAAGAGCAGTTGATTGCTAGTGTCACGGACAGACGTGATTACTATCACCAGGCTGCCGTCTCTGATGAGCGTGCTCGCACCAACATGCTGCCTTTTGCGTTCACCCAGGAGGAGCTCTCTGGATGTGCCGCTCTTGACACTGCAAAACTGAGAGAAGCAGAATCCAAGAAGCTCAAGAAGAACAGGGAGGTTGTTGGTGGCTTCGCAGTTGTAGAGGAAAATCTGGCCGCCCTCAAATTCAACATTGACAAACCTAGACGCTTTGCAAGTGGTGCACCAACAGTCGACAATCCAAGCTTGACAGCACGCTGGGAAGACACAACCTCAGCTCCAGCGGCTTTGAAGGTGCTCTGGCTATCAATGTCTTTCTCAGGAGATCCAGGAAGGTCATGATGGTCATAGATCTGCCGTGCAGCTGCCAAGGCTCTTGACGCAAAAGAGTTGATGGGAAGATTGCCAACTTCCTCAACGCCAATAGCAAAGTAGTCATCAATGATCAAGCCCTCAACGCAACCACCAGCAGGGAAAATGGAATGCCCTAGCAGTCGATGGGCAGGGTTGAGAAGGCCACCATAGATCAGCACTGACTCATGCGCTTGAAGAGCAAATTCGACACCCAAATGATCACCCCGAAATACTGCCGTCTTGGAGGAAATTGGACTTAAGCTTTGATGTTTCGGAGGTGCCTGATGGCGCTGATTGATGACATGTTTGCCCTTGCATCAGCTGCTGAGAAAGAAGGAAAGAACAAGCTCATTCATCAGCCTCCTTCGGTTAGAACTGAGCTCCTTCTGCTGTCCTCTTTGGCCCCCTTGATCTGCACGAACGTGAGCACTACACCAGCCAGGAGAAAGTCGACGTACTGGTCGAAATGCCTCTGTTCCAAGTTCCTCAAATAGACCTTGTTTCGCATCTTGGAGGCCACCATCAACCAAGCATGTGCTTCGAGCCTGAGCTTGGCCCTCAATTCTTCCGTGTTGGTCGGAAGTTTTCCTTTGGGTCGCTGCCTGGTGATTCTGACTCGACCTGATTGGTCCAAGCTCGACTGCAATTGTGGGCCCAGCGTCTCCTTCTTGCTGGTGACTTCATCAGCGAGTGGGCCTGCAGTTCGTCTTGTTCTATTTCTTCCAACAGCATTGCTATATACTCTGTAGACGGCTGTTCTCTCTCTGACAGCTCCTCCCCGCGGTTCTGTTCCAGCGCACGGATCATTGCTGACCGATCCGTATGTGGTAAAGGTCTTGTGCTCCCAGTGCCTTTGCTTCTTGGCGAAGCTTTATCTCCTCCTCGTGGGCAAACCTTGCTGACTCCTACGCTGAAACCACTGATGCAATGGAAGCCCTGTTCTGTGCTGAATCCGGCCTCATCTGAAAGTCATCCTGCAAGGCCGTCCTCAAACTTGTTCTGTCATCGGCCATGGACGAAAAACGTTTGACCGTCCTGTAGCGTTGGCCCATGTCATACTGAGCCTGCTCACCAATCCCAGCTTCTTGCCAGATATATTGAAGATCAGCATCCACGTTCGCATGAACGCAAGCCGCACGGGCCTGTGGATCCGCCATTGCTCGAAATCTGAAGGCTTTTGAATTTACCTATGTTACATTCTCAGTCAAGCATTTGCCTGGAATGTCAAAATCACTCATCACTCAACATCTAGTACCTGAATGCAAGTGAACATGAAAGCAGAAGAAAACTGAGGTCGTGGCAGGATTTGTCCCAAGATCTTGACACGTTGAAATAAGGTCTCGACGTGTTGGCGTTAAAGCCTCCCCGTAACAGGGGCTCTTAATGCTGCTATGAGCCATGGTCGGACGGGTAAAACCGTTCAACAAGATTCATGTAAAAATGATGCAACTGAAGCAAGCTAAAAGCGTGGCAATGCAATCTTGCCCCTCTAGTGAAAACTTCAATGACTGGCTGATGTGTAACAACTGAAGTCTGAAGCTTCGCACCTGTTTTTCACACCTCAAATTCACGAAGCATCTCCGAGGGGCTCGTCCAGCGGGTCTTCCTGATCTAAGTTGCCCTCCATCTCTGTAGAGGAAGATGAGCCTGAAGAGCTTGACTCCACTCTCAACTGCCCTTTCGCTCACCCGCTTGCAGGTCTTGCAGACTGCATCGGCCACGCCCTCGACCACCTTCGAAATGTATTCCACCTAGTGGCAAGACCACGGGTGGACTCCGCATCGTCCAACTTTGTGGAGTCCTCGAAACCCGGAGTGCCTGGTGATGGTCATGGCCGTACTGAACTTGCTCGACGTTTCTGAACTGGGGGGATCTCTTACCTTTGGCTCCGGTATACCAGAGTTCGAATATTTCTGGCACATGGCGCTAAATTGGAAAAGAAATGATCACGCTTCAAGATCTCCAAGGCACCTTTGTCTCCAAAATTGGCATGTTTGCCTATGGCCTTCTGGCCTGCTGCACTTCATGGAGCACTCGGTTGTGTCTTTGCTGACTCCCAATTTCACCAGCTGCGGAAGAAAGCAATGGCAGCCCTTGGGCTTCGAAACAGTGAATCCAATGCAGTTTTGCGGCTTTCGCTTGCTGAGCCAATGACTGCTGACCTTGGCTTTTACCATGTTCGATATTGCATTTTTGATTTCCAGCGTTTGTGCAGTAAAACATTGCGGTTGACTACTGCCCTTAGGTCTTTGCCTCGGATGCCTCCTTAGCAAATTAAGGGCCCTGTTGCTGTCTCGTCCATCCCTGAGAAGGTCTCTGAGGCCCTGTGGCTTGGAAGTGACAAGAAAGGAGCGTATTCAAAGTTTGATTGCAGCCCCACGTGATTTGCTGGCAGCGATTGGTGAGGAACTGCTTGATGATTTGTCAGCGCCTGCGTATCATGGACATGCATCCCCTGGCCTGCCACTTCTGCTGAGGCATGACTTCGTTGAAATCTATGGGGGGTCCGGCAGAGTTTCTGCGGCAGCTCAAGACCTGGGGCTCGTGGTTGCCCCTCCTTTGGACTTGGATGCTTCTCAGTATTGCTTTCACATGATTGAGAGTGGGCGTTTTGGCTCCTTCCTGACTGAGCCTCCATGCACTACATTTTCAGCTGCAGCCTATCCAGCGTCGAGGCCCTATGCAGAGCCAAATCGATTTGAACCAGGGGACCCCCGCACAAAGCGAGGAAACCTACTGGCTTTTCGCTCTTTTCTTCTTTTGCGTCACGGCCGAAGACACCACAGACCTTGCGGGAAAGAGCAGCCACGACTCTCAAAGATGGCTTGGCTTAGAGCTTGGAAGGCATTGCTGGAGTTGGGTTTTGAAGAATCCATAGTTGCCTCTTGCCAATTTGGCTCACCTCATCGGAAAGAGTTTCGGTTCCTTCTCTACATGCTTGATGCTGCGAAGTTTGAGGGCCGCTGCCCTGGTGGCCACTCTCACATTGGAATTGAGGGCAAGTACACGAAGGCTTCTGCTGTCTACACCTTGGACTTGGCAAAGCATATTGCGCTCCATTTTTGGTATGCTCTGCGCCGCCTGAGGATCGTCGATGAGGATCTTGACGCCTCTGGCTTTGAAAGCGTTGTGACCAATGACATCCTGACCACCAGACAGTGGCGAGTGCGAAAGGTGTGGCACTGGAAAAGAAAGAGCCATAGCAACGTGCTTGAATCCAACGCCGCTCTTGAGATTGTCAAGGATGTTGCTTTCCGTTTTTCTGCGGTCAGGGTGAACCTTTTAGTTGACTCCAGAGTTGCAAAAGGTGCACTAGCAAAGGGTCGGTCAACCTCTTGTGGCTTGCAAAGAAGCTGCAAATCATCTGCCGCACTTCAGATCTGCAGTGACATCTACATTGGTTGGAATTTTGCTCCCACTCGACTGAACATTGCTGATGACCCTACGCGAGATGTGGCAATCAGGGATGCTGGTGGCTTTTGTATCTCTGAGTGGTTTTCCCTGCGTGAGCTTCAGAAGTTGCACTTCAAAGGCCTCTCAGAGGTTGCGGCGAACTGGACTCGGCTCATGATTCTCGTTTTTCTTTTGGTCGAGCTGCAGCCTCTGATGATGCTGACGATCCAGGACTGTTGAAGTTTTGGTTTTACCTCGAAGATGCGGTTTGCGGTAGGGGCCCAATACAGCATAGCCTGCAGAAAGGTATCTTTGGGATTTGGATTTTTGAGAAGGGTTGGATACCAGCCTGTTTTGGACTTACTGTTTGCCCAGCCTTTCCGTCCGTTCCATTGAGCCACGGCCTTGGACTTGCCTCCTGGACTTATGAGGCGGCCTTTCATTTGATTGCAAGCGGCCTTGGATTTGCCCTCTGGATTTTGTGGGCGGCCATCCTTTGTATCCTTCAGTGGATTTTCCGCAGCCTTTGGACTTTATCCCTTGCATCTCTCTGGGCAGTCCTAGCCTTCTGGATTTTGTGGACTTTCCTTGGGCTTTCATCTCGTCCTTGCCCCTCCTGTGTCTGGCTTGGTCGTCCTGTTTGTCTGGTGTTCCGTGTCCTCTGTTTGTCAGCCATTGCCCCCGAGCGTTGGACTTTCGGTAGGCCTGTCCTTGTTCGCGCCATGGAGCCTATGACTGCCGCTGACAAGCGAAGAGCTGCTTACAGGAACCCGGAAGGGATTGTCCCTACGCGGGTAGTGCGGAAATCTATGCTGGATGCCAGAAACAAGCTTCTGGAGGATTTTGCGGCATGGATGTTGCTTGAGCATGGTTTTCTCTTGGGGCCCATCTTGACTGCGAAGCCTTTGGACCCAGAGGAAGTTTGCAAATGGTTGGTAGCCTATGGACAGCAGATGTTTTTGTCTGGGAGAGCGTATGGACGCTATGCAGAGACAATCAACGCGGTAGCTACCGCGCGCCCTGCTTTGAACAAGCATCTGAGTATGGCGTGGGATTTAGCTTTCGCTTGGCTCCAACACCATCCTGCCTTACCTTTGTCGGTGCTTCTGGCCGGTCTCCCTTCTCTGGGGATGGCCTTTGGTTGCGTCGATGCTGGCAATGACATGGAGTGGACTGCTTAGGATTGAAGAATCGCTTATGGCATCCAGACGCGACTTGATCCTACCAGGAGATGCAGCTCCAGGTACACCATTTGCACTGCTACGCATAGGCATGCCCAAAACACGGCGGCGGGCAGCCCGCCATCAGGCTGCTCGCATAGATCCTCCAGACATCGTCAGCTTGCTCGAGGCGACCTATGCTGCATATCCCAGGGATAAGAAGCTCTGGCCATTTTCGTCAGCGACTCTGAGGAGGAGATTCAGCCAACTGCTTGGCGAGATTGGCTTACCATTCGACCTTTTGTGCAGAAGCAAAATGGCGTGACTGCAACTTGACTTCAAGTGCAGGATCAACATGGTGATGCCCTCAAGCTCCCCCGTCCCAGCATGGCTTCCCGCCCTTGCGCTGTCTGTGCTTTGGGTGGATTCACAGCTGCTTTTGGCCAACAATACTGGGCTGCAGCAGATGGACAACCAAATGAGGCAGAAACAAAATGGCGTGACTGCAACTTATACTTATATATATATATATACACATACTAATTACATGTAGTGCCCTCAACATTGACTCAACATGTATGTATAATTTGTTTGCGGAGAATTTCTGCAGAAATCCAGATGGGTTGTTCATATGATGTTTGCAGCACCGAGCTTGATCTTGAGCTGTGCGTCGCCCGAACCAAGGTCTTGGCCTTGATTCAAAAATGGACGACGTCAGGACGTTCGAAGGCCAGCGGTTCGGCGCAAAAATCCCATCACGGTCTACTGGTTGTGAGAACTGGAATGAATGCAAAACTTCCAAGTGATGAATTTTGTGAAGTTTGACATCACAAAATTCAAAGTACTTCTTCGACCAGTCCTAAGCCTCAAAGCATGCTATTTGACCCTGACATGACGCTACCTTGTAGTCAAGCAGTATCAGTATCATATCTTTTGGTTCCCGAGACACCTACCACCGCAACGATCGTGGAACTGCGACATTGATTTCTCAGCCTGGCCAGGTGTGAAACACAGGACAATGAGCCCGTTCCCGACCTTCGCCCCAGATTGGTTTGGGGCGAAATTGCCTTTAGGCACTCCGCCGCTGCGACCATTGCCGGACCCTGCCGCATTTCACCCCTCCCAGTTGCGGCTGGGGGAGCTGATTGCCCAAATTCCGGAAGTTGCCACAGTGGCACCCGCAGTGGCAGCCATGGTGGCACAGGCCATTCGTGCAGCGCCACTGCTGACACCAACCATGGCGCCACCCGCGATGCCGACATTTTCTAGTCCGACCTTCGTGGCACCAGCAGTTGCGCCGCCAATGTGGACTGTGGCACCATCCTATGGAGGCCGTGCATGCGATTCGCAAAACGCATAGCTAGAGTTGTTGACCGAATTAGCCAGTGTAAAACTTAAGTGATTCTTGGATATGGAGTCGACATGTCAGAAGAGGATGCATCATCAGGCAAGTCGAGATTTTGGTTTGAAACAGAGAAACTGTGTGCACGGGCCAGAGTGTTCATTTATATAATGAATATTTAGAAATGAACTGATTTTGAAGCTAAAAGATCCACCACTTTCGAGGTTTTTGTAATGATTTTGGCTGATCCATCTCAACTCTCAACATTAGTTAGATTAGATAGGAGACCCCTTTGCCAGCAAAGGGAACACCAAAGTTTCAGCCAATCTTTCAGAAGAATTTGCTGGCAGACTCTTGTCGGCCCTTGCCACAGGTAAACCAAATGCACGTTTCTACCAGTCTGGATCCTGGTCCTTGGCCAGATCGAATCTGGTGGCAGTGTGCTGCAGTTGATATCCACCTGTTCGGATGTTTTCAATTGTTGCCATGTCTTTGCGGAGCTTTGCTAGGGCTAGTGCTTGGTGAACATTATACACCCCTTGCTACACGGTTGAGGTGATCAATGCTTCATTGTATGAGCGTTTGCCAATGAACATCAGGACCGAAGGCCCGGCTGCTGCTGTGTGTATCTTGACATTGAGACCTAACCCCAGATGCTTTGGTGCGACAACAGTCCTGAAACACCGCTTTGTGGCAAGCTTCTGGCAGTGGTAGACATGTGCCGTTTCGCCATAGGCAATCCTTAAAGTGTTGCGGCATTCCTGTCACAGAACATCAGTCTGGAACCCGGTGATTTTGAATGAGTTCGACCTTTGTGTTTATCTGGTGCTCAGTGAAACAGACTTTCGGCTTTAAAAGCGTTAGGATTTCCCATTCTTGACTTGGGCTGCCTGAGGTGACGCCTGGTGGTAGAAAGATATGCCACCTGGCTCTGTGCTGAAAACAGGGCCCTTAAGCAGCCCAAGCTGTGGAGTGCTGTAGAAAGATTTGAAGATTGTTTGTCGACATTGAGAATCAGTCTATTCCATTTTAGTTCTCGAATTTAGTGAATGGCTGGGATTTGTTTTGGAGTGATGAGAGATGAAATATGATAATTTCCACTATTTCTCTAATGCCGAAGGTTTAACAGGTGGGTATCATGGATCATTGCTCTGAGGCACCAAGGGAAAAAAGTAACTTAGGGGAGGCAAAATATGATGCATAGGAGCAGCAAGAGGCTTTTTTGCCAGTCATTACCTTTTGAATTTTATTGGGAATGCAATACACCGAAACAACTTGAAACAACTGCATTTTGGTAACATGAAGTCGGAGGTGTCAAGTCAAGAGTGGTGTTCCTGCTTTACCATTTCAACCCTTTTCCTTTTAGTATGGATCTGACAACCCCATAGTCACAACGGCTGCTTTGATGGGGATTGGGTTTGGAGTGACTTTGGAGTTCATCTCGCATTTTGCCGAGACAGACATGACAGCAGTACAGGTGGGGCTTAGGAATTCGCAGCAATGCAATGCGATGAACAGATATGAACAGAACATGTCTGTGGGTATGTCCTTTTTCTTGCCTCAAAAATCGTCGAAATTTGTACATTTTCTTGTGTTCGCTATGACGATGTCTACACGGGGTGGTTTTTGGACAAACAGACTGCTGCCCAGATCATTCATTCGTTGTCATTGCACCTGCTCAAATCTGCTCAAGCAATACTTCAAATTCCAAGCTACCGGTGTTGCATGGGTCAATGGGTGTCAGTTGCGCCCATTTTGCCATCAGCCAGGGTTCGTGTCCAACCTTGATCATTTTCAGGGCACCATCCACCTGCCTGGTGCAACAGGGTGGCTTGTGTAGTTGGCCCAAAGGCACGCCATGGTAAAGTTTATCAAAGTGAGTAAACACTATAGAAAGTCGTCGCAGTGCCTTATGAAGCTGTGGTTAGTTGCATTTTATGCAATTGTCCAGATTGAAGAACATATTTGAGTCATGCAATTGCCAGATGCCACTGAAACAGAATGATCCGATACAAAACGTGGTGAAGACACAGTTCCGAGACAGGCATGGCAGGAGAAAATCTGCGAACCTACCATGGCTTTGTTCTTCCATGTCTTGGCTACGGCTGAAATCCCACAGCCATGGCTCTGTTTTCTTTCATATTTCTGGGCGCATCTCTGGCACGAGACGCCACCAAGCACCGCGTTTTTTTCTCTCAAATGGAGCACTTGCTCCAAATTCGGCCACCCAGTGTTTGGAAGCTTCAAACTGCAAAAGATGCAGCCAGTGTGCATGATTCAAGCGCAATGTAATGTTAGCGGGTCCCATTTAACCTTACAGGTGGTGGAGCAGCTTTTTGATGTTGGATCAGTGTTTGTTCCGGTTATTCAGCATCCCAAGGTATTAGTTGATGTTTTGAAGCTCGTCGCCCGACTCTGGACCAGTCGAAAAGGATTGAGAAGGGGGAAGGGGTTTCCTCAGTGCGTGGTGTTTACCACCCTTTCTTTCCTCCTGGATAATTGGTACAGTTTGCTTGTAGACTGTCAATTCCCACTCAGTTTGCCGGCTGGCATGGATGTGGCCATAGTGTCATGAGGGATTGGCGGTCCTTGGTTCAGTGCAACCCGTCCATGCCCCAAAGAATGCAGAGGAAAATGTTCATGGAAGCGATGGAATTGTTGGCACTGGTCCCTGGAAAGAATTATATAGCAAAGCTCAGGCCAAGGCCTAGGTTCGATGCCTCAATCAGCTGTTCCTGCATGAAACGTCAGTCAATTTGCCGTTTGATCGGCTCTGCTGCATTCAGCCTCGCAATATTCGGTTGGAAATGACGCAGATTGTGAATGACGCACCACTTCACCAGATTGAATTCTGCATACTGCATCAGATTGCTAAATCGTCAAGAATAGTCTATGAATAGTCAAGCAGTCGAGTTTTTGGTGGGCTCCTGCTTGTTTCCGCCCCAGCTCGCACGCTCGCGCCGAGGGTGTGAGCTTCTCTCGCAGGAGAGCACCTTGACGACGGTCAGTGCCAAGTATGCTCAATATTCAAGGCTGGTTGAAGGGCAACGACAAACTTGATCTGCATTTCCCAAATTCTTATTTTGGCAGTATGTGGGGGCCAAATCTCATTGACTCATTTATATAGCCAGCAGGATTCATCAAGACTTGATCCGCAAGTAGTTGTGAATGGTAAAGTTTTGGCTTCAATACTATCTCTGTCAACTGAAGCTTGCGTGGCAAACCAACTCTACAGCCAAGAGAAAGGCCTCCAACAGAGCCCGAATACACCGCAGCCCCAAGCCTGCGGCTGGCCGACTGCATACTGCGCTCTGGGGATCTCAGCGGTCTGCTTCCCACTGCTTTTATGATTTGCTGTAAACTCTTGGAAGGGAAAGCATTCTCCCATTGAGAAGAAAAACACATGCCACTGATTTTCTATGAAGTAGTGCAAAGGGAGAAACTTCTTTGAAGGAGCCGAAAGAACCTGGTCGCATGCAAGCTCAAACGGCTCAATAGATTTGATACACAGGAAGAATCTTGGTCCAAGAATCACGGCTCCATGCAATTTGATTGGCATGGTTGCATGCAACATGTTTGGATTCGCAATGGACACCCACAAGGCTCTGCGCCGTCATAGTGTTGCGATTCTGATTATTTAAAAGTCGCTGTCATGGTGTTGATGACATTCAGTGAGTTATCCCTGAGTCAATGGGGTTGGCTGATCGCGGGTTTGCGCAGACTTTGGCAGCACAAAGACCACTGGGCCTTGCAAGCTGCACGGCCACAGGTTTGACTGGCGAAGAAAAGGGACGCAGGTAGGAGACCAAAGAATTCCCCTGGAACTATTTGGTTTCAGCTCCCGCTGAAGACTGGGAGGCAGTACGCACAAGTTGGAACCCGCGCGGCTTGCCAATTTTTTGAGTGTGGCCTTGTGCTCATTGGGAAACCCAAAAAAATCGAGCCTTGTGGCTGATGAGCAGTGCTATGGATATGGTCCCAGGAGACATGTGTTTGTTCTGGACCGGCCATAGTGGGTGGCATTCTGTACCACAAGTAGCCACTGCCATTGGATGTCCCAAGCGCAACAGGAACTTTCTTGGCTGCTGGTCGATTGGAAGTTGGCTCTGCTCTTTTAGCAACCCCTGTGGTGGCTTGCCCGAACGCGCCATTCAACCCTCATAAGTATGAGAACCTCGGCAAGCCCCAGCAATGCTTACTGAGCCTCGATGAGTGTTACAGGTCTTCGCCCTTTTGTTTTCCAAGGCTCATGAAACTGATGCACATTTCCTTCTCATCCAAACCAGGTTTGAGCCATCAGGATCTTTCCTCGTTGTATGATTGTCTTGAGTGGAAACTCTGTAACAGTGCAGCCTTGAAATCAGATGAATTATGCACGCCCAAAAAACGGCCACACGTCTACATTTTCCATTGTGGAAAATTGGTCAAGGATTTTATTTCAAAAGGACAGGTATCTTAGTATCTTCGGAAAGAATTCCCGATGATGTGAAACGGCTGGGTGGCAATTGATTGGCATGGTTGCATGCAACATGTTTGGATTCGCAATGGACACCCACAAGGCTCTGTGCCGTCATAGTGTTGCGATTCTGATTATTTAAAAGTCGCTGCCATGGTGTTGATGACATTCAGTGAGTTATCCCTGAGTCAATGGGGTTGGCTGATCGCGGGTTTGCGCGGACTTTGGCAGCACAAAGACCACTGGACCTTGCAAGCTGCACGGCCACAGGTTTGACTGGCGAAGAAGAGGGACGCAGGTAGGAGACCAAAGAATTCCCCTGGAACTATTTGGTTTCAGCTCCCGCTGAAGACTGGGAGGCAGTATGCACAAGTTGGAACCCGCGCAGCTTGCCAATTTCTTTCAGTGTGGCCTTGTGCTCATTGGGAAACCCAAAAAAATCGAGCCTTGTGGCTGATGAGCAGTGCTATGGATATGGTCCCAGGAGACATGTGTTTGTTCTGGACCGGCCATAGTGGGTGGCATTCTGTACCACAAGTAGCCACTGCCATTGGATGTCCCAAGCGCAACAGGAACTTTCTTGGCTGCTGGTCGATTGGAAGTTGGCTCTGCTCTTTTAGCAACCGCTGTGGTGGCTTGCCCGAACGCGCCATTCAACCCTCATAAGTATGAGAACCTCGGCAAGCCCCAGCAATGCTTACTGAGCCTCGGTGAGTGTTACAGGTCTTCGCCCTTTTGTTTTCCAAGGCTCATGAAACTGATGCACATTTCCTTCTCATCCAAACCAGGTTTGAGCCATCAGGATCTTTCCTCGTTGTATGATTGTCTTGAGTCTTGAGTGGAAACTCTGTAACAGTGCAGCCCTGAAATCAGATGAATTATGCACGCCCAAAAAACGGCCACACGTCTACATTTTCCATTGGGGAAAATTGGTCAAGGATTTTATTTCAAAAGGACAGATATCTTCAGTATTAGGCAGGCCCATCCCTTATGGAAAGAATCCCCGAGGAGGCAAAACCTGGCCATGTCAAAGCACGGCCAGGTTGAAACTTGACGTCTTCTGCACCTGGGCTTGAGAATTTGAAGCGTAAAAAGCACAGGGCCCTGAAAGTAGATCCTTCCATTCCTTTCCATCACCAGGAACATGGAACAGACATTGAATTGATGCACGTTTCTTTCCCAGGCACAACCGGTTTCTGCTTTGACCCTTCCCTGAACATGCTCTACCAGGTAACATTAGGTTCTTTTATGACTGCGACCGAGCACAGGGCTGAAAGTAGATCTTTCCATTTCGGTCCTTGGCGAAGTACGTGGAATGAACATGGCATCACATCCTTCCCGAGTTCTTCCTTTTGCAGATGGTGCGTGTGCGTTAGAACATCCAGTGGTCCTGTAGGTCTTGAATTTCAACGGCTATGTATTCCTGCCTTTTGACCCGGAAGTATCAGATCAGGCAAAGTGAACACGAGGCCGTGTCAGTGGACGCATCAGCCTTGGAAGTTTGGAAGATTCATCTTGCAGACATTCGGAGGATCATGCGGATTTCACAGGCCAAGAAGAGACGTGCTCCATCAAAGGCTTTCAGTCTGTGCACAGGGCATGTCCAAACCTCATGCAGCCAGCCTGATGGCAGCACTTCCGTTATTTCCAACCCTTCTGTCTCCAAAGAATACGCTTAGTAGATACCCCGTGCCTTCCTTGTTGAGCCATCAATTTTTGAAAGCTTGGCAGATAGCTGGCAGTGTGACTGGCTTTGCTGTCGGACGGCTTTGGAGCTTTGGTGAATGTTCGCCAGTCCATGGTTCCAAAAATTTCTGGTCTCAACTCAAGGCACACAGCGGCAGGAGCCGTAGCATAGTGTCAATGTCCAAAGCCAATGGCTGTTTTGGCGACAACAGTAAGTCGCAAACATCGTTCGTGTCCAAAGCGACGACATTCAGATCCTAAGATTGGGCGAAGGCGGCCAAGGCATTGCTTTGCCTTGGCCAGCCAGGCAGTCAGCTCGTCACCTTGCAACTATGGCTGAACAGACACTACACCCTTGGGACCACTGCCAAAAAAGCCTGATGAGATGCAAACCCCAACTTGTTGATGCAGCTTAATTGCAGGTGGTGAGGAAGAGAATGGTTCCCTGGTCCTTCAAAATTCTTAAAGCAGGGATTTGTGTAACCTTGAGCTCTACACTGGTGAGCACCAAGAGTTTTGGCTTTGGAGATTTCAACTTGCATCCGATACCCCGCAAAGTTGTGAGCCTCGTGCTTCCTGACATGTAAGTTGGCACTTGGTTGTGTTGTCTCAAGTTTCATAATGAAGACGTGCCTTGTTCAAAATTGTTGAGCGTGTATTGGCATTCACCAATCCTGGTGCGTGCCTTAGCATTCACCGATGCTGCACAGCGTCCTGGATTGTCGGAAGAACATACTTGAAGGGGGTTGGTGTCCAGCTCAAAAAGCATGCCAGCGACTCCGTCAAGGGTTTGCGCAGTTGGTCCATGAAGTACGGTCACAACGACACTGCCTATCTCACTGAAGCTTCCTCGGACCACTTGGGATGCAAACAAGCAAGGCGATGTCCCGCCTTTGCTTTCTCAAACCCTACCTGCTGAGACGAGACACCTGCAGGGTTCAGCTACATGCTCAATATTTGAAATGAGAGGTGATGCATCATGAAAAGGTCTGGTATCAAGTTCAATGGATGGAGGGGCTTGCCATCAAACTTGTGAGATGGTCCTTCGACAAGTGTTGCGTATGCCGTCCCTTCCAGTGTTTGTCGATGAAGCTGCAGACTTAAGCGACTTGGATGCACTGTTTAGGTTCCTGAGCAAAGACGAGTCTTGCAATGACGGCTCACTCTTGCACATTGACTTGTTTGCGTTTAGACATATTTTGTAGTTTGAAGCCGCCTACTGGACCCACCAATCTGCGGGTAATCTCTATCTTCTTTATTCAGCCCTGGTGACAGACGATTGGACTTCCTTTCGAGGGTGTACAATCTGACACTCCACACTCCACACTTTATACTTTACACTCCAAACTTTACACTCCACACTCTACACACGACACTCCCCACTTTACACTTTAAACTCCACACTTTACAGTCTACACTCCACACCCCATACTTTACACTCCGCACTTTACACTCCACACTCCACACTTTACACTTTACACTCCACACTCCACACTTTACTCTACACTTTACACTTTACATTGTACACTCCACACTCCACACTTAACACTTTACACTCCACACTTTACACTCCACACTCCTCACTCCACACTCCACACTTTACACTCCACACTTTACACTCCACACTCTACACTTTACCCTCCACACTCTACACTCCACACTCTACACTCCACACACCACACTTCACACTTCACACTCCACACTTTACATTCCACACTTTACACTCCACACTCCACACTTCATATTCGCACTTAACACTTAACACTTTACACTCCACACTCCACACTTTACCCTCCACACTCTACACTCCACACTCTACACTCCACACACCACACTTCACACTTCACACTCCACACTTTACATTCCATACTCTACACTCCACACTCTACACTTCATATTCGCACTTAACACTTAACACTTTACACTCCACACTTCCCACTCCACACTCCACACTTCATATTCACACTTAATACTTTACACTTTACACTCCACACACTCTACACTCAACGCTGTGCACTTCACAGTCCACACTCTACACTTTACACTCCACACTCCACACTCCACACTTTACACTCTACACTTTACACTCTACACTTTACACTCCGCGCTCCGCACTTTACACTCCACACTTTACACTCCACACTTTACACTTTACACTCTACACCCGACACTCCACACTCCACACTTGACACTTT
Source organism: Cladocopium goreaui (assembly GCA_947184155.2). Taxonomy (NCBI): domain Eukaryota; class Dinophyceae; order Suessiales; family Symbiodiniaceae; genus Cladocopium; species Cladocopium goreaui. Next base: position 218,493 of record CAMXCT020000007.1, read on the forward strand.
ACACTCCACACTTTACACTCTACGTTTTACACTTGACACTTTACACTCCACACACTACACTCCACACTCTACACACGACGCTCCCCCCTTTACACTTTACACTCCGCACTTCACACTCTGCACTCCACACTTTACACTCCACACTCCACACTCCACACTTTACACTCCACGCTCCACACTTTACACTTTACACTCCACACTCCACACTTGACAGTGCACACTCCGCACTCTAGACCCCACACTCTACACTCCACACTTTTAACTGCACACTTTACACTCCACTCCACGCTCTACACTTTACACTCCACACAACACACTTTACACTTCACACTCTACACTCCGCACTTTAAACCTGACACTCCACACACTACACTTTACAATCCGCACTTTGCACTTTACACTCCACACTTTATACTTTACACTTTACACTCCGCACTTTACAGTCCACGCTCCACACTCCACACTTTACACGTTACACGTTGCACTTCACACGCTACACTTTTCACTCCACACACTACATTCTTTCACGTCTTTGATGTTTCCATACCTACGCGTTTCGGACTCCGTACCATTATCATACGTGTGAGATCGTGTGAGCATTCGGGTTCGTGGGCTGCATCTTGTTTTGATGTGGGAGTACTTGAATGAAAGTGCTGTGAAAGCGTTTTGTGACAGATCTGTCTACAAGAGTAGTGTAGAAAAATGTTGCGGGAGAATCTTGTAGAGGAAAACAAGAGTCCTGAAAAAGCATGCAAAAGCGAGATCTACAAGTGTTTGCAGTGCACTTGGTGCCAAGGACGGCCCCTGTGTGGCATCCAATTGAAGAGATGACAGCTTGTTTGCGCATTGCCGCCAAGTGCACAAACAAATCAGTACCCGACGAAAAGAAAAAAAATGGTCTCCTCCTGTAGTGCAATTTCGCGCCGAAGCTTCGGAGGGCTTCCAAGGTGCGGGCAATTAGCGATCAAATCTGGATTACACACAAGAAGACCATGCTGTGACTGACTGGACTGGACATAATTAGCCAGGAAGTCAAAAAAAAGAGCCAGGAGGTTGGCTGATGAAGTGGTTCAATGTTTGAGTTACTCTTGTCTTTGTTTGCGCCAGACAAACCCCTGAACTAGGAAAGAAGACATGAAGAGAAAACACCCGACATGAGATGGCTTAGTTTTACATTCTGCTGTAGTTCATGCTGCTCGCACAGGAGAACCTTCAAGGCAAGTATCTTGTCCAGAGAGACTTGATGAGGGCGAAGGAACTGGCTCGTTTCACTCAAGACCGTGGAGTCGCGCAGGCAGGGTGAGAAAGTTTGAGCTTTCAAAGCAAGGCTTACAAAATCGTACACCATTGCCGCCATTATGTATATACTTACTGTATGTTATGTATATAATCGAAGAAAGTTGAGAAGTCAAACTTCCGACAATATGAACAGATGAAAAGCAGAGATATCAGAGATGGGAAGAGTCAGAGAAGAGAAGAGAAGAGAAGAAGAAAGAATATCAAAAAGAGAAAGTCTCCGAAGAAAGAAGATCCAGGTGCGCGAAAAGGTAGGAAAGTCGCGAAACACTGTGTTTTTCCAATGGTTTGTGGCTCCGGAGACTCCGGAGGGTCGAAAAGTAGGCTCGCTAAAGCGGCGGGTGCGGAGTCAGCTGGCCAGATGAAAGATGAAAAATTGCATGCCGTTGTGGCGCGAAGCACATTTCCAAGTCAAACTGTACAAAACACCTCAGCGTGGGAGCGCTTTTAGAAGTTGAGATGTCCAAAAAGTGCACGCCGTTGTGGCGCGAGGCACATTTCCAAGTCAAAATGTACAAAACACTTCATGTTCGGACCGCCGATGTGGCGCGAAGAACATTTCCAAGTCAAAATGTACAAAACACCTCAGCCTTGGAGCACTTTTGGAAGTTGAGATGTTCAAAAAGTGTACGCCGTTGTGGCGCGAAGCACATTTCGAAGTCAAAAGTCCAAAAAAATGAAGGGTTCGGAGCGCTTTTGGACGTTCAGATGTCGTTTCGCATGGCAGGCGCAAGGGATTGTGCACCTTGTCAAAAGTGAGCAAGACGTGAGGCTTTTGTGGCAGTTTCAAAAACGATGGCAGGCGTGGGACATATGCGGAGGATCTGGCAAGATGCATTTCGCGTGGCAGGCGCAATGCAAGAGACATGTTCATCAGAGCTGTTAGGAGGTCAGGGCGCTGATTTCCTGAGAGGGGTTGCACTTTGGAGCATCAAATCTTCAGGTTTGCTGAGATGATTTTAGGTGACAGGTGCAGCACTTCGTATGACCTGGCTTCACTTTTTCGTGGCAGGCGCAATACTTTAGACAGGTGAAGTGGAAAAATCGCAAGACACATTGGTACGAGGCCATCAGCTCTGCACTCAACTTTTCATTTTTGAAGGAAATCTCGCAGAATTGCTTCGCTTTTGATGTTGTCAACTTCGAAAATTAAGGACGTCTCGCAGAATTGCTTTGTTTTGGATGTTGTCAAGTTCAAAAATTGAGGAAGTCTCGCAGAATTGTTTCGTTTTTGACCTTGTCAAGTTCAAAACTTGAGGAAGTCTCGCAGAATTGCTGCGTTTTCAAGCTTGCAGGTAGACAGACAGACAAACATATAGATAGATAGATAGATAGATAGATAGATAGATAGACAGGTAGACAGCTAGACAGCTAGACAGATAGACCGATGAAAGAGAGAGAGAGAGAGAGATAGATAGATAGATAGTTAGATAGATAGATAGATAGATAGACGATTACAACTAGAACTATGACTACCACTACCACTACCACTACCACTACCACTACACTACGCTACGCTACGCTACACTACACTACACTACTGCTACAACTACAAATATACTACGTTACATTACACTACACTACACTACACTAATGACACTGCACCACACTACAACTACAACTACATTGCCTTACACTAGACTAAACTACACTATACCAGACTACACACTACGACACTGCACTACGCTACACTAATTAAACCACACCACGACTCCAACTGCAACTGCACGTGCAAATAGACTAATTACACTACATTGCAGCTACAGCTCCACTACACTACACTACAACTGCGCTACACCACGCTACATCCAGCAGTTGTGGTAAGGTGACCACTGCAACCATTGCACCCATTCCAAAAAACACAGCTCCAACCACCTGTCCGTCCATCAGTGGATTCCCTCTGCCATCCGTGATTCACAACAGCCAACCTCTCCTATAGGTTTCCTACTTTTGAAACTTCCGCCACCGCCTTATGCGGCACTACTGGTAGTACATATTATACGTATTCATGTGACACTACATCCTACAGGTTGCATGTGTACAGCGATACGGAAGCGATGGCAGGGTGGACGGACGGGAAGCCGTGGGAAAATAGCTTGGGGAGAGCTCCGTTGGGAGGGAGCAAGATGGAAGCGACGACGGGGTGGACGGAGGGGAAACCGTGGGAAATAGCTTGGGGAGAGCTCCGTTGGGAAGGAGCGAGATGGAAGCGACGGCAGGGTGGACGGAGGGGAAACCGTGGGAAATAGCTTGGGGAGAGCTCCGTTGGGAAGGAGCACCCAATCACTGATGAATCCAATGGCAAGCGTGGGTTTTCCTCTTCCGGGCATAGGAAATTTTAGCAGTGGCGGTGATCCCAACCTGCAACAACAAGTATAACATGCCCAGCATCAGGCTCGGTCTCAGGCTCAGATAAATAAACACACCCCCCGCCACCGACCCCAGAGACTGGGGATGGATGAAAAGCTATGATACCGTCAGGACACCGGACGTGTCCAGAGTGGACTCACAGGATCATCGAATCCTGACGACACCATGCCAGTGAAGGACGGATGGCGGCTGCGGCCTGGAGCTGGCCGTGCCTAGTGTTGCTTTCTGAACCCACAAGAAATGATATAGCCCCAAAATGATTTCCCAACGGACCCCTTCGCTACACTGAAGCACAATGCCAGTGACGGACGGATGGCGCTTGCGGCCTGCAGCTGGCCGTGCCTAACGTTGCTTTCTGAATCCACAAGCAACTAGCTCCAAAATGCTTTCCCAGGCTTCCAAAATGGACCCCTTCGCCACATTGCAACACCATGCCAGTAAAGGACGGATGGCGCCTGCGGCCTGCAGCTGGCCGTGGCTAACGTTGCTTCTGAACCTACAAGAAACTAGTTCCAAACTGACACCTGGGCTTCCAAAACGGATCCCTTCGCCACACTGAAGCACAACGCCAGTGAAGGACGAATGGCGCCTGCTGCCTGCAGCTGGCCGTGCCTAACGTTGCTTTCTGAATCACAAGAAGCCAGCTCCAAAATGATTCCCAGGCTTCCAAAACGGACTCCTTTGCCACGGTGAAGCACCATGCCAGTGAAGGACGGATGGCGCCTGCGGCCTGCAGCTGGCCGTGCCTAACGTTGCTTTCTGAATCCACAAGAAACTAGCTCCAAACTTACTACCTAGGCTTCCAAAACGGGCCCCTTTGCCACACCGCGGCCTGCAGCTGGCCAGCTGGCCGTGCCTAATGTCGCTTTCTAAAGCCACAAGAAACAAGTTCCAAACTAATTTCCCAAGCATTCCAAAACCGATCCCTTTGCCACACTGAAACACAATGCCAGTGAAGGACGGACGGCGCCTGCGGCCTGCAGCTGGCCGTGCCTAACGTTGCTTTCTGAATCTACAAGAAACTAGCTCCAAACTGACTATACCTAGACTTCCAACGCCACAGTGAGACACCATGCCAGTGAAGGACGGATGGAGCCTGCGGCCTGAAGCTGGCCGTGCCTAACGTTGTTTTTTCAATCCACAAGAAACTAGCCCAAACTGATTAACTAGGCTTCCAAAACGGACCCCTACTGATTATTTAGGCCTTCAAAATGGACCCCGTCGCCACAATGAAACACAATGCCAGTGAAGGACGGATGGCGCCTGCGGCCTGCAGCTGGCCGTGCCTAACGTTGCTTTCTGGATCTAGAAAATCCTAGCTCCAAAATGTTTTCCTAAGCTTCCAAAGTGGTTGTGCCTAACGTTGCTTTCTGATCTAGAAGAAATTAGCTCCAAACTGACTACCTAGACTTCCAAAATGGATTCCTTTGCCACATTGGTTACAATATGCCGAACGTATCCCTTTTGGAAGTTTGGGCACGGCCGGCTGCAGGCCGCAGGCGCCGTCTGTCCTTCACTGGCCTGGCGAAGAAATCCGTTTTGGAAACTTGGGAAATGATTTTGGAACTAGTTTCTAGTCGATTCAGAAAGCAATATTAAGCACGGCCAACTGGCCAGCTGGCCAGCTGCAGGCCATAGTGTGGCGAAGGGGCCCGTTTTGGAAGTGGAAGCCTAGGCACTCAATTTAGACATAATTTCTTGTGGATTCAGAAAGCAACGTTAAGCCCAGCCATTTTGGAAGCTTAAGAATCATTTTGGAGCTAATTTCTTGTGGATTCAGAAAGCGACGTTAGGTACGGCCAGCTGCAGGCCGCAGGCGCCATCCGTCCTTCATTGGCATTGCCACTGCCAGTGAAGGACGGATGGCGCCTGCGGCCTGCAACTGGCCTTGCTTAACGTTGGTTGACTACCTAGGCTTCCAAAACGGACCCCTTCGCCACACTGAAACCATCATGTGAGTGAAGGGCGGATGGTGCCTGCGGCCTACAGCTGGCCGCGCCTAATATTACTTTCTGAACCCACCAGAAATGAGACCTAGGCTTCAAAACGGACCCCCAGAAAGCATAACCCCAAACTGATTACATAGGCTTCCAAAACGACCCCTTCCCGACACTGAAACACCATGCCAATCAAGGATGGATGGCGTTTGCGGTTTGCGGCTGGCTGTACCTACCGATGCTGCCTGAATGTACAAGAAACTATCTCCAAACTAACTACTTGAATTGGAAAAAAACTCCACTGAAATACCATACCATTGAAGGACGGATAACGCTTATAAATTAATTATTTAGGCTACTAACATAAATAAAATGAAATTTATATATATAAATATTTTTAAATTTATTTTAAAAAATAATTAATATAAATTAATGAAAAAATACACTACCATAGTCCCCAAATAGTGGGTGGATTTAAGACGTATTTTTGAGGAACAATGTTAAACATAGGATATGGGAAAGCATTAAGAATCTTAATTCGTACACTATTTGGGAAAAATGCAAAATGAAATTACCCACCACAAAGGGAAACAAGAAAAGAAACAAGACGGGATATAAACTGGGAAACAAGCAGGACGACAAGCTCAAACTGGGAGACAAGGGAAATAAACCTCGGGAAGACGGGTCCGCGCATATTAAACGCCATATAAATGCTTTTCCATACATATATCCTAAATATATGTAAATAATAATCTAGAGGAATATTTCTAGAATTTTCCTAAAGGAATTTAATAAGGAATGGAAGATTTCGGGTTTCGAAAACTTCCACATCACGGGGTATGAACAGTAAACCATTACAAAGCCTTATTCCCGATCCCAACTGGTTCAGAATTAGGCGGGGTGAATCCTACATTTCTGATAATATAATTATAAGGGGGGGATTACAATAACCCTTTATTTTTTTACCAAAAATATATGGATTTTTTCTAAATATATATAGATATGGGGGAACTCTGCACCTCAATCTATTTTTTTCCTGGAAAACCTATTGAAATCCATGGGGAAACCTGGGGTCACCTGAAAATATTCTGGTAGCGGCTAAAAACTATTGAAAACCATTCTGGGCCAATGGCAACTAGCGGGCCCTCGAATCATAAAATAATAAAAATATATTCGATTTTAAATATTTTTAAATATATACATTGCAGGGGATACCAATAACTACCTTAATATAATTTATAAATTTGATTTTCCCAAAATAATGCACTTTTTACCTACCCAATCCCCCTAAAATACATTTTTCAATCAACGGTATTCCCCAGGACAAAATAGATATTCTGGAAAAATCAAATCCGTAAAATCTATTAAACCACTTCCCCAAAATAAAAGATCCTGGGGTGGGGTTGGATATCCCGATCCATAAATCGTATATTTAACATACATCCACCGGTCAAATAATATATTTAGGGGATGTTATTATGAAACACGGTCAGCGATTGGGCTCTTTTCCTTGAACATAGGGCTGCGGAGTATGAGTGAAAATTGGGAGGACTATGCCACTCCCAGTTTTGTAGAAAACCAGGTCTTCAGGCTCATCGTTTTGATGACACCTGGTGGATCGGCACCATGACCAGATCCATGCCAATGTCCACCCAGCTCCAAGGGCGATCAGAAGCATCACCAATAGGATATAATCGGCATCATTTGATTTGTCCAAGTCTGGATCAGATTTAGCTCCTGCCACTTGGGACAACCAGGTCACAATGGTCAGGATTTGCCCCGCCTGGGCTGGCGTCAGCACAGATCCTTCCGCTGGAGTGGTTCTCACTTGCGTAACTTTCCCTGGTCCACCGTTCAAGGGCTTCAGCCCACACATCTCGACCAACTCCTGGAATTTGGCTTTTCCCAAGACCTTTGTGCCAAGGTCGCTGTTGTTGTACTTGCCTGGTTGTCAGATCATTGTCAGCAGACCTTGGTAGACCATCTGTTGTAGCCACAATACCTTCACGTCTAAATGCCGGACTCTTCCGACACCAAGTCTGTGGGTCATGGCATTGTTTGCTGCGGAATCGGAGATTGTCCTTAGCCCAAGGAGCACGCTACAAAATCCAAGGATTTTCCCTAGGAGTATCCCCTCTGAGACTCCTGCAGCAGTCGCGTACAGTTCAGCTTCACCAGAGCTCTGTGCAATGACAGATTGCCTTCTGGTGAAGGAGTACAGCAGGCTGTCTCCAACGTAAATGTGGACAGCTGAACGAGATTTCCTTGTAGCAACATCCGTTGCCCAGTCACTGTTTGTTATCACAATGACGTAGTTACAACCTTGTAGGTCACGAGAGAACATCAGATCATAGTCTTTGGTGTGTAGCAGGTATCGGCAGAGATGTTTCATTGCCTCTGTACCACGCACGGTCGGCTTGGTCATCAGGCATGCCAGTTCATTCACCGTGTGCTGTCTGTCCGGCCTGTCAGTACTGACATACATCAGGACTCCAACACCTGCTCTAAATCGGGTGTGTTGATCCGGTAACAAGGGTTCATCCTCTGGTGAACCGATCACTGTCTTGGTCACCGGGGTCTCTCGAGTCTTTGACTCCATGGTCAAGCCATTCAGCTCGAGCAACTTCTTGAGATGCCCTTCTGCCGGTTGGATCCACACTCCTTCCGGACGTATCGTCCTGTGACATTTCAAATAGACGAATTCCGGATTTATCTCATCATAGGGTCTTTCGATCTGCATTGTGAGATATTTTGCAACCTCCTCGAGAACTCTTTTGGATCCTTGCCCAGGGCCTACTGCATAGAAGTCATCCACATGGACTTCCAACGCCACACCTTCCTCCTCATGGTAATAAAGGCGAGGAACCTCAGGGCAACGTCGACATCCCACTGGATCGACGACGATATGTGCAGCGTGGTCACCGAAACGTCGCAGTACCTTCTGTCGGCCATAAAGTTGTTTGGTCAGCTGCCAGACCCAATTTGTCCTTACTCCATTTTCTTCCCATTTTTCTTCCAGCCATTCTTGTGGAGCTTCCACAAAACACAGCTCGTCTTCATTGGCATGGAAGAATGCATATTCCACATCCGCGAAATACGCGCAATATCCTGGGTTCTTGGCCAGCAGCAAGTCCAGAATTCGAGAGGTATTGGACGAGCTAGTAACTCCGAAGATATCATTTCGGTGGGGCTATTGCCACTTAAATTCACGGGCAACAAACCTGGATCGAATGATCCATTCACCGTTCTTGAACTTAAGAACTTCTTCCCACCTGGTGGTCACATACTTCCCTTTGGCCTGGGACCGTGATATTGCCACATAGACCCCATAGTGTTTAAGCCGGGTAAGCTCCTTGGCCTTGCCCTTCAAGCTCTCTGAGATCCATTTTTCATCAGTCCATGTGTCCAGATGGCCTGTTGGGCCACTTGCAGGTATGTTGTCCTCTCCAAGATGGATATAACTTTCTTCTGGTAACTCCGAGGCTACCTCGTCCATATTAACACCTGAAGTACCCCACCTTCTGGTCCGTCGTCACCTTCCCCGCCTGTATCCGTGACCCGAGGATCAAATGCCTCGGCTGGGATCTCAGGTCCACGCTTCATTCCCGTTGGCGAGAGAAGTACTTGTTTCTTTATCGGACTCATTAGTATCTCGTTCTCTCCACTTCGCTTCGTACCAGTGGGCAGCTCCAACATGGGCTGCTCTTGCTGGTCACCTCCTGATGGCACCGAAGCTTCCTTGGCTTCTTCCCCTCCGCTCGACTCCGGTTCCTGTCGTGGGGTCTGAGCTGGGGTCATTGGTTCATATTCGTTCTCTTCATGTGCCATCGTCTGGGCTTCAGCCTCCGCGGATGTCCTCAACGATCCGTCAGGCTGCTTTACCACTTCCGGGAGCGGTGCGACAAAATGCACGAGCACCTTCTTTGGCCTTCCACGGGCCACAGCCTCCAAGGTCAAGTCCCAGGGCATTCCCTTGATTTCAGTAAAAAGCCGTTCGTCCCACTGACTTAACTCCTCCCGTCTTCTGATGGTCTACACCGTTAGACGCCTCTCGACGTGCCAACGAGATGCTCGTCAGATTCTTCTGCTCGGCCAAGCCAAATGCCTGGCTCCATATTTGCGTCCATTTTCTGACGCCTTTTGCCTTGCTTCTTGCGTCTGCTTGCCGGATAAGGTTCCATGAAGACCACTGACTTACCAAAGGCCACTACCTCGTTCTTATACCGTGTCTGGTACAGCTCCTCGTAGCAGGTTCTACCATTATACTTCACATGGAAGTAACTGTGAAGCCAAGCTGCATGTCTAATCAGCCACGGCCACACGATCTTTTTTTTTCCGTCCAACGCCTTCATGGCTTTCGCCAGGTCGTTACACACGTTCAACCGCAGCAAAAAAGATGAATTGTAAATTAGCATGCAAGGCCGTCAATTCGTCGATAGCCTCAAAAGCGCTGGTAATGGACCAATACAAAGTCCAGTTAGCAATCCCATCAAAAACAAACCAAACCAAAAAAGAAGCACACAAACAAACAAAAAACACACAACCACAACCAAAACAAACCGAACCGAACACAGAGGAGTGGGATCGCAACCAGCAATGGGAAAGACATGCATGATGACATCTTGTGTGTCATTGGATAATGGCTACCGATGAGAAGCAAAACAGAGAAAACACAGAAACACAAAAAAGGCCAGGTAAGAGGGTGAAAAGCAACACAGCTCAAAGCGGAAACCAGGGATCCCCCCAGCCAGGATCCCCGAGATCACAGAGAGCAGCCGTTCAGGCATAACATTCACCCTGGCACTTCGAAGCAAACACCGACAACGCCGGGTCGCAACGAGAGTGGTGAAAAACGAATAAACGGTGAAACAGAAGGTGAAACATGATCTATTGTGAGAAGAGACAGCAGTAGCTACGGCATTCAGGGCGCACTCAGAGTCCGCTCAGTAGTTCTTTTCCAAGCATCATTATCATCGGGAGCTGTAGGGCACCCTTGCAGTGCATGCAGCTTCAAAACTGTATCCAATGCGATCGAGTTAGCGATGATCGCTAGCTCGACAGCATTGATGCAGGCTTGCAAGCGTGGAGCTCCTTCAGCGGTCAACCAATGTATGCGCTGCAGTCACTTATCTTATCTTCGGTATGGTCGGTTGACCATAGTTGCTGGCTCAGTCGCATTGATACAGGGATGCGAGCGTTTTCCTCTGGACAGGGACCAGGTCTGTCATCGAAGTGTTCAGCTGAGGTCCTGGACGGGCAACTTGTGTCAGTTGTGTTGCGGTCCTCTGTCGGGTAGTGTTGTACGCTCGCTTGCATGAGCTGTAGCTGTCGGCTTATAACTTCACGTTCTGTTACATTGGCTCGGGCCTCTACACGGATGCGCAGACTCTTTAGGCAACAGCAAGCCGTGCGTAGGGCTCTGCAATCTTGCTCGTTGATTACGCCTGCAAGGACTTCTGTTTGTTGCAATAAGGCATAGGTGTCTTCCAGTGTTCTTTGGGTATGCGTCAGTTTGCAAATATATTCTTGCAAGCGTAGGAGATCTTGTGCCTCATTGCGGCTCTGGGGTTCCTGAGGCAAGCATGCCAGTTCACTCGATTGGGCTGTATCCATATGGTCAGTTGGCATTTGAGCAGTGAAAGCAGTGGATTGAGCTGAGCAAAACAGCAACGGACGCCATGGCTTGATGTACTTTGACATCGTCCTACGCTACCCTTAACTAGATACAATTAGTGGTGACTATTGCCCCCCTCCCCTTTCCTCCCTCCCCATACTGACTAAGGCTAGCTTGCCACACAATCAGTTGCCTAAGGTGAAAGGGGTGTCCTAGGTCCACTAAGCACTAGTCAACCATGGGTACCCCATGGTGACAGCACCTGTGTTACAGTGATCACTCATAATGTGTGGCAACCGTGGGTACCCCACGTTAACCATTTGAGACTACTGGAACTGCACGGGCATACCGGCGCTGGGGTGTTCATGGTTGCTGGTGCTACTGGCAGCACTGTTTGCGGGAGGTGGGTCACTACTTCCTGCTGGCTTGATCATTTGCGCAATAAGTGGATGACTTTGCTTTTCGAGCAGAATCTTGGTCATTTCTCGAGTGAAAGCTGCAGGGTCGTCCACTAATGCCTTGGCGTCCGCAAGTGGCCTGTCAAGGACAATGGCAATGAGCATTTCGCCGCCATCTTTTTGGATGAGGGCCGGTCGGCCGGCTTGCATCTGTGCAAGGATCGCAACTGCCTTGTTTTCGCACAGGGTGCGTTCCCATTCCTGTAGGGCTCTTTGTGCCAATGTGCCAGTTTGTGGTGGGGCATTTTGGGCTGTTGGCGTACCCAATGCGAGGATGAAGGGACTGTCAGGCAGCGTGGAGGACGGCAGGTCTGCGATCCTGTGATATTCAAAATAGTTTGTGTTAAACCGTGCCCCACAAACATTTTCTACCTTGGGGGCATTGACTCCAAACCGCATCAAACCGAACTCATGGCTTTTGCCGCCGGGTTCTTGTATGTTTTTTTCAGGATACTCATGCCTTTTTATGGGATATTTACGGATTTTCGATGGGTTAGGTTTTCCTCCAAAAGCATCCAAAAGCAGGTTTTCGGTGCCAAAGCTCTAGGTTTTGGGTCGAGAACCTGGTTTTTGTTCAGCAACCCACCTTTTTTCAGGATATGGAAACCACAGGATTCCATAACGTGAATGCAAGAAGAGAAGCCAACTGCTAACAAAAGTTATTTTTTTGCTGGATCAGACTTGATTTAAGAATCATTTACCTTGAAAGTAATCAGTGGGGCACACATAGAAGTTGTGAATATGTCCTACTTGACAGGTGGCGATCTTCAGTTTTTGTGTCAATTCTCTTCTCCGCCTTTTTCCCGTCCTTTTGTCAATAGTCACAGATCCCACCCTAGATATTAGCCCAATACCCACTCTCGCAATCCTGTGTCTCGCACTGCCCTGTCGGACTTGCGGGTCTAAAAAGGTTGACTGTTGACCCAACATTTTTGCTCAACGAAGCCAATGAGGCATATCGACTATATCATGTCCCAGCCATCCAACACATGGCCTCACGCCAGTTGCAGAATCATAGCACACGCCAGGCTGAGCAGCTTTGTCGCGGGGTCTTGAAAAGAAGGGAAGATCATCTGGGAGACTCGCATCCAGAGACCCTCCTCTCCGTCTGGACCCTGGCAGCTCTTCTGGAGGCCAAAGGTTCCTTCGCAGAGGCGGGGGATTCCCCGCGGACTTGTGTCGTCGCTTGGTCAAGTGTGTTTACATGGCAAATGGATCTTTTTGCGGCCTTGGATTCCTTTTCCTCAATTGAATGGTTCTTATAGGCTGAGTGGTTGTCTTGTGAATCATTGCCGCGCAGGGCATAAGTGCTTTCCCTCTACATGCATGACTGGGGATTTCTACGATATTGATGTGTTTTTACTTTAAATTAGGCTCCGTTGTTTGCCTCGAGACAAGCCCACTCGCACTGACTGTGTGGCTGGCCATGGTTGATGTTCATCCTTGCGGGCAATTCGTAAAGTTGAGGAGTTTCAAAAGGTTCAAAAAGTTTGGAAGGACTTTGTCAAGAATATCAAGAATGTTAAGACGCTAAATCTCGTTGGTCTGGTTGAGGCAAGTTGTCTTTCAGGCCATTGAGACAACATTTTCTGTTGGGTATGTATTTGTTTTATTTACTTTGCTTCCTAATCCGACTAATTATACCCAACCAATACCACAAGTTTCCAGTGATGTTGTTGCAGGGTGCCCATCTGCAACGCATCACGTCCAGGCGGGGCAGCTTTATCTCCGCGACTTGCGTGGCATGGAGGCCACTTGCCCTCCACACCAGTAGGGGGAGTCACGATTGCAGTTGGTTGATTTGGGAATCCCAAAGATACAGTGAGGCACCGTGATTTCCCATTCCTTCGATGATTTTATACGAAATGATGCCATTAGATGTGAATTCTATACGCGTGTTTTCAAACATAAGCAAACTTCAAAGCATATTTGCTCGTGCACCGTGCACCCCATGAAAGTTCTTGGTTTTGTGTTTGGTTCCACGGTGTTCGGTGCTGTAATTTCAGAATGTTGGCCATGGATGGCCATGGTGTTCCTCGGTGCCGCTGTCAGAACCTGCGCCGCTTTCTGCAGGAGCTGCATGGTCCGGAGCACGAAGAGACGCAAGCGAGCCGCAGCAACCTGGAGCGATTCCAACAAGAGCACGGTTCAGTCCTGTGAAGGCCATGGGGAGTCCCGAATTTTGCCTTGAAGACACACACGGGTGACATGCTTGAATTACGTTTCATTTTTTCCTAACGGTTCTTTTCCAAGATATTTAGATAATTCTGATGGAAAGCTGGCCTGCGGCCTTGTCCTATTTTCACACTGCCAAGGGTTTTGTTTCTGAGGCAGCAAGTGGCGGCATGTTTGAATTTCTCAAAGTTCTGCAATTCAGATTGTTTTCAGAAAACGTTTGACCGATAAATAGAAGATTCTGCGTTTGAGTTTCTGCCAGACTTGTTGCAGTTTGGGTTGAGGAATGGCTTCACGTAGCAGGATGCCATGTCCAACAAACTGCACAGGTTTGCCTGGGGATTTATGTTTGATTTATTTTGGAAAGTTCTTGTTTAGGAGACTTGCAGGCAGATCGGCACTTTTCAGCCCGTGACCCTGCTTCACATTGAGCCGCAAGCAGCTCTCATCATATACTGATATCCCCTGTATCAATATCTCCCGTTTCACCGAGATCCATAGAACCCGCAATTGGTCCTTTGACTTGCCAAACAATCAGTGAAAACAGGGCGTGTATCGATCTGACCCCAGTGCAGAGCATTTGAAGGTCAGGGCTTCGAGTCTGGATAGTGTTGCCCAGCAACTGTTGTCAGCGCAAAGCGAATTATTCATCGTTTCTTACCGCAACGTGGCCTGCTTCTGGTCATATTCATGTCAGCCGTTAGACATTCGGGTTCAAGCTTTTGCCAGCCACTGATTTCGTCAAGCCAGTGCAGAGGTAGTGAGTAGCTTTCTTGGCCAAGCACTAACTTTATATCCACATATGTCAAAAAGAGTGGGCCCGGAAATTGGTTCCCAATGAATTTTGGAAAATCTTCATCTCAATTGTTTTTGGCCAGGTCCGGGTGACATCGAAAGCAGATACCACCATTGTCATAGGTCAACATTGGATTGAAGCAGAGTTTGTTTCCTCCTTATTCGGAAGAGGCTAGTTATGAGCGAAGCTTATTCTGAGCAATGCAAACTTGGGGCATCAAGAGCTAGATTCGGGGAGCCTCTTCCAAGATGGCAAGGTATTCCTTACATGGGAAGCTGGTCGAAACTGTTCAAATAAAAGACAGTTGTTTCTATTTGTTTCTTGCATTTGCTTGCCAAGGCTTCCAAACAAGCTCTTTGGACTGGTCAGGAAGTCCATGCGAAGCCCAAGTTTCCTGTATCCATCATGGTTGGTAGCAGCTATACTTCAACCGGTCGTGCATATTTGGTCAGGATGTAATATTTTCCATCGCTTTTCCCACCAACAAAGGTGCCACTCCTTTTTCTCCACCTGCGTCCTCCTCATGTCTCCTCTGCCAGCTCCGGATGGTGTGGGCCGGCATGCCCGGACCCAAACCCCATATCGCGAGCTCAGGATGCTGTGGAGTGGCCCTGGACCCGACCACCGTATTGCGAGCCCGGGAGGGTGGCATGGCCATATGGCGAGCTCAGGAGGCTGCGGAGTGGGCTTGGACCCGAACTCATGCTGGAGAGAATGCCAGATAGAATGCCAGAATGAATTAGGGGGTGCTGTGGCCTGTTTATTTGGTGACTTGTTTTCAAGGGGGGTAAGACCTTGGAACTATATATAAAACCTGCGGAACAATATACAAAACCCTTTGGAACTATATTTGATTGTTTGGCAAAACAATGTCATACTTGACTAACTAGAATCTAATCACCCAAAAGTAATTTATGAACCAGAGAAACGCATATATAGTGAAGAAATAACAAATCAATGAGGATTGCAAAATCATATCCAACGAAATGTCTAATATTGATTATGATTGGTTCATCTGTTTCCAACAGTGCTGTGCAACCACTGAGTGCTGTCGATGTTGGTGTATGACGTAGTGATTGGCCCCTGTGTGGGCCTCCTTGTTTGAGGTCTCTGTTGGGACCAGACAGAAGAGACGCCAGAATAGATGCCAGAAAGGATGTCAGAGCAGCCGTCAGATAGAAAGCCAGAAAGAATGTCAGAGTATTTGCCTGAAAGAATGCCAGGATATATTAATATATATATATATATGCCATATATACTCCCACATGGTATGTCAGAAACTATCTATGTCAGAATAGTGTGTCAGGGTGAGGATCACTCGAATAAAGAAATTTGACGCAACGCAAAAATATGGTTTGAGTTCTCAAGGTTCTCCACTGGCGTTCTGTACAGCAAAAGATTATCAATAGATAGAAGATTGCGGATTTGAGGTTCTGCCGGTGTGGTTGCAGTTTGGGCTTAGGACTGGAGGCCTCCCAGGTTCTCGCGCTTAGATTATCGTGGCTGTTTTCCGTCTACACTCTGAGTTGGGATTGTCTCTTGGGCTCCGCACTGTGCTGCCAGCATTTGCCATCTGGATTTGTGGTTGATTCTTTTCAAAAAGTTCAGACTTGTTCCACCAAGTCTCCACAGACTTGCAAGCCTATATCCGTGGCCCGTTTGACACCGAACCCATGCAGCTATGATCACATCTATCAAAATATATCTCTTTTATCCCGTTTCACCGTTTCACCCAAATCCATAGGGCCCAAAATCGATGCTTCGAATTGGGGAGTGATCCTCCGTGAAAACAAGGCGTGTGCTGAACAGACCTCAGGAAAAGGCTGCGGAATGTGTAGATCTGTGAACTCGTGTTGTGTGTTTGATGTCTGGATATCCCGGTTGAAATTTCCACTGCGAAAAGCTAGGCCTTGAGGCCTGTACAAAACGTATGTGGCCTCCGAATTGATAGTGCGAAATTGTTGGGCACAGGCATTTGTAGCAAAAGTGCCCCCTGTTGACCTTGATGTGGGTGTCATTTTAACCTATATAAGCGAAAACAGAAGATGTGTACAGCATGCTCTCAAGCAAAAGACACGGGCATGATAGCTGCTGCAATTGGAAAATTTAAACGTTAAAGGAAGCGAAGGTAATGATGCAGGTTGCAATGGTTCGCGAAGTTGGTAGACGCCAGTCCTCAAAAACAAACCCTCGTGCCAAGACATCGAAATCAAAAGAAGCATACTTTGATGATGAGCATTATGTGAATGAATTTGGCATCAATAGGTTTTTGTCTATGATCAAAGCTGGCCTCTGAGTGAGAACAGCTATATCAATCTGGTCGGATGGGTGAAGCGAGGACTTGTCAACATTTATTATAGGAGTGTGAATTGGGGCAACCAGGGGTGGTAGGGAAAAATGCGTTGGGAAGGGAAATAGACTTTATATACACGCTTTTTCATTTTTTTGGATGTTTTTGGTAAATGAAAGCCATCACACCATCCACATTCCTTCTGGAGCTGCCTTGCTGAGTCGCAGTGAAAGAAAACAAAACTAGACTCTGGCCAAATCAAAATCATATGTCAGACAAGCCGCATCTCCAACGAGCCTCACGAGCTAGAGTAGCTAGATAAACTGACTATGAAACAGTAAACAGTATGAAACTCTTTCATTGGCAAAAGTGTTGATTTCACAAAAGGAAAAACCATGGTTTGCCAAGATGTCCTTGTTGGATTACGCCGGTTCTCGTTGGTAGGAAGAAAAACGAAAGAGGTGAGGCGCGCAACTGGAAAGCTGTAAACAAAATGAGGGTTTGAACAAAAAAGAAAGCGCACAGAACCCCATAGAAAAAAACGCGACATTGTTTTCAAAAAAAGCCACCATTTTCAAACAAGACAGTCTTTCCAACAAGACCTTGTCATTTCGGGAGGTGCAGGTACGGTCCCATCGCCACAGTTTGTGATTTTGTTTCCAATGCTTCTTCGAAGTGGATTTCATTCAGTTTTGTCAGTGTCACAGATTGTGGCGCCAAAAGAAGGGCTGCAAGCTAGGGATGTGCGTGAATGGAAAAACTTAAGCTAGGGGAAATGGTTGTTTGCATCAAACGGTTGTTGCGGGAAAGGCCGTATTTAAAATGTAGGTTGGACTTTCAGGGTATGTATAATCGAAGGAAGATAGAAGTCAAAAGAGCCATCAGAGATGAGAAAGTCAGAAGAGAGAAGATGCAGGTGCGCGAAAAGGTTGGAAAGTCGCGAAACACTGTGTTTTTCCAATGTTTTGTGGCTCCGGAGGGTCGAACAGTAGGCTTGCTAAAGCGGCGGGTGCGGAGCCATCTGGGGAGATGAGAGATCAGAAATTGCACGCCGCTGTGGCGCGAAGCACATTTGGAAACCAAAATGCTAAAAACACCACATGTTCGGAGCACTTTTGGAAGTTGAGATGTGGAAAAAGCGCGTGCCATTGTGGCGCGAAGCACGTTTGCAAGCCAAAATGCTAAAAACACCACATGCTCGGAGCACTTTTGGAAGTTGCGATGTCGAAAAAGTGCACGCCGTTGTGGCGAGAAGCACATTTGGAAGTGAAAAGTGTTAAAAACTGTCACGTTCGGAGCACTTTTGGAAGTTGAGATGTTGAAAAATTGCACGACGCTGTGGCGCGAAGCACATTTGGAAGTCAAAATGTTAAAAGCGCTTCAGCTTCGGACCACTTTTCAAAGTTGCGATGTCGAAAAAGTGCACGGCGCTGTGGCGCGAAGCATTTTTGGAAGTCAAAAGTGTTAAAAACGCCTCAGCTTCGGACACTTTTCAAAGTTGCGATGTCGAAAAAGTGCACGGCGCTGTGGCGCGAAGCACTTTTGGAAGTCAAAAGTGTTAAAAACTGAGGGGTTCGGACTACTTTTTGACGATTCGATGACGATTCGATCTCGAAAAAGTGCACGCCGTTGTGGCGCGAAGCACATTTCCAAGGCAAAAGTGTTAAAAACTGAGGCTTTCGGGTCGATTTTTGAAGTTTGGATGTGACTACACCACAACTACAAGTACAAGCACAAGTACAATTACAACCACAACTACAACTACACTACACTACACTGCAATTCATTGCAACTACAACTAGAACTACAACTACCACTACGACTACAGCTACAACCAAAACAACCACTACAACTACAACTACAACAACTACAACTGCAACTTCAACTACATGACAGCTACAGCAACAACAGCTACAACTACAACCACAACAACCACAACAACTACAACTACAACAACAACTATATCTACATCTACAACTACAACCACAACTACAACCACACTACATTACAACTACGCTGCGCTGCCTGCAGCCACTTGTCGGTCCATCAGTGGGTTCGCTCTGCCATCCACCATTCACAGCAACCAACCTTTCCGATAGGTTTCCTATCTTTGGAACTTCCGCCACCGCCTTGTGCGGTATTACTGGTATTAAATATTTATATATAATATATATATATATCTATCTATCTATTGAGTAGGTCATGTTCTTGTTGAGAAACATCCAAAACGATGCCTGTGTCCATGATTTTGGAACTACCATCAGCCCGATATAGACACAGGTTGCAGTCACAAAGTTTTTCTGACATTTGACTCTGCCAAGCTTTGGCTCAAGGTCGTTTCCCAGAGTTACAGACCCAAAGCAAACCCAAACACAGTACAAGATACCACATGATAACACAAAATAGATGAACAGAGCAGCTGCATTGCAAGCCGACACAAGAAAACCAGAACATTGGGAACAACGAACCAAGACAAAGAAGAACGCCCATATGGATGTCGAAATTAACAACGCCATCACTTCGGCCCCGCAAATCATGAGATGATCGGTGGTTCCTTGCGAAAGTCGTTCGAAGGAGTTCCTCTGCCGCCAGGATCTGTTTGACATCCTCAGAAAGAGTGACTGCTCAAGCCAATCCGACACTTTTGGCCGCTATAGTCGCTAGGAAGTTTCGCGTTAGACACACTTGACAATTTCCAATCTGGACGGAAAAAACAATCAAGTTGATGAATAAACCTCGAATTTTCCGCGGTTTTCGAAAAAGTGGACTAGTTGAAAGTAAGACTTGGAGCTGCCATTCACAATTCGAAGGTATAGAGTCTTGGCTGCCTTCTGCGGTTGACAAGCGGATTCAAATCAAGAGCACCGCGTCATATCTGTCTTGAACTCTCCCCTCGCTCGAAAGGTGCCAGGACAATGACCGGTAGATGCAAATCAACAGGTTCAAACCAAGCTTTGAAATCACGGAAGGAGACACCGCCGAAAGAAGACTCGCGGCTTGCAACTTTTCTCATCGAGCTGTTGCAAACGACCTAAGTTTGTTGATGTTTGTTGTAGCGTCGGGCGCCTTGGTCTGAGGCCCAGCGCCCCCGTCTCGGGATCGCCCCCCATGCCGGTTCTCCACAGGAGATACTCGCCCTATCTCACCCTCTTGTCATCTCTTGGCTGTCACAGTGAAGCAAGGTCCAGCATGCGAGTGTCGTCCACGATGACCTCGTCGTATCTGTCTTTGAAGTCTCGCCTCGCTCGGGTGCCGGGACTTGGAGTCACAGGCGGGCTCTTCACAATAGAATAGACTTTCTGTCCCGCAAAATGTTTCCAAACCATCGGAACTCACTTGCGAGGGTTCGCAAGTTTGGGTGTGTGAGTGCAGCGGGAGGAAGAGCCTTATTCCTCCTTCCAAGTAATGTTCAAACAGGTCCTTATTCTGTAGTGATGAATTCCGGAGCAGTTCCTGAGCGCCAGAAGGCGTTTGGATAGCAACTTTGCAACAACATACATCGCAATACGAGATTACTCTTTCCAGGGCTAGTCATTGGCCTCGTCCGGTCTCTAAATAAAAAGTGCCATTTTCAGCAGCCACGTGCCATGGCTATTTTGGTTGAGACACCTTTTTTGGTCAGTGAACGACCTTGGGCATCATGGTTGGTTGCTTTGGCAAGCAGAAACGCCAAAACGCCCAGTGTCAAACTTGCAAAGCGCGGCCAGTCTTGCTCTGTGCCTTTGGAACTGAAGATACCATAGTTTACCCTCGTGAACAAAACTTGACAAAGCTTTGAGGACAACAGGTTGTTCAGCCAAATTTCCTTTAAAGTTCTCGACAAGGTCACTTTCTCGACAAACTTGCTTGACAATTTGGCCTCGTCGGGTCTCTAAAAGAATAATCTTGTGAAATTTTCAGCAGCCACGCGCCACGGCTATTTTGGTCGAGACACCTTTTTTGGTCAGTGAACGACCTTGGGCATCATGGTTGGTTGCTTTGGCAAGCAGAAACGCCAAAACGCCCAGTGTCAAACTTGCAGAGCGCGGCCAGTCTTGCTCTGTGCCTTTGGAACTGAAGATACCATAGTTTGCCCTTCCTGAACAAAACTTGACACAGCTCTGAGGACAACAGGTTGTTCAGCCAAATTTCCTTTAAAGTTCTCGACAAGGTCACTTTCTCGAGAAACTTTCTCGACCATTTGTACAGAGGAGGCGACAGATTTGTAGAGACCAGGTGGACTTTCTCGCGTTTCTCGTTTCCGAGAGGATGCCAGTAGACACAAGTCGACAAAGTCTTTCTACTGAAACCACAAGAGTGCGTGAACTGCACGCAGTGCAGGGTCAAACTAGTAAATCTGCAGCAAGAATGGGTCATCTTGTTAGCTCAACCATGACAGCCACCTGGCTCACCACGTGCAGCCATGCAAGGGCGTCTTCACCGTGACAGCAAGTCCAACAGGCCTTAACCTCTCACGGCTGTTTCTGAGACTTTCGTGAAGGGACTCTTTGAAGAGCTGGCTGGTTGCTCACCATGTCCTACTCCAGATCACAAATATTGGCTTTGCGCAATTCCTTGAGCCATTCCTCTACTTCCTTCAAGTGAGGCTGCTACTTAAAAAAACATTCCAGTATGCCAGAATTTATACGCACTTTCAAAAATTGTTTTGTCTCTCTGAAATGTCTGGGTGCACACAGAAAGCGTTTCTATTGGACAGTGTTTGTGCAAGGATGCATCCGAAACCGTGCTGGGCATTGTGCCGACATGACTCAAGTGAACCCTGAGCCGAACGGCGAACAGCAAAGCATGAAGATGAACTCTATGTGAGGTGCTTCCAGGAAGATGCTGCTCTTTGCTTTTGCTGAAGTGCCACTGTTTGGTAGAGAAGTTCAGGTTGCAAAGCTGTGTGAACTGCAATAGTTCCGTGCAGGGCTCGTGCGGATCCATGAGATATATTGAAGGGGTCGATTGTCCTCGTTAAAGCGGACGCTAGTCTTAAGCTAGTTGGAAAAACAGAATCTAGATTTGCACGATGCAGCACTGTCGACCAGTCCGCCATTTCTTCTTTGTCTTCGACCTGTTTCTGCACTTCGTGCGCTTGACCGATGCTCCCATTGTACACATGACTTCTGCAGTCTATTGCATAAATTCGTTTGAAAAGCAAATGGAAAACCACACCCAGAATAGAACATTCTTCATGAAACCAACCAATTCCAGAATGGTCGTTTCCATGGTGGTCGCCCGTATCGACTGTACCTGAAAGTCTGAGAGTACCATGAGAAGCGGAGATTGGGGCCGAGAGTCTTCGTTGATTTTCGAGGTCTAACCGTTTCTTTGTCAACAGCTTTGTCAGGTGTCTTATCAATACAGACCGTGAGCCAGACCACGTCTCACAAGGCGATGTGAGCCCTATGGAATCCCAGAGTTGACTTTGATGCATGATCTTTAACAGGAAGGCAAAGGGGTTGGAAAAGGATCAACTTTGTTGTCCTGAGGGTTCCACCCCAGTAACTTCAAACTAGAGTCCGCAAGTGTGAGGCGGCATCACTCGACCATTCCCAAGAACTTCCCTCGTTGAACATGGCTGGAAAAGCCAAACATGGCTCACGGGTGTAGCCATGCTCACTTCCAGTCGTGTTACCTGGAGAAACGTTTCGGACGGAGATATACCATGACTGCGCAGTCGGTCGTTTACTTCCGTCAAACGAGCGCTGCCAGGTGTCGGCGCCAAAACACACCTCTGAGTTGCTCTTGAGCATGGCATTGCGTTGTGTCTCCAATGTCCAGGTGTACATGTCATTGCTGATGCTGGTTTAGTCTAGTTTCCCCACATGCAGAGGACACAGTTGAGAGATGTTGATAGCAGATTTGCCCCCTTTCCATGCAACAGGACAGCTGCATCCGTGATTGTTGGGGTAGCCATGTGTTCCAGAGCCAGCAAGCCCTTTATGAAGGTGCGTCCCTCGTTAGGCCACCATTGATTGGAAAGCAGGTGCAAATTGAATTTTGCGCAGCATGTTGTAATTTCTTGTGTCATATGTCGGTTTTGCTTGTGATGTTTGCAAGTTGGTCCGGTTTGATTCGTCCTCCGTTCCAAACACCTATGGGAAGATTGCAGGATATCACAGGTTGTGTTTGGCAACGTCGTGTTCAGGCCAGCTCACCAGATATTTCACTTCACTTTCAGTTTGAAGCCGCATATCATAGCATACCGTTGGAAACTGTTGTGACTGGTCCACAACATGCCCGAAGTGTCCAAAGTGCTACATCTATTCTGGAATGCCCTGCGGGCTTCAACTTTGACCTTTGTCAGATGGACGTTGAGCTTTTGATGCTTTTCTGTTTGACAATTCACCCGGCTGACCGAACGTAAAGCATGCCCATTCTTTGTTGGTTCGCCACATGCCGCAACAGGGTTGGTATGGCTTGGTACGAGGTATGGGCCATGAAGTTAGAATCACGCACCATTGCAAATGAGGTTGAAACTGAAACGGGTAAAGTGGTTGATGCAGTGTGTTCTCTTTGTATATGGAGATCTGCAACTTTGGCACAATCCATCAGGAATGATGTTTTTGCCGGTCAAGGTCCTTGCAGGGCGCACGCGCAGATCAATGCAAGCAAAACCCAGCCAGATGTGCAAACTGGGATGAGTCCAGCAGATTCAGTTGAACCGGTTTTGCTACACGGCACTTATGCATTCACTTCAAGTTTGCGATTCCAAAACTCAAGGGCTGGAATTAGCAGTTCCAGTGAAATCGAAACTTGTCAAAGTTGGAACCCTGATGACTTGGAAATCGTTGCACAGAAGCGATATGAATATCAATGCAAGCTGACAATTGCCGCTTGTTATTTCCGGAGCATTTGTTCCCTGAACACGTGACTTTGCCATATGCATCCTGTAGGGGTTTCTGGCGGCCTGGTGCCACGTGAAAAAGCGACATGTCTTGAGTTTAATCTTAAAGTTAAATCTAGCTTGTTTGGCTGTCCCCATAGCCAGACACAGGGCAGCCCTTGACAGCGCTGTTGTGATGCCATATACCCACGCTGCTTCTGAACTTGTCAAGGTGTTGCTGAGTCGAGCAACACCCTGGGATACCTATTACTTTTCACTTGGGGCTTTGCATCGCCATGAAGTCGCCAGCCCCTTTCTGGCTGAATGCTTCTAGCGTGGCTCGCATGCGGCATGCCCAGATTTGCTGCTCAGATTCGCCAACGACAGCTTGCGCATGCCTAGCATCAACGGCTTGCGTCGATGTTTGTGTCAAATGTCTGGTCTTCAGTGAGGTGAACTGCTACTTCCACAGTCGGTGCTCAACATACCGCTGGCTTCCAATTCTCAACCAGTGTTGAGACGCTCAAAACTCACGTATGCCTGCACAGTTCACGGTGTTTCCTTGCAGGCTGCGAAGTCGCACCTTGGAATTTGCTCTTGAGAATCACAGGCTTTACTTTTTGTCCATGTCTCGTCGTGCAACCGTTTGCCATTTTGCACACAAATCATCCATATCTCCCACTTTTTCCGTGACAGTTTTAAAAAGTACGATGGAGCACTTGGTACATTTCAAACCCACGCATTGTTCGCAGGATGCAGTGGCGTGGTAAGCCCGCGTAAATCAAGCGTAATGCGGTGTTGAAAGTGTTGCCCTAAACTGCTTGTGGGAGGCTTCCAAACATGTTCTTGGCATTTGACATGATGGAGGAGAAGCCAGTGGAACTTTCGGCAAGGCCTTGGGCCTCACATTCCCTTGCAAGAAAATTGACAGAGATTTCACGGCGCCATCGGCGTTCACTTCCACCGTCAAGCTGAATGTGGTTGGAGATGGCAAAATTGCCACGACTCACATGGCCTCGTTAGCCTCGCTCTCCGCAGAGAGGTGTGTTGCTTGGCAATGCGAGTGAAGTGCGCCTCATCAAAGCCAGCGATTTTTCTTCGGCCCAACCCTGCCTGAGGTAGTCCAGGAAGACGCTTGTGTTTAGAAACAACATGAGCCATAGAATACCAAAAATCACAGAATCTCAACAACGTTGCCATAAAGCTCCTTTAATTTCGGTCGGACGTGAACTTGGCAAATAATCACAAGCTCTGACGCCAATTCGAAATTGTCCTCCACGTACATGGGTTTCTTTGTAAATCAAAGTCACTGCATAGATCATGTTTCCGAAGCTCCAAAGGTCAGCGACAGTTACAATGTACCAGGACGGCACAGGCCATCACAACTGGCAACATGTGAGCCGGCTGAGCAGTTCCACTGAGCTTGCGGACGCCACGGTCGCAACGTCACCAAAACCAAACAAGCTGATAGTTGGGAGACTCAAGACAAACACTGCTAAAAATGAAAGAAACTACCTACCGGCTCACCCAGACACCAAGAGCTTGTACGGCACCACAAATCGATTTCGAATGCACGCGAGAAATATCACACAGAATCCAACTAGAGCAAACCACAATGTCAAAAAATGGCACACTCTGATGCCCCTGGGAGGTTCTCCAGCTGTAGCTCGATGGATCCCCAAAATCGATGGCTGATTTTCCATGGAAACACTGAGAACGAGTAAGTTGATTGGAGCAAAGGCGCTAGGTGCGCTAGGTGCCACATTTGCAGCAAGGGCCGCTTCGTGCGTTTTATTGTTCTTCACAACTGCGAGCCATCTCAAAGACCGATGATGCCAAGGCGATGATGCGACATGCTGTGGAAGCACCAAGAGAGCGGAGTCAAATTGCGAGTGTGGCAAATTGAGTCATGTCCATTGCAAATTGAACCACAGCAATCTGGGTCGATGTGCATCTCTCTATGAAGATAGGTTTGGACATGACCGAGATGTACCACTGGTTTAGCTTAGCTGTCTACTTGACTAAAGCTGGCATAGCTCTACGCCATTCGACAGATGTCTTTGAGAATGTCACATTTTTTTCATCCGGCCATTGTGTTTGCCATGAATGTGCAGGTGTACATGTCATTGCTGATGCTGGTTTAGTCTAGTTTCCCCACATACAGAGGACACAGTTGAGAGATGTTGATAGCAGATTTGCCCCCTTTCCATGCAACAGGACAGCTGCATCCGTGATTGTTGGGGTAGCCATGTGTTCCAGAGCCAGCAAGCCCTTTATGAAGGTGCGTCCCTCGTTAGGCCACCATTGATTCGAAAGCAGGTGCACTTTGAATTTTGCGCAGCATGTTGTAATTTTTTGTGTCATGCGTCGGTTTTGCTTGTGATGTTTGCAAGTTGGTCTGGTTTGATTTGACCTCCGTTCCAAACACCTGGGGAGATCGCAGGATATCACAGGTTGTGTTTGGCAACGTTGTGTTCAGGCCAGCTTGCCAGATATTTCACTTCACTTTCAGTATGAAGCCCCGAAGCGTACCATAGCATACCGTTGGAAGCTCTTGTGACTCATCCACAACATGCCCGAAGTGTCCAAAGTGCCACATCTATTCTGGAATGCCTTGCGGGCTTCAACTTTGACCTTTGTCAGATAGACGTTGAGCTTTTGATGCTTTCCTGTTTGACAATTCACCCCGCTGACCGAAAGTAAAGCATGCCCGTTCTTTGTTGGTTCGCCACATGCCGCAACAGGGTTGGTATGGGTTGGTACGAGGTATGGGCCATGAAGTTAGTTAGAATCACACACCTTCCAAATGAGGTTGAAACCCAAACGGGTAAACGGTTGATGCATTGTGTTCTCTTTGTATATGGAGATCTGCAACCGTGGCACAGTCAGTCAGGAATGATACTCTTGCCGGCCAAGGTCCTTGCAGGGCGCACGCGCAGAACAATGCAAGCAAAACCCTGGCAGATGTGCAAACTGGGATGAGTCCAGCACATTCAGTTGAACCGGTTTTGCTTCACCGCACTTATGCATTCACTTCAAGTTTGCGATTCCAAAACCCATGGACTGGAATTAGCAGTTCCAGTGAAATCGAAACTTGTCAAAGTTGGAACCCTGATGACTTGGAAATTGTTGGACAGAGGCGCCATCAGTATGAATGTGAGCTGACCCTTGCAGCTTGTTATATATTTCCGGAGCATTTGTTCCCTGTGCACGTGATTTTGCCATGTGCATCCTCTAGGGGTTTCTGGCGGCTTAGTGCCACCTGAAAAAGCAACATGTCTTGAGTGTAAACTTAAAGTTACATAAATCTAGCTTGTTTGGATGTCCCCATTGCCAAACACCGGGCAGCCCTTGACAGCGCTGTTGTGATGCCATATGCATCCATATATGCTACAATGCCAAAGTGAAGCTTATGATTAGTGGCTAGCTTTGTCGCAGTGCAGGGGCCCAGATCTGCGCAGATGCCGCAAACTCTTTTTGGGACAAATGAGTTTCGTCAAAAACCCGGGTTGGCGTTGTTCCAGGCTTTTGAGACATTGCTGTCCCCAGCACTTTTTGAGTATTCATTTCAAGAAGCCGTCCTGCACCTAACTGCGGCTGTTGAAGTGCATAGAACAAGAATAAAAAACCTAAGATATGCTGTGGATTGACTCTGTGCCTGGAGAGACGGACGGAAACCTTTCACTCAGATCTGTTCTTTTGCTGACCCTGCCATTGAAAGATAGTAGAAAGCTTCTGCCCTAAGATGGTTTTGTTTGATCCCTTTAATTGAATGCCCGCGCTCGTAGCAATACTGCAATTGTGGAAATCACTTTTGGCTAGCCTGTAGTCATATGAAACCAGCCATAACACAGCAAGAAATGGTTTCTCTTTGATGCACGCATTTTCTGTTTCTTGGCCGTGGCCCCGAACGATAACCCGAACGATAGCCGAACGATAACCAAAAATGCAATTTTAGGGTTTGGCAAAGCAGAGACCGGTTTCAAGATGAATTTTGCACATGGACATTCCACATAGAAAGTACCTGTGGTGCGCGGTCTGAAGATTACATTGAGTAATCCTGAGATGCTTTACGTGTTATAACTTCCATACGCGGGTGCAAGAGCAAAGTGCTTGTGAGATGCTTGACACCTTGATTCAAGCTGCTGCTGCTACAAGAAAGTGTCACACAAACTGCCTGTGAGATGCTTCCCACAGTCCCACAGTCTGACCAAACCAGCGAAGTACAAAGACATACAAAAAACATACTCCGCCCAGTGAGCACGCGGCAGCCACAGCCCCAGAGCTTCCACAGCGCAAGTGCAAGGGTGCAAAACCCTCACGAAGATTGATGCTAGAAAGATCGATAAACAGCTGCGCAAAACTCTGAAATGAGTATGTCCCAATGCGGCCACCTTTCGCAGATGCTGAATACTTCCATGGCGTTTCCAGATGTTCCGAACCTGTTTCTGAACCTCCAGATTGTTTTTGCTTAAATCCAACATCGGGCACGACCGAGAACCCAGTAAAAACCATATATGAATTTCCAAGAAGCCGTCCCGCACCAGTATTGCATGATCCCAACTGTACCATGAGTATTAAGAATTTCAATCAGGCTTTTGACATTCATCAAATGTTTTGGAGCAAGGATTTGGTTCGCGGAAGGTATTGATGAGCGTGCCTGTGCTGCACGCTTGCCTTGACACTGCCCTTTTGCACGTGGGCGCCATCCCAAAACCATCCAAAGCCCACAGAAGAAAATCCTGGGGGCGACGTTTCTTTTTACAACTTTGGCTGGTGTCTGAACCTGCATTGCACCGGGCTTGCATGGGAAACTGCACAAGGCTTGGCTGTCAGGAACTGATGGTAGAGATTTATGCACCAAAACACATGAATCAGAACTACTACGCCACTGTGTTAACGCAAGATCGCACGCAAGGGGTGTGCAAAGACAGTTTGTGAGCTGAAGTAATAATGAGAATCTCTAATATTTTGCCTGCTGCTTCTTTGGGCTATTTGCACTTCTTTATGTCAGATGAAGCGTTATAGAGTCATGGAGTCATGGACTTCTTGAACGCGTTCATAGGTGTCCAGATATTGAACTTCCGCGGGTCCAAGCTCGGCGTTCGTGGTGTGACACCTTCACACCAGATGAAATGAAGAAGTTTCATAAGAACACATAAGGCAGACTAAGGCAGATTAAGGCAACACACAGTCAACACAAAATGAACCTGCGGTTGACAGTGTTGCCTTGGAAGGTTTGTTGCGCAGCTGTGGAATTGCGGGCACTCAGACATGATAGAGGCCCCAATGGAATGTTTTCCAAGCTAATGCGTAGGTTCTGTGCTTCCTGCGATTTAAGCTGATACATTTTGCACAGTATGCAACTACTCAATTGCAGAGCAGCTCAACATGACGGCGGATCAATTGGCTGGTTTCCAACCGTTCTTGTTACGTCATGAATTAGTGCCTTAGTCCAACGCAACTGCTGGAGATCGCAACAACAAGTCAGAGGTGTAGGTTGTTGGCGCTCTATATTGGACAGGGTTTGTTCCTTTCCCAACGGGCGCTCACTGAGCTGCAGCTTTTTCACACATTGTTGGCTAGAACTTCCAATTGCAGAGTGCGATGTGAAGCATTGTGTGAAGCAATAACATGCCGTGCAGCATTGCAGCAACTCGCAGCAACGCGGTGCACCGGACAACAAGTGGACGCTAATTTTTGTTCCACAGGTTGTGCAGTTGCCCAATCCAATAGCGTGATTCTACACTGCGCTGAAGCATGTTGCCTGACTGAAAACTTGCCACAGGACGCTTACCTCACACTTGCAGCTTGTACATGATGTTCGGCTGTCAGCTTCATGTGGCATGTTGTGGCAGTGTTGTGGCACCTGAAACCCAGCAGCTTTGCCAGCGCAGCCTTTCTGCCTGTCCAAATCCAACCTTTGACATGAACATTCGTGTGGCACGTGTGCCAGCCATGTTTGCCAGGCCGAAGGTTTGAAATCCTGCAGGTAGTGTGTCACAGGGCCCAATCTGGGGTGTGCGATGCGTCCTGATGCATGTTTCGGCGCTTTCTTATGTTTAACAAGTGGAACTTTTTGGAAATTGGTCGTTCAACCTTTTTATGGGTTAGTCAAAAGCTTGAAACCTCCGAAGCCGACATGACAGACCAGTCGCTGGACACTTTTCGCAGGCCAGTCAGTGGATGTTTGAACTGATTCCTCAGGCCCAAAGTTCGCAAAGTCTTGAATGGGATATTTTCCCACATGTTAACAGGGTGTATTCAAGAGCAAGGTTGCGAAAAAGATTGCAAAAAAAGTGAGAACTTTGCATTTCCAAGTTCAATTTCATTGATTTATATACATGATTCGACAAATTATGCAGCAATTGCAATGTGCAAAGGCAGGCCATCAAGAAGTGATAGAACGCCAACCCGAAGCTTGCTTCTAGATCATCCACGACTGGCATGATAAACACGTGGTGCTTTCGTCCCTACCATCCACGTTTTTGTGGATATTTGCAGAGAAGAGCTCCCTGTACAGTTTGATGCTGATCCAGAATGGTACTGTGGCGGGAGTCAACAGCCTCGCCAGAAACGCCGCAGGCCGCAATTGCATCAAGGGCCACCAGTTTGTCATAAGGTCAGCTGCCAGCTTGCTCAATCAAACTCTGACATCATCATACACAGAGCAATTTGGCTTGCGCAGCAAGATCAGAGGACGGCCCAACTAAGAGATATAGATTTGAACATTGGCAGCAGGTGTTTCACAGACCGGTGTGACTTAATGGATTTGACTTTGATTCCGTTGCGTCCTGAATGAATGGTTTGCTGACACAACACTTGCAGCGTCGGCTCCGAGGGCTGTAAATCCCGAAGCTCGTTTCTGACGGTCTGTTGATGCTATCAATTGCAAGGGTAAGCTTCACATCAAGCACATCTCTTTCTTTTTTCCGTGAAGTAGCCACATCGTTCCATGCCACCAGCTTCTGATTTGCACCTGCATGCTGCATTCATCCGGGAGTGTCAAAAAACTCTGCAGTAGAATCTATCAATCACTAGCTGGAGAAACTACAATTTTGATTCTTTGAGATGCTTTTGTGATTATGAAGTTTGCAGCTTGACAGAGCTGCCTCAGGTTCCATTCCCCCACTACCGAGTCACAGCTTCTCTGGATCCGGCATCCTGTGTGAAAGTATTCCTCAAACGGTCTTGGAATTTCACAGGTCACAAGTTCAAAAGTTCATGGCATGTGGCAGATTGATTCCGGGGTGCCACCACATATCTTCCGCGCAGATAAGGTACAGCATATAGATGATCTTGCCGTGATGAAATTCTCAGAAAAGAAACAGTGACTTGAGACAAGAGTATACTTCAAGTGCTTGAGCACCTGCGCTTTCCAAAATTGCTCCGTGACCCGCAGAAATCGGGTTCATCTTCTTGGCAGTTTGACAACATCCTGGCTGTATCATGAAATGGCGATGCTGTCCTGTCGGGATTCCAAGGCTTGGCCATGCCCTTGAGGCCATCATGGATCTCGTGCATGTTTAAGACATCAGAAGCTTCCAGAATGGGGGTTTCCTGAGCCGGAAAAAACACGCAAAAGCTCATAGGTTCCAGATGGTTCCAGAGACTAGTCAACTCAACGTGTCGCTCGCGACAATCAAAGCTCAGTGTGTGGAGATGTGTTGTGCTGAAAGAAGCTGATGATCAGAAGAAGAGCAAAAGAAACTTGTCCCTATGTGCTGGATTCAGTCAGCCGCAAGATGCAGACAACATTTTCCAGGTTTTGGAACGTCAGGGTTGCCTGATTTGCGCCAGACATGTTCTGCCTCAAACAGTGTTCACATGAAAGGCATTTCGGTCTTTTTGACCCAGAGTCAGAGGACATTAGCCGTGATGGATTTCTCTCCCTGCCAAAGTTTGCAGCGTCGCATCCATTTGTTTTGAAACGGCTTAGCATGGCATAGCAATTCTCAGGGGTTTCTCGACCAAATCGTACCATAAATTCAAGAAGTTGATGCCTGAACCGCACCTACACAAGGGCAAAGGCTTCTCAAAACCAACAAATCCAGCATGGATTTCGCGCTTCCGTCACTCGGATTGCATTTTGCACGCTTAAATACCACTATATTGTAGCGCTGCAGTAGACACCACTCATCATGACTTCTAGTTTCGTAAATGTTGTGAACATGTTTTTGGACACTGTTTTGGCTTTGCAGGATTCAACTTGACTTGTATGTCGTCATGGCCGAAGGTTTTTGTTTTCAGCTTCTTCCGTGCCGCAACTGCTGAAGCTTCGGCGTTTCGTTCTGACCTGAGAAATCATGCCTTCGGTGCATG
The DNA here is from genome assembly GCA_947184155.2 of Cladocopium goreaui. Taxonomy (NCBI): domain Eukaryota; class Dinophyceae; order Suessiales; family Symbiodiniaceae; genus Cladocopium; species Cladocopium goreaui. The sequence goes on from CAMXCT020000007.1 coordinate 250,562, forward strand.
TCAGGTGTTCAACATAGAGTTAAATTCAGTTAAATCGTTTTCGCTTGACAAATGGAATGGGTTCTAAGAAACAGTGCTAAGTGCAGGACTTGCTGTGATTCTATAGCCTTTTTGATGTTTCCTCGCAGTTGTAAATGTACGAGGTCACAAGAGCTTCTCCGTATCTAATCATGGTTATAAGTTATAAGTTAGAATGTTAGTCACCCAATGATAAACCATCGGTAAGCCACATTACTTCCAAGGTGTGCTGCTTATGGGTAACATTGGACAACCGGTAATGATTTCAATGTGTTAGAATGGTTCATCATGCTTATAATGGCTGGTGCGGCTGGTGGTCACAACGAAGCCGTCCCACTATGGCCATAGCCTTCTTGATTTTGCACACCTGGAGCAGGAAATTCAGAAAATTTCCAACAGGTGAAAAACCATGGATATTATACAAAGGCTGGATTTTCCACTTCCAGTTAGCTATCATCAGATATCATTGCTGTTCTTATCATGCTTGTTCTTGCTGAATACAGTATATAGCTGTATAATTCCACATGTATAACGGTGATGATAAGCTTTGCAAACATGTTAAAAACCAGGATTAGTGCTGACAACACATTTGGGCTCCAACTACTTGCCCCACACCGCCAGCCAGGTGGCATTATGACATATATGACTCATATATGACTCATATATTATATATATACATATATATAGATATATACATATGACTCATGAATAAAACGCGATTCTTAATGATTCTTAGTTACCAACCCTCGCTGGTTGATTCCTTCGACCAAGGATCCTGGCCCATCGCTTCCTCATCTTCAAGGCGCATCGCCGCAAAGTTGGACATGTCAAGATGGCGGAATGAATTCTTCATGCCTCGACCTGGGCGAGGTTTGCAGGATTGCTTTCAACACCAAGCGCCGATCCAACTTCTTTGGTAGCTCTTCCCCGCAAAAAGGAATCTGCAGAGATTTTCCTGTCAATTTCAGTAGGGACATGGTGTGCGAGCCAGGGTCCAATTATTCCTTTTCCAAACCAATTCGCCTTTTCTGCTGTCTATGCTTATCGAATCTTCTGGTGCATTCAAGCTTTGGCTTTAGGACATCACAACCAAGTGAACGGGCCAGAAAGCAGACGTGGTTACAACCCCCAGCACCATTCCAAAAACATGTCGCTAACGGATTTGCAACCTGAAGACCAGATCATCTAAAACCGACAACTTACCTCTACCTTGCAGTTGAACTTTGGGACATTGGAACACATGTGCAGAATATGCGGCAAACCCCGGCAGAAGCCAAGTGGCGGGGCCCTGGAAAGTCTGTTGCCACTTTTTATGACATCCAAGTCTATCTGCTGGCATGACTTGACTTGTCCGCTTAGCAGGTACTTGTAGGTGGATACAACATTTATGGGTCCATGAACCATCAACGATTTTCATCAAAACAACTTTTTTTCACATGCAGAGCAGATTAAAATGGTAACATCCTCAGCACTACATTGAAAAGAGTAAATTTCTCTTTCCATGTTCTTCTATTTGCCTCTAGTATTCTCTACTAAGGTGTGGAAGTGCACAGATTTACAGAGAGTCAAATATTGATTACGCCTTGTAGATCCTTGTAGCATGCGATGTCGCATGATGTCAACGCCAAAAGATATACGGATTGGTTGACTTAGCTCGGAACTGTGCCATGGCTGAGCCCACAGAGCCGCCTGCACCTGCTGTAACACCTGCTCTTCAACATGAAGAGTTGGCTGCGACCTTCACCAACGACTCAGCTATGATGATCGCTTTTGACACTCGAGATGAAGCCCCAGTTAATTCACTGCAAAACTTTCGGATTTCCGAATCACTGCAACAAACATCTATGTTTCGGAGATGAGCATTTCAAATTTCAGCACCTTTGGGAAGTATGGAATTAGAATTTATCATCATGCATTCCGTTTACTGTAGTTGCCATTGGTAATTGATTAGCGTTGACATGACCTTGTTCTGTGCTCTCAAACCGCAGTTTGAATGGGTTCTTGTAGTTGTAGCTTTGCATTGTGGTCTTTGTTTTTTATTTGCCACTGCACTTTGTTTTTCCTTGCTTGTTTCTGACCTGAAGTAGTTCACTAGCAGTTTGGCCATGCATTCATGATCACCTCAATGGTTCATCCATCGAAGGAAAGAGCGCTAGAGACGAAGCGTGGTGCTGACGCACTTTTTCAGGACACGACTTTGCCACTTGCCAAACCTTGCACCAGTCTTTTTTGTGGCAACATATAGTCAAAATATCTGAAGGAAGATTTTATATTTTTGATATGAATGCACTATCATCTTCTTCTATTAGGTATAATGTAATTTCTTTTCTTTTTCGATTGGTGGCCCAAATGACAACCGCCAACAGGATCCCTTTGCAGAGGCGATGGCAGGTCCTAAGGGAGCAATGCTATCAGACTTGTTCGGTGGAGGTTCGGCACATTTTGGACTACCGGATTGGCCAAATTTCCACAAGACTTGGACAGCTGTACGGACTCGCTTCATCGATGATCAGATTCAGAAATATGCTGGATCTGGACTTCAGCAACTCGTGAATTTGGGTGCTGGTACTTCGGGAGTTTTCAGCAAACATTTTGAAAACAAAAAGAGATCGCTCAAACTGGTGAAAAGTGGTAAAAGATGATGCAAGACTTGAATCGTGGACAATTTTTGGTGAATTTTCTTGTGTTTCACCAGCAGGAAGTGTTAACTTTTCTTTATTCTACTGTTTTTTGAAGGTTCTCAGTTCTCTCAGTGTCGTTCTTGGATACGATCCAGGTATGGATACCCGTGCATACAGACTGGAAGCTTACAAGGCCTTTCCAAATGGTTGCTTTGATGTAGATATGGCAAGCGTGAACCGTGAGAAGCGGATTATTTTTGAAGAAGTCTTACAAAATCCAGCTCCCAAATGCAAACTTGCAACTTGGAATGCATTCTGACGCATTCCGCAGAATTTTCCTTCGTGTACAGTATCATTTTTTCAAGAATGCGGTCATCATTGACACCAAGGCGACCATTGACCTGGATTTCCTGGGTGAAAGGAGATTGCAGCAGGAACTAGCAGAAGCTGGCTTTGCAGCAGAGAAACCAAGCCTTTTCGTGGCTGAAGGACTCATCATGTATTTAGGGCCTGAAGGGATTCTCAGCTCATGCTCAGTGCGGCGAAAACGGATGAGTTCATGAATTCTTCATGAACTTCGGAAGTCATTTTGAAATCATCTTGAAGGCACATTGTATTATCGGGTGTCATTGCGTATACACTTGCCAAAATTTCTGTGAGGACCAGACAACTTTCTCAGGTGAGAAAAGCTGCAAAACTACAAATACCAAGAAAACGAAGCGAATGAAACCCAACTTTGTTACAGTACTTCTTTTGTGAAGAAGATAAAGTGCTTTGGACAACGTACTTAAGCCAACTGCTTCAGAAGGAGAAGTTCAAACGTGCACCAACATCGTATGGATTTGTTGTAGAAAATCAACGGAAGCTTGAGGTTCAGTCCGTCCATAGTCTGTCCAGTGATTCTACCATGTCAGCACAACCTCAAGTGTAGACGGCTTGGCACGAACAACAAATAACTTCACTGCAGCCTGCAGCAAGGATTTGCTCGAAGTTATTTGCAGTCCGCTCGAAGTCAAAGTTTTGCAGACTTTTGCCATTGCTAAGTTGCAAAGTTTCGCTGAGGAAATTCAAACTGATCAGTGACGTCTCTGCAGTGGCTGCACCTGGCTCTGTTTGGGTGCTGCAGTTTTTGGATCCTTCTGAGGGTCCTGCAGCAGAGACTCCACAGGCGAAACATGGTCTTACGGAAGACGAGGCGCGCAAGGCCCTCACAGAGAACGGTGACCCGCCAGTCAGAAGCCAAACTTTTTGTCTCTTTGAGTCTCTTTGTACATACAAAGAATAGTCTATTATTAGTCTGTTCAAATATTCAAAATAGTCTCTACTTTGGTGGTTTCATGTTGTTTGGTTTCTTTTTGGTAGTCAAAATGAGCCAAGATGGGCCAACATGAGCAAACACAATATAAAATAATCAATATATTTGGTGAGTGATCTTTCCATCTTGGTTCTCGTCTGAGACTGAAATGAAGACTTCTTTCTTGCCAAGATATACAATTACGTGACGGAAGGCAGTTTCAAAAGTATATCGGTCTTCAGTGGCCGTTGTTCAAGGTTCCTTTGGGGACCCATACAAGTAAAACAGACGGACGTTTTCGGCTCCGTGGTTTTGTGGTGCTACGAAGTGAACCCGTTGTTGAGCAAACATCATTTGATGAAGTTCTTGTTGAGACTGCCCATGACATCTTACCAGCAGCTATATACTTGAAAAGATCCAAATGATGAACCATGAGAACAAATGATAAGAACATATAAAAACCATAATAAGCTCCAACTTGGACTTGCCTACTTAGACCGAGGTGTGAACCGTATATACACTGTGTAGCTACATGCCGAAGGTGTCGTGAGATGATTGCCATATCTTAGTGAGGATAGTTTCGGATCCAAACTGAAAATAGAAAGAACTGATTGAACTGATCAGCTCTTCTCAACTGTTCTAAACTGTTCTCAACTGTTCTAAAGAGCCAAGATGATCAAGCACAGGTCAAATGGGTAGTCAGTGATAGTAACGTGCAGGCGGCCGGTTGATCGCTCAACGCCTTGTCGTTGAGCGCTGCGTTCAGCGCTGCTCAGGTTGGAGAGACTTAACTTTTTGGAAATTTGGAGAGGAAGGTCTCAACTTTGATCGCTTTCCCTTGGACAAGTTCAAGCCCTGTGCAGGACGTTTTGAAACGAAACTCGAAGTTTTCACTGCAAAGAATCCGTTTAGAAATATTCAAAGATCATCAAAGCATGTCAAAACGAAACGATTCTTTTTATCTTGAGCTCTTTGAGAAATTCCGAAAAAAAACATCTGAATGCATTTTCAAGCGATTCAAGACATTTCTGTTTTAGATGTGTTCAGCACTTGCTTGGTGCAGCAGGTTTCATGGCTTTTGGACAGATCTTTAAGTTGCTGACTGTGCGCGCAGGCTTCTCTTTCGCAGTCGCTGTGAAGGCTTAGGAGCCGAAGCTGAACGCTTTGTCTGAAGCTGAGGTCGACGTCATCGAAAAAGATGCGGCCGAAAATCGAAACCGAAGTGCGGTCGGAAAACTTCTGAATTGAATAACTTTTAGAAATTCAAAGAGTCGAGGAAGAAGAGCGCTCCAGGAGGAAGTTGCCAACACTGCAATAGTCAGAAAATTCTTCGGTTCGAAGATAATACGCCGCAATATTTCCAGCAGCCTGACAGAAGCTTGCACCCTACAGTCGCATGCATTGCAATTGCTCGATAGACAGCGATCTACGCAATCTACATCAATCTACTGACGAAGCCAGTTGGAATCACATTGATTGACGCATGCGTCGAGGGAACCCAGTGGCAACCAATCAGAAATCCAAAAAGATTTGACCAAAATTGGATTATCACATATTTCTCTGCAAGCTGCGTGCTGGGTGCATGTTAGGTGTCATATATGGATTGCACACACTTTGCACATACAGTCCACCACATGCACTCTTGCCTCAACTTGAACGAGACATGTGAATGGAACAGACAATAGATATCAATGGAACAGACAACAGATAGTGTCCTTCTTTTTGTTCCGTTCGATTCAATGCTGCATCACCATCGCCGGTTAGCCAACAGATTTAAGGAAGTCAAACAGTTTCCTTGGGTGGGGATTTCCCCTTGAAAGTCTCAACAGCTTTGGATCCAGAATTCATCAAGGCTCGCACAGACTTGCACTGCCAAGCGCCCCTTTTGCCATTGCACTGGCCTTCCAGTCCCTGCGTCAGCCGGGGTTGCCCAATCAAGGTGCACCAGAACAGATTTTTGCAGAGTTCTGCATAGGGCTGTTTTCAAAAGATCGACGATTGAAAGATTCCGGGTAAGTTCACTTTTCTCTTGTATCCCTTTGTTGCCCTTTTCTTTGCTTGCTTTCCCTCTTCCGCCAAAATGCTTCGAAACCTTCATGCTTTCCTGCAGGAGGCCAAAGTCATGGGGTCTAGAATGGTGTTGGGTGGGGTGGGCGCTCACAAACACATAACGTTTCCAACGGCATCATAGTAGACCCAAGCTACTTGGTAGAAGCCTACTTTCTCTAGCACTGCATATTCATGTCTACCACTGCTTCTTTAAGTTTAATCGCCATAGACCGTTCCAAGAACTCTTGCAGTGCTTGTTTGCAGGCAGCATACACGAAATGAGGAGGTCTAGAATGGTGTTGCCTGCGGTGGGCAGCCCAAAAACACAAAAAAAGTCCAATGATATCAAAATAGACCCAAGCTACCTGGTAATTAGAGACTTACAGTTTCTAGCACGACCTACTCATGTCTACCACTTCTTCTTTCAAAATGCATCCACATGCGGCCACCAATTATTAAGTGCATCATTATACATTCCAAACGGTGTTGCGTTGCTCGTTTGCAGCATGGGTGAAATGGGAAGGTCTGGAGTGGTGTTGCCTGAGGTGGGCAGCTCAAAAACACATAACAAGTCCAATGACATCAAAGTAGACCCAAGCTACTTGGTAGAATCCCAATTTTTTGCATTGCTTACTCATGTCTACCAGTTCCTCTTTCAAGATGCAGCCACCAATTATCAAGCCGGATGCTATCAGACAGATAGAATGCAAGAAACAATGTCAGAATATATGCCACAGAAAGAATGTCAGAGTATATGCCAGGTAGAATGCCAAGAACATTGTCACGCAACATGTCAGAAAAATGCCAGATGATATGTCAAAACTATGTCAGGGTTTATCATCATAGACCGTTCCAAGAAGTGCTGCAGTAATTAGAGACTTACAGTTTCTAGCACGACCTACTCATGTCTACCACTTCTTCTTTCAAAATGCATCCACATGCGGCCACCAATTATTAAGTGCATCATTATACATTCCAAACGGTGTTGCGTTGCTCGTTTGCACCATGGGTGAAATGGGAAGGTCTAGAATGGTGTTGCCTGGGGCGGGCAGCCCAAAAACAAAACCCAAGCTACCTGGTAATTAGAAACTTACAGTTTCTAGCACGACCTACTTATGTCTACCACTTCTTCTTTCGAAATGCATCCACAAAGAGCCTCAACACTGCTGGCGAAGAAAGGGTTAGGGTCTGAAGTGCTTGACCCTACACATGATAAGTAACATGACCCCATTCGAGACCCCATGTTAGACCTTAGTGATATGTGCAATATAGATTTACGTTAATGTCAGTATTTCTGAGTAGACCCTGCATCACAGAACGGCCTGAAGGTCTAAGATCAAACAAGAGAATCTCGTGATCCCCTCACATAACTCCCAAAAAGACCCATGGTTTAGGGTCTGAACTGCAGCATCCAGGGTCCCTCAGCTTTAGTTGATGATATGAGAAAAATATGTCAGTTGCTTGAGCTATGTGGGCTAGCTAACATGTTGGTGGCTATTTTCACACACACACACACTTAGGCATCAAAGATGCAGAGGTATGGTCAAGCAGCGCCCAAAACAGCTCAAAACTACATTTAAAAAATAATTTGATGGTGTCTTGACGGGACCGGTTGGAGGGGTATGGGTATTATATCGTATTATATCACTATTGTGTCAAAACGTTGACTTATCGATTTGATGGTTTGATTTTTCACGCATGCATTGTGGATTTTGCATTCAGCTTGATGCGCGCTTGCATTAATTATCTTTTCATCACCCCAAACATACGGTCGCTGTTCAGTTGTTTCCATGCGCCATCTCGAGACGCCAGGCAGAGGTCCTTTACCGCAGATGTCTTGCAAGATGGGAAGCACAGCTGGGGCGGCGGTCTTTGTCAACGCTTTTCTGCATGCGCAGCTTGGCGGCCCTCTTGTATAAGCAGGGGGAGCTTGATGAGGCTGGGCGGCTCTCTTGGGCTGAAGAGAGGTGACCTTTCTGGAGGACTTTGTTTTTCCAGTGCCTAAGGCCTGGATTTTTTGGGTTTCCCAGTACAGTAGCAAGGGATTCTAGCTTACGAGTGAATTTTTGAATATCTAAATTATGCAAATTACATCAAATGAATGCCACTTGGCACGGGCCGAATACAAGTGCGACATCTCTGGGACCCCTCATCCCAGAAACTGTTCCCAATAATTCCTCAGAGATTTGCGACCCCAAGTCTGCGCGATTGAAGATGATATGGTAGTTTGCATCCCGCAATGCATACAGGGAGTGCTTGACAGGCACTGGCGATGCTAGTTCTCATTGCCACACCACCGACGCCACCTCGAGATACCAGGCTGAAGAGCTGCAGCGCAAAGCCGTCGTGGGGATAAAAGCACAGCTGGGCCCGCACCATCCGGACACGCTCAGCAGCGTAAACAACCTTTCCCTTATCCTCGTGTCGCAGGGCAAACTGGAGCAGGCCAGACCAGAGAGGTGACCTTCCGGCTGGAAGTTTCAAGTGGAAGACATGTTGGCACTTCCGAGCCCCACATCCCCATAAAGTTTTGCCAATCAGTTTTTGCTGGACATTCTGCACCCACAAGTTTCACCCAACTCAGTGGCTCAGTTGTTTGGGCATGAAATCCATACATGCGATGTGCATAAGGGGCCGAGGATCCGTCCAAGTCACTCCACTTCAAAATTGATGCGCCAAATTAATAAAGTCATCAGCCGCTTTCATTTTCCGCCATGTTCAATGACTCCCACAATCTAAAACTATATGAATCTTCAGCAGAAAATTGCGACAAGTACCAACTCCTTTCAAACAGAACACCACCTCAAGACTCTGAAGAATCTTTGGGGTTTGCTCGACAGAAGGGAACTGCACGGTTTGTGACGTCACACGGCGAGACACAACGGCATTGTGATGTCGATACTTTTGTAAAAGTACATCAAAAGTGCATAAAAAAATTCATCAAAAGTTTTGCCAGATTTTAGAAAAATAGCCTCCAAAGTTTCTCCAAATTACATCAAAAAGTCCATCCGCTGGCTTCATATGAAACTGTATCCCTGAGGTTTGTCTTTTTAATTCATTTCAAGCTGCATCCCCTTGATTACACCAGTTCCCTTGAATGGGGGTTTCAAAATCAATGGGATTTTTAAAAAAATCGCAGGGTCAAAAAAATGGGGTTTGGAATTTGGAACCCCAATTCAAGGCTACATCCATTTGATCTCACTTTAGGTTTGAAGCATCTCCACAGGTACCTGATGTAAATCTTCAGAAGTAAATACCTTGACATGCAAACTTGTTTGGGAAGCATTTTTATAGATACGTCAGGTAAATCCCCAAATGTAAATATCCCCACAGATACCCTATGTAAGTCTCCAAAAGTAAATTCCGTCAAATGTAAGGTTGTTTGGGAAGTATCTCCATGGATGTATCCAGTTCTTAAGGCATTTGTCTTAGTGATAAAAAGAAGTTTGAGCAAGAAATGTTTGCTGCTTGAGCTTCCAAAGGTACCTTAAGCTTCCTTAAAGTACCTTTGATTTAAGGTACCTGTGTTGAATCAAAAAACATCTCTTTTTGAGATATCCCTATACACATGTACACTAAAACAACTTAGGCATTATGAGAGATAGATGGACTTTACGTTTGTTTGTTTGCAATGTGCAAATTTGCCAATCTTTGAAGTGAACCTCATTTCTTTGTGCACTGACAACACTCATCAAATCTTTCAAATATCTTTAAAGAAATCTTTCCAATCATCCAAGTCCTGGAGACTGAATTTCAAACAAAATACATTTTTCTTGCACTCAGGCACTACATGTCTCCAAAAATGTTGATAATTTTCTTGCAAAACAAAGACAATCGGAAAAATATACAAAACAAGTCGCGCACTTTTTTGAAAAATGTCACCTTTTTTTTTAAGTCGCGTACTTTTGACGCACTTTTGATGCACTTTTCCTTTTTGACCAGATTTACTAATATCAAGAACATAACAAAAAATACCCTTAGTAAATCTTCAAATTTACTAATTTTGCAGACTTAGGGTACTTTACTAGATTTGCAGACGTAGGGAACCTTTTTACATGTGTTCAATGAAAACATTGATTTGCAAACATTGATTTCCCTCCAATGCGCAAGTAAACACAGAACATCAACAGGCCCATAATATGGACATATCAAAAACAAAAAAGGTAACCACAAGTAAAGTCTCAAGTACATCATTTCAAGTAAAGTCTCAAGTAAAGTCCCAAGCAAAGCCTGTGATACAACTTCAGATAAAGTCATTAATGATTACTTAAATACATTTTTTTTACTACAGTAGCACAAACATATCAAAAAATCCAAATACCCATCGAAAAAATATCACCAACACAAGAAAATCATCAATTTTTAGACCAAGAAACAATTTTACTAACGTTAGTAAATGATTTTACTAATGTTAGTAAACATTTTTACTAGCGCTGGCAAATGCTAGTAAAATCATTTACTAACTAACATTAGTAAAACATTAGTAAAATTTAAAAATTTACTAATGTTGGTATTTTTTACTAGTACCTAAAATAACGTTAGAAAAACAGCTAATTTTGCGTAAAATTCTGGGCGAATGAATTACTAATGTTGGAGTCTTAGGGTGATGACTTTCCAGATTTTTTTGGCGCGGCTTCCCTCTTGCATCTCGTTTTTTATCTATCAAAATCTGATCTGAACCCTATCCAGATGTGTTCGGAACCTAGATGAAAAAGAAGTCGCACCCTCATTTGGTTGGCGCTTGAGCATGAAAAGGAACTCTTCAACGGCATCGCGCAATTCAGTCTCCGCCATCAGGTGGTAGTGGAGCAATCACTGACAAGAACAGGTACTATACACTCACCAGTCAATAGCTTGCAAGGCTCGCGCACGCTTTTCCATCGCACCGCTTCGATCTCACGAAATCCAGCCACAAGAAGTGGCTCAACGGTCCCCTCGAACACAAATGGCAACAGTCATTGACGTGGTTGGACATGCTGACCCAAGCTGGAAAGGTTATGAGCTATGACTCACCAACTGAGGAAAATTCATTGTAAGACCCTGCTTCACTACACCAACACCTCTTTAAGCTGTTAAATCTGGACTCTTGATTCTTTATATGCAAGTGTTTCCGGACCAACTGCGATAAGACATATGTAACAAAGGCATTTCAAAATGGGCGGCCGAGGCCTATGAAAATAGGCAACGATTGTCCCAGAAGCGTGAAAGTCTCGCTACAGAAGAAAAGGTAGAAGACAGGATCCAAAGAAGCCAAATTAGCCAAATGGGAATGATCATGTGCCAGGTGTTTATGTGAGGAGTCCATGAAAGTTTACATACAGCAATGAACTTGAATCGACATATCTTCAAAACACAACAAAACACGAGCGGCCAAAAGGTTGCCACCAGGTACTGTAATAGGCCCACATCCTCTATTGCCATGTGAAATTTGTGATGTTCATGTGACATGTACGGTTTGAGATGACCGGGTAGCCACTACTTGACTGTAACAGCATCACCAATTCAAGTGAATTTGTATAGGGATATTTTTTTTACTACAAGCAATCCAGACTACCTACATGCTATCGGCAGGTTTTTTAAGACCATTGTTTAGCAATGTTAATCGCGTTACCTTGATGATTCTGAAGGGCGTTTGAGATGGCAGATCTTCCGAGCCATAGCCATCTCCGTAAAGTTTCATGAGGGCAGGCCAGTAGTGTGAGCGATGATGTGAGTAAATTGATTGATATTGCCGTTTTCTTGGAATCCGGTTCTGAATTCAAAGAGCGCTTGATGAGCGCTTGGATCAGTATTTTCTCACCACTAGTCCAAAAATTGTGGCCCTTGTTGGCCGTTCTTCTCTTTCAATAAACCAGCAACGAAGCCACGAGACCTGCATGGGGCCACGTTTCGACACCTTCCGGCTCGACCAGCCAGGCCGAAGAGCTGTTGTGGAGCCTTGGAAGGTGGAGAGTCCCAACTGGGGCCGCAACATCCGGAGACGCTCACTTTCGTGAACAACTTGGCCTCTCTCTTGAAGAAGCAGGGTAAGTTGGAGGAGGCCAGGTTGCGGAAGCGTCGTGGGAAAGGCATTTCTCCTGTGGACAAGGGTTTGGTGAGTTGACCACGCAAGACATGGGCCAATCAACTGGGCAGTGCCAGGGTCGCAAACTCACCGGAATGCAGGCTTCGGCTATAGATACCAGATTGATCCAGATTGCATTTACTGTAACTCGTTGGGATGGGCTGTGGGATCATGACAGCCGTACATGCCTTTTGCGCAAGGGTAGACCAACATTGTTTTGCAAGAAGTGAACCTTGATAGCCCTGTCAAAACTCTGGCCATGCGTGCCAGATTACACGCGGTCCAAGGAAAGCCTTCACCCTAGCTTCTTGGTTCCCGCCATCCTACCCCATGCAGATCAGATTCTCAGATTTGCGGGTTTTGATTTTGATGCTTGAATTATCAGGGGGCCACCATCCAAGATATTGCCTCACGCCAGTGGCGGGGCGCCACTCTGCTGCCATCCATCCACAACCCACCCTGGGCCAGGCGGAGGAGCTTTATCGCAGGGCGCTGAAAGGAAACGAGGATCAGCTGGGATCCACGCATCCAGCCACCCTCGTCTCTGTCGACAACCTGGCACTTCTTCTGCAGGCCAAAGGCTGCTTTGCAGAGGCGATGGATTCTCGGTCGACTTGCGTCGTTGCTTGCGGGTCTGCTCGGATCAGGGTTGCAGGGAACCATTGCACTACACGGTCATTCTTCTTGTTCTTGTTGTTGTTGTTGTTGTTGTTGTTGTTGTTGTTGTTGTTGTTGTTGTTGTTGTTGTTGTTGTTCTTGTTCTTGTTGTCGTTGTCGTTGTCGTTGTCGTTGTTGTTGTTGTTGTCGTTGTCGTTGTCGTTGTCGTTGTCGTTGTTGTTGTTGTTGTTGTTGTTGTTGTTGTTGTTGTTGTTGTTGTCGTTGTCGTTGTTGTTGTTGTGGTTGTGGTTGTGGTTGTGGTTGTTGTTGTTGTTGTTGTTGTTGTTGTGGTTGTGGTTGTGGTTGTTGTTGTGGTGGTGGTTGTTGTGGTGGTTGTTGTGGTGGTTGTTGTGGTGGTTGTTGTGGTTGTTGCTGCTGCTGCTGTTGTTGTTGTTGTTGTCGTTGTCGCTTTTGTTGGTGTTGTTGTTGTTGTTGTTGTGGTTGTTGTTGTTGTTGGTGGTGGTGGTGGTGTTGCTGTTTTTGTTGTCGTTGTTGTTGTTGTTGTGGTGGTTGTTGTGGTGGCTGTTGTGGTGGTTGTTGTGGTTGTTGCTGCTGCTGCTGTTGTTGTTGTTGGTGGTGGTGTTGTGGTTGTGGTTGTTGTTGTTGTTGGTGGTGGTGGTGGTGGTGCTGCTGCTGCTGTTTTTGTCGTTGTGGTGGTGGTGGTTGTTGTGGTTGTGGTTGTGGTTGTTGATGTTGATGTTGTTGTTCTTGTTCTTGTTATTGTTCTTGTTCTTGTTCTTGTTCTTGTTCTTGTTGTTGTGGTTGTTGTTGTTGTTGTTGTTGTTGTGGCGTCTGCTGCTGTTTCTGTTGTTGTTGTTGATGATGATGATGATGATGATGATGATGATGATGAGTCGTCTTCATCATCTTCATTTTTGTCCGTCATGATCATGAGCCTGACATCTTTATCAGGGTCACAGTCATATTTTGTCCTGTCATGTTTTAATGTGGATGATCCTGTCCATCTGAGATAGGACTGACTTACACACTGTAAAGGTACCTCCACAATGCCCAATCCACAAGTATGCACTATCCACAAGTTGTCCACAAGAGGCCCGAAGAACACGCAACTCTTGTCTCACCATATTTCATGGTGAATCTTTCCTGCGCCATTGACAAATTTTGGAACACCTATTTTTTGAAAAGCAAAACCCGACTTTCAGACCACTTAGTGAAACTGTAGACAGAGTTGGCAACCTGGGATTTCATCATGAGGCCATTGATTCTTCAGGTAAAAAAAGATTCCATCAATCCAGGGTTGCTCGTTTCCAGGTCCTTTTCCAGGGTTCTGGTTTATTCAGAGGCTTGCAGAGACCTTGTTGCGGTGATATGCTTGTGAATGCTGCATTTCGGATGGTTTGGTGAAGTTTGGTGAGCGGTTTCTTCTGGATGCGGTCTCCCGTTCTAATTCTCTCGGCAGAAATAGCGGCTACACATCCACTTCTGGTTTGTGCATCCTCGGCTCCGACGCTGTAGACTTGATGGATGATATTTAGGGCTGGCTCACCCATGCCAACAAACCAATTCCAAGGGAGGTGCTTGCAGCATTGCGTTCGTATACCCTTCCTTGGGTCTCAAGTCCTTGCCGCACCTCACTTGTAGGTTTGTTAGCTGTTTTGTTCTGATCACGTAATGGCGCTGGAATTTTGAAAACTGAGCTAATTAGTGCCTATCAGCTGCCTTTCAAATTTCATTCAGGCCTGATGTGTGGCTGTCCATGGGTGATATTCATCTTTTGTGAGTGGGCATGACACAGGTGGTTTGCACAGCAGAATAGCATGAAATAGCATGCGATATTCCGGCAACATGTTGAGATCTGGTTGGTCTGGTTCATGGACATAACTCCAACTAGCTTTCCTTGCATACCTTCAAAACAAAATAGCTCACAGTGAAGTACTTGTTGGATCTTGTTGGCTCACGCCTCCGTTTTCCATCAAATGCGAAACAAAAAGGATGCTGCAGGGTCCAGGCTGTGTGGCCTGTTGGTCCCGCGGTGCTTGCGTCATTTTCCCCTTCAACAAGGTATCAAATGTATCGAAACAACAGAGGCGGGGCTCCCAACATCTGCCCGCCGCAGTTCGTCCGGAGGCTGAGCCTTTGTGCCGGAGAGCGACTAATGGCTTCGAAGCCCAGCTCGGGCCGAACCATGAAGGCACGCTGATTTGTCTCCGCAATTTCGCTGGCCTCCTGCAGGAGCAAGGAAGGCTCGATGAGGCTGGAAGCAGCAAAAATCAAGTCATAGATCTGGTTTGATTCAATCAGATACAAATCACGCTTTGAAAATTTTTCAATGGCACCCGCATAGCAGTTAATGTTTCCTACTTGACAGGTGGCGAGTGGCAATCGCCAGCTTTTATGTCAATTCTCTTCTCCTTCCCTCATCCACTTTTCCCCCTTTTTGCCTTCCTTTCTTCACCAGTCGCAGATCCCGCCCTTAATATCAGCCCAGTAACCACTATCCTGTGTCTAGTACTTCCCTGTCAGACTTGCGGGTTTTTTGAAGGTTGAGCCAAAATGTTTCATCGCAGCCAGGGGGCCATATCTTCTGCATCACCTTCCAGCCATCCAACACATGGCCTCACGCCAGCTGCGGATCACAGCACACCCGAGGCTGAGGAGCTTCTGCGCAAGGTTCTGAAAAGAAAGGAAGACCTTCTGGGAGCCTCGCATGCAGAGACCCTCCTCTCCATCCGGAATCTGGCAAGTCTTCTGGAGGTGAAACGATCCTTTGCAGAGGCAAGGTTTTTCAGGTCGCTGTTGCTTGTGGCAGTTCCGTTTGGATCAGGGGCTGTAAATGTGGGAAGTCGAAGTGATACTGGTACAATCAGCGACGTCCTCCTGAACCGAACGGATCGTGTTGCTGCGTTGCTCTTGGTGAAACAACTTTTCTTTGAAGCTTTCAACAGGAGGTGTACTGATATATTCTTCTTGGATATTTCCGTACATCATATACAACCCGAGGTTACCAAACCGATGCTGAGATGTCGCAATATTCCCAGTGATGCGGTTGCAAGGCGCATCAGATTTTGTGGGAACTCACCAGCCCGTGTTCACGTCCAGGCGGGTCAGCTATATCTCCGCGAGTTGCGTGGCCTCGAGGCGTCTGCCAGGGTCACAAGGGAAATCAAGGGAACAGTTGATTGTCACTTGGTGGCCTTGGGTCCATCCATCAGTCCAGCTGGTAGTCGCTTCTGGATTTTGGAGTCTTAATGTCGATAGAAGAGTCAAGGGCATTGTGGAGCCGTTGAGCTCCATCAAAGCTGGGATTTCTTCTCTGCAGGAGCTCCACGGTCCAAATCACGAAATGATCCAACAAAGCCAACGCAACCTGGAGCGAGCCCAACAAGCGCACAGGCCAGCTGGCTGAAGGCAATGGGAAACCACCAAGGACTTGCCTCCAAGACACTCGTTGGCTTCATGTGCTTCATTGTGCTTTTTTCTTTTCAACGGATAAGTTGGACATCTTTACCAACATTTGTATACGAATATTGTGATAAAAAAAAGGGCGGCTTTCTCTTTTTTCTACACTGTCAGGGGTGTTGTTTCTGAGAAAGCAAGTGGTGGGTTGTTTGAATGTCTGAAAGTTCTGCCATTCAGATGTTGTTCAGCAGAAGTTTGATCGATACATAGGATATTCTGGGTTTGAACCTCTGCCGGGCTTGTTGCAGTTTGGGTTTCAGAATGGATGTATATATCTGTTTGATTATATGAATGCGATTAATATAACTTTAAGGATACTTACTTTGCTTCGGGTCATCCCCACCATGGCATGTCAAGGCATTTATTTTGACATTGTATTTGACATTCTATCTGACATTCTATCTTGCAGTCTATCTGACAGAATTTCTGGCATTCTATCTGACATATATTCTGACATTCTTGCTGACATTATATCTGGCATTCTGTCTGGCATTCTATCTGACATTCTATCTGGCATACGTTCTGGCATTCTATCTGAAATATATTCTGACATTCTTGGTGACATTATATCTGGCATTCTATCTGAAATATATTCTGACATTCTTTCTGACATCCTATCTGGCACTCTATCTGACACAGATTCTGGCATTCTATCTGACATATTCTGACATTTTTTCTGACATATAATCTGGCATTCTGTCTGACATATATTCTGACATTCTTTCTGACATAATATCTGGCATTCTATCTGTCATGTATTCCGACATTCTTTCTGGCATGATATCTGGCATTCTGTCTGGCATTCTTTGACATTCTATCTGGCATATGTTCTGGCATTTTCTATCTGACATCAATTCTGGCATTCTGTCTGAAATTCTATCTGACATATGTGCTGACATTCTATCTGACATATGTGCTGACATTCTATCTGATTTTTTTCTGACAGTCTATCTGGCATTCTATCTGACATATATTCTGACATTCTATCTGGCTTTCTATCTGACATTTGTTCTGGCATTTTCCATTTGAAATTATATCTTGCATTCTGTCTGGGATTCTATCTGGCATTCTATCTGGCATATGTTCTGGCATTTTATCTGACATATTTTCTGACATTCTATCTGGTATTCTATCTGGCCATTTTTTTGGCATTCTATTTGACATTCTTTCTGACATTCTTGTTGACATTGTATCTGGCATTCTGTTTGGCTTTCTATCTGACATTCTATCTGGCATTCTATCTGACGTATGTTCTGGCATTCGATCTGACATATATGCTGGTATTTTATCTGACATATATTCTGGCATTCTACTTGACATACATTCTTACATTCTATCTGGCATTCTATCTGACATTTATTCTGACCTTCTATCTGACATTCTATCTGGCATTCTTTCTGACATATGTTCTGGCATTTTCTGTCTGACATCATATCTGGCATTCTGTCTGGAATTCTAACTGGCATATTTTCTGGCATTCTATCTGACATATGTGCTGACATTCTATCTGAAATTTTATCTGACATTCTATCTGGCATTCTATCTGACATATACTCTGACATTCTATCTGGCTTTCTATCTGACATAAGTTCTAGCATTTTCTATCTAACATTGTATCTGGCATTCTGTCTGGAATTCTATTTGGCATTCTATGTGGCATATGTTCTGGCATTCTATCTGACATTTGTTCCGACATTCTATCTAACATTCTATCTGGGGCTGGCGGTTGAGGTCCGGCACTCCCACTACTGGGATCTGGGGCTCGCAGATCGGGTCCGGCAGTGCCCACTGGGATCTGGCACTCGCGGACCTTTGAGGTCCGGCAGTGCCCAGTGCAATCTGGCACGTCCGGCATTGCCCAGTGCGATCTGGAGCTTGCGGTTGAGGCCCGGCAGTGCCCACTGAGGCCCACTCAAATCTGGAGCTGGCGAGGACCCTCACCTGGCAGGTGTGGGGAAAAATGTGTATAGCTATGTTTTTGATTCGTCCAAATGGTTCCGGTGGTTCCATGTTTGTTTAGTGGGGGGGTAAACGAAGAAAAACAATTGGGCACACAAATAAACATGAACTTCCAGGACCCCTGTCCTGGGGGCTCCTGTAAGGGTCTACATTTAAAAATCAAATTTATAAAGAAACATATACCCACCATGTCTCATAGTATGGGAGACATGTGGGGTAGCAACGAGAAATGATAACACGGAGACTCGGGAGAGACAAAACAGAAACAGAAGCAACCAAAGCAAAACAATCCACATTTAAAATTCACATCCACAACTCATTCAAACCATGAAGAAAATTATGTTCGAATCACCAAAAAATAATTTTGTAAAAGGTACTTACACATGTTGTGGGTACTCTTCCCGTTTATTTTTGGGAAATCTATCTTTAAGGTTGGGTTGAATGAACACCATTATTGATTTACCCAATGAGGGTCAAGGTCCAAGGTTGTGACTTTCGTTGGTGAAACCCGCAGCCCCACATGTCGAGGCTTCAAACTGCTGCTGCCATGGACGTGTTGCCAGCCAACCAGACAATCGTCAAAGGAATGCGCGGCGTGGCCATTGACATCCAGTGGGTGCCGGGGGCGGAGGTAGCTATGGAAGCCATGACCCATATGGTGATTTTCTATAGGAAATTGTTGAATTACCAGAGGGTATCATTGCTTACAGGACCACATTGTGTTGATTTTAGGTTTCTAGTTTGTTGGGTTATATGTTGCCATGCTAAATTGGGGGGATTCCACAAACCAATCTGTGGACCCACGCATTTCGTAGAGTTGTTCTATTTGTTTACAATCCACTATTATTGGCAAATGATTTTCCGAATCCACAAAGTTAGTGGGGATTGCTGGGAAAGAAACAATTCCTGAACTTTGTGATTGCGCTGGGGACGCATCATGTTGATTGACTGTCTTTACGTGGCTATGCAGGAGGGAGCGAAAGAGCCATGGGCATCCACATTTCCCATCCAAAACTTGAAAACTAAGAAGTTACAATCAAAGTTTCCCAACCACATGATACTGATTTCCTCAACTTATTTGAGAAGAAGGTGCCCCCAAAATTGTGCCCCAAATCCAGTGATTCATCTTCATGTTTCCCACCAACCTGGGGATCCTCCCCCCACCATTCCGTTTCACACGCCCGGCGTGTTCCGAGGCTGTCGTTACTGGTCCTCCACCCATGGAGGTCGCTGGCTACCGGCCTGCCTCACCAAGGTGCATGGTGATGGCACGTGCGGAAACTCAGAGGGCGGAAGAACATCATGCGGTGATGACTATAAAACAACGCTGGGAATGACAGGTCATGCAGTTCCAACCTGGGGGAACTCGGGGTATTTTTTGGGTGTTTATTCTGATTTGTTAGAGCGCTTGTATGTGGGAATTTGGTGGGATAGGCATGTGTATGGCGCAGTGGGGTGTGTATAATTGAACAAGCAGGGGGATGTAGACAGATGTTGGGTGATAGCTGGAATTTGGATGAATGGCACACTTTGTAACTGGAACCATGGTTAATGTTGCAGTTCTTCCAACTCAATCTTCAAGGCTGACTGGAATTGTGCCCCACTGATTATGTATTCGTCTGCCTATCTATCCAACTCCCTTTGTTCATCTATTATAGTTCCATTTATCCTGATGGGTGGTTTCGTTCCTGTGATGGTGATCCCTCATGACTTTCGCATATTTTCAGATGGGTGGCTCAATCACCAAGTAGATCGGGGCCAAAAACATCCCAAAACCCTGAAAACCTGTGGATTTCCTATAAAAGCACCGGTTCATCCATCCATAGACATATTATGACATATTTACCTATCCAACATGATAGTTTTGATTCCCAGGGTATCCATCGGTATCCATTGGTCCATTGGCATCTTGGGTTGGCTCTCAGGGTGGATCTGGACATCAAAAAACACGCCTCCCTCGAGAACATCTCGCCATCTCCGGAGGTGGCTGAGGCAGAGGCACCGGGCGATGCCGGGGAATGCTGTTCCTGGTGAAGGATGGGGGAATCGTGGGAAGCTTTGGTGAAATGTACCTTTCGTATAGTTTGGTACTTACTGATTTTTGTGTCATAAATAGGAATCTATATATATATATATTGTGCATATATATATATATATAGGGAATGTTTTGTTTGGTACTAGGGCATCCAAGCTTGGCAATGGAATGGGCCAATTCTTGAGAAGTTCGATGGGGGACATGTTCATGCCCAGCATATATTACAAAGCAAAAAAAATCGTTACATGCGATATGCGGAGGTGCTGAAAAGGTGAGAAACACCAAGGAACATTCCTTGTTTTGCAGACGGATGATTTTTGTCATGAGTGAACATATCTGACTGATTCATCATGATTCATACAGCATTTGATGATTTGAAATTTCCTGATTTGACGATTGGGACACTTGCCATAACTCTGGTTTCAAAGTCCCGCTTGTGATCTTTAAAGCATGTTAAAGCAATCAACCACGAACGCGATTCTTGATTGGTTAGGGATTCGGGTGAGTTTGAAACATTTTGAAACGGTTGGACATGAATTTGCCGGTTTCAGAATGTTTCAGACATCATTTAGATGATCAGCGATTGGTCGCCAGATAGGATAGCCTCAATCTCTGTTAAGTATTGACAAGTATTTTGCATAACCTACGTATGGGCCACAAAGTGAGCAAATAGATTTTCGATCAGGCGGTATGCAATATCAGTGCGATGTGATTGTTATCAATTTCACTTGCTAGTGCAATTTACATATTTTAGCTTCACTTTACATATTTTAGGTTCAATATTGAAAGAATCTAAAAATCTAAGATTTCCTGAAGCTACCATCATGTTCTTCTTAGCCACATGATTAGTTTCTAAAAATCTAAGACTTACTAAAGTTACCTAAACTTCCTCATC
This sequence comes from Cladocopium goreaui, assembly GCA_947184155.2. Lineage (NCBI taxonomy): Eukaryota > Dinophyceae > Suessiales > Symbiodiniaceae > Cladocopium > Cladocopium goreaui. The sequence continues at coordinate 271,574 of CAMXCT020000007.1, forward strand.
CCTTCCCTATTCATATGAGCTACACCCAGGCGTGGCCCCCGGGGCCCAGTGTCAGCTACAACAGCAGCACCGCCAAGCGTTGGATCCCAGCGGTGGTGCAGTCGTTGCTTGGTGGAAATGTGTGGTCGAAAATCAAGAATCGTAGGGATACAATGGGATATAAATGGATATAGTCTGGATATGGTGGGGATATAATACCATTGATAATGGCATAGAAATGTTTATAATACGATGCAATAGATTTGATTTAACAAACAAACATGTGGTATAAAACAATGGGATCATCCTTCCAAAGGTGGACCCCAAGAATGTTTGAGCCTAGCTGAAGCGAATCTGAACCACCAACAGCCATTTCGGGGCCACCTTTTCTGGGGCTGGTTGAATCATGTTGAATCCCTATGATAAGAGCTCAGACAAATGGAGGTTGAGCATGGGATGCAAAATGTAGAGAATGAGCTCGCAACGATGAATGTATACATGTATATCACATATGAATCAGAAATGCATAAACATCCCATAGGGTTTATACTATTTTTTGCTGATATATCCACGCATGACTGTAAAATGGTATGCAAATGGGTCAGAATATATCCCCATCACTTTTACATAGATGTAAAATCCTAACCCCCTGACGGCTGATTTATGGGTGTAGTTTTCACCTTTTGGGAATCCAACATGATGTGGCGAAAAAACACATGCAAATTATCTATGAGGGTTTTTCTATGTGTTGTTATTGTGTTTTCTGCCTTGAAGAGTGTATCATACGGTATATCGTGACTGATCTTTGATGGTTGATTCCTGTGCCATTTTGTTTTCGCTATTTAACCAAGACCTGTTTGACATCACACTAGCACATAACTTCTTTGAAGGGTACTGTATTTGAGGTTAGTACGTGTGTCCTACTGTCAAACAATTGCTTTGTTGGGGAGATCCATTTGTTTTACAGTAGCAGTCCATCACCCTTGTCACCCTTTTCGATGACCTCCAGGATTTATGAATCCAGGGCCCATCCAGGGCTGACATTGACACAGCTTGACCTTTACCCGTTTCAATCATTTGAAATAGAGGGATGTTCATCAAAAAACTCTAGGCAAAGTGACTGGTGAATGCTTGGGTGACAATGATTTTTGGCTATGTTGATCAAGGTTGTTCCATGCGCCACTCAAAAGATGTACAATACAAGGAATCTAAGAATACCGTTGGCTTAGCCATGAGAAAGAAAAAATGCACTGTTTCATTTATAGATGGCCATGCATCCCCCGGTTTTGGATGATTAAGAGTATGATTTCTCAGCAGTGCTATGTCACCTGGAACATAAGGTACTGGGCTTTCACTAAGGCACATGAGGATTTATGATTGACAAACCATCCGTGGGACATGCAACAGCAGCCGTGGGACATGAACTAGCAGCCCTTGGATATGAGCCATCCTTGGATACAAACCATCAATAGTTGATTTTTATAATCAGTAATGAGATCCCCCATGTATAGCTCACTATAAAGTGGACATCCTTTGCGCTTATAAAGTGGGTTTCCGGTCGCCACTTTATATACCGACAATGGGGGATAAAGCCGTGTTTTGCGCGAGAAACATGCCCTTGGACCTGGAAGATGACTTTATAGCAACGTTGGCTTTCCAGTTTATACCCGGCTGGTTCCCCACAAGGAAACGACTCAATATATGCGGCAATGCATTTTATAGACCGTTGGTTCCCTTCAAAGAATGGCCATAATATGTCACACCATCCACTTTATAGAAACATGTCTCCCCAATGATTTCGGGCCAATATCTTTCTGTTGGGGCTGTATACATGGCAAAGCACTTTATAGAGTGAAACTTGCCCTTTAAGAAGAAGAATTTGTGCTGCATCCAGGGCACTTTATAGAAAGAAAATTGCGGCAGAGCATTTTATAGAGTCATGAGATACATCACCCAAATCACTTTATAGAGCTGCCCAGGACCCCATTCACCCTGAGGACCCCTTTCAAGGGAAATCTTCTTCTCTATAAAGTGGCCAGTCCAGGTAAAACCCCTGAAAAAACAGAATCTATGTTGGACTGGCCACTTTATACCCCCTCCCCAAACAGAGAATGCCTCTATAAAGTGGCCAGTCCAGGTAAAACCCCTGAAAAAACAGAATCTATGTTGGACTGGCCACTTTATACCCCCTCCCCCAACAGAGAATGCCTCTATAAAGTGGCCAGTCCAGGTAAAACCCCTGAAAAAACAGAATCTATGTTGGACTGGCCACTTTATACCCCCTCCCCCAACAGAGAATGCCTCTATAAAGTGGCCAGTCCAGGTAAAACCCCTGAAAAAACAGAATTATGTTGGACTGGCCACTTTATACCCCCTCCCCCAACAGAGAATGCCTCTATAAAGTGGCCAGTCCAGGTAAAACCCCTGAAAAAACACATTTTTACCTGGAATGGCCACTTTATACCCCAGCCAGTGGGCTCCAGGACTTTGACCCGGAAACGGAAGGACTGACAACAAGGTAAAGGGGGAAAACTACAACGGAGAGGTACAACGGGAAGGCTACCACAAGAAAATGAGACATGTCACGTTTATATACGTTTATTGTTTTCAATGTGTCATATAGATTGGCGATGATTGGTATATTGAATATGTTGTAGATGTATTTTGGAACATATGTATACCTATGATTCACACATCAATATAAATATATATATATATAATCATAAACACATGCCAAACCAAAAACTTTTAGCTGAGTATTGTATTCCCAATCTGTTGGCAAATGTCCAGCCGATTCACCTCATGCGTGACCCAACAAGATTCAAACTATGGATTGTTTACTTTCGAAAAAAAATACTGGGTGAATCTACGTATATCTATGACGACAATCTCCCAAAATCATCCTAAAAATCTATGGACATCTATGGACCAAAACCACGGCCACATGCCCATCCTCTATAAAATGGTTTGCAAGAAAGTTCAGCTCTATAAAGTGGCTTGATCACGTCATTTCTGGCAGCCCCACCCTCTGTATAAACTGGCCGGTCCATGCCCATCCTCTATAAAATTGTTTGCAAGAACCAGTAAAAAAATATTTTCGAAAGTAAACAATCCATAGTTTGAATCTTGTTGGGTCACGCATGGTGAATCGGCTGGACATTTGCCAACAGATTGGGAATACAATACTCAGCTAAAAGTTTTTGGTTTGGCATGTGTTTATGATTTATATATATTTATATTGATGTGTGAATCATAGGTATACATATGTTCCAAAATACATCTACAACATATTCAATATACCAATCATCGCCAATCTATATGACACATTGAAAACAATAAACGTATATAAACGTGACATGTCTCATTTTCTTGTGGTAGCCTTCCCGTTGTACCTCTCCGTTGTAGTTTTCCCCCTTTACCTTGTTGTCAGTCCTTCCGTTTCCGGGTCAAAGTCCTGGAGCCCACTGGCTGGGGTATAAAGTGGCCATTCCAGGTAAAAATGTGTTTTTTCAGGGGTTTTACCTGGACTGGCCACTTTATAGAGGCATTCTCTGTTGGGGGAGGGGGTATAAAGTGGCCATTCCAGGTAAAAATGTGTTTTTTCAGGGGTTTTACCTGGACTGGCCACTTTATAGAGGCATTCTCTGTTGGGGGAGGGGGTATAAAGTGGCCAGTCCAACATAGATTCTGTTTTTTCAGGGGTTTTACCTGGACTGGCCACTTTATAGAGGCATTCTCTGTTGGGGGAGGGGGTATAAAGTGGCCAGTCCAACATAGATTCTGTTTTTTCAGGGGTTTTACCTGGACTGGCCACTTTATAGAGAAGAAGATTTCCCTTGAAAGGGGTCCTCAGGGTGAATGGGGTCCTGGGCGCGCCGCGCGCGCGCGCAAAAAGGTGTCAAAATTGGAGCCATTTTGGCGCGCGCGCGCGCGGCGCGACCAGGACCCCTTTCACCCCAAGGACCCCTTTCAAAGGAAAGTGTGTTAGAGGCATTCTCTGTTGGGGGAGGGGGTATAAAGTGGCCAGTCCAACATAGATTTTGTTTTACCATAGATTCTGTTAACGACTTCGATATAGATATTTGTCTGGCTGTCGGTTTCGTTCGGCTTCGAAGTCATTCGAAGTCTTTTGGGTTCCCCATCGATGAGATTGATGATATTCCCCCAAGGTTTGAACGTGGCCCCTCAACTTTATAGACAATCATGTCGATGCTGCCATCGTCGCGATTAAGAAAATCATCGCTACTACAACGATCGTTGTTTAGCCGGAAATCCACATTATAGTGCCACTGTTCTGCACAAGTATTACTATCTGGATGTTCGGCATCTCACTTTATAGTCATGGGACATGTTCACAAGTACCCTCAAAAACCTGCATCGAGTTTTATGTTTTTACGCGGCCAGGCGACTTTATACAAACGTTGGATTTTGACTTTATAGACAAAACATGTTGGCTTTCCACTTTATAGACTCCAGACATGTGGCCATTCCAGTTTATACCAGGCTATTCTCTATAAAGTCGGCCGCAAAGCATCTAGCGGGCTATACATGGGGGATGTAATGAGAACATGTTGTATACGTAGATTGACTTCCAACCTGCATATTTATGTCCTAGGGCCACGGATGGCAACACGCCAGCAGTGGGATATCAACCATCAATAGATGATGCAGCAACCAGATGACCAACAGTATGGTGGCATAGTCTATGGTTTACTGTGGCCAGCGCAATCACAACCCACGCCGAGCGCTTCCCTGCTTGTTTTCTTTCTTTTGCTGCATAGCTGGTGGTTTCAAACTTTGGTTATTGTTAGCATTTGTCAAAGATGATGATCCCAACTGACAGGCAGGTTTTGAAAAGGTGAGTTTTTCAACCACCATGCAGTTCACCCTCCGGCAATCAACTCGATGGTTTGTTGGAAAACCACCCTGCCTTAGTTCGATGATGTTCCCAAGGTTCAACTCGATGAGCAGCACCAATCCTGCCGCTGGTTTCGGATTCCAACCGAGAAAAACCATTTGGGATCTAGTTCGGGAGTGTTGGCAGGTCAAAGAAACCCGAGATTGTTGATGGAGATAATCAGATGCACTTCAAAGACATTTTGATATGTTGCATAAATTCTGTGTTTTTATGTTTCCTGGTAGGAGTAGGATGAATCAGAAAGCGTCCTGCTATGCGCTGCCAAAGTTCATCGATGTTGTTGTTTCGATGAATTCCATCCCATCATTGTGGCAGCAAGCGTTCCTCCCATATGAGTCAAACCCCTGGGCTGCCTAGCATGTGATTACCCATATTGTTTCATGTCAAGCGTTTCGTTTTCGACAATCACATGTTTACATTCATGTTTGAACTTAGATAACCATCTTGTTTGGCTATTAAATACCGACTTAGATCTGTCATCAAGTCAATTGGGATATGTCTATATAGCCCAGCTAGTATACCTAAGACATACAAACTTATGGTTACCACATGGTCACTACTCAGCTAGCCCGCAAACCATGGCTATGTCAGGCTATGTCCAAAGCTGTTGGGTTATTGACTTTTCTAGTTCAACGCACTTACACAGAGATATTGGTTTGTTTGATCAAAGGGTAACCCCAATCCCAATGGATTATGATCATTTTCTCAAAAACAAAGATTAACATGTCAGATGCACCCAAATATCATATTATCAAGTTAAGTTACTGGTTAGTTATATCCCAGATCATGTTTCCATCAGATCTTCCATCAATATCCCCATCGAATACGGTGTCAAGAACTTCTATATCGCGCTTCCCCCGAGATACAAGTTCGTTTATAAGACTCTAGATCACCATCCACGTATATTTTTGAATTCCCTATGGATTCCCATTAAATCCAGTTACGCAAGAGATACCTACCATAGCCCAGTAGTGACTTTTATGAAGTATATAAAATATGGTTCGTGGCTAAACCCAAGGTGTTAATGGGCAATGGCGTGTTAGCGGCTTATTAACTGATAGTTGAATCTAAGTTTTGGAGTGTTAAATCTCCATTTCTAGTGCCTAAATCCCCATTGTTATAGTATCTAAACCACCATGTTTAGTAGAAAACCCACCATTTTTTGGTTTCACAGCCACCATGTCTTAGTGGTGAACCATTCATTTTTAGCGCCTAGCCACGGCCACGGCGTGTCAGGTTGGTAGCTACAACCTGGACGTCCGTCCCATGGCGGACTGTGAGAAGATCCGGCCCCGGCTGACGGCGGAAAAAAGACTCTCCCGGCAAGAGACCCCAAACAGTGTGGGAATAGAGAATACATAAGGGAATAGAAAGGTGACAATCCAAAAGATGAAGGATCATATAGATGTGGATAATGTGGATACGGCCGCTAACAAAGAGCTACAAGAACGAAGCAGGAGAGATAGCATGGAGCAGAAATTAGTGACCGGAGAAGTAGATGAAATAAGTTCGGCGTGTTGAAATTTCTATTCCCAACTGCGTTTGCCGCGCAGTACGTGCAAGAAGCAGAAACCGCACAGCAGCATTCCCGGGAAGCGCTCTTGAAATGGACGAACCCAGCCAGAGAGGATGCGTAGATGCCAGACGCGCGCACAAAGTAAGAAGACAAGACTAAGGAGACAAGACAAACGAAACAAAGGGACACGACAAGACCAGACGAGCAGGGCCAGGCACGAACCGATGGTGACCGAGCTGGATGCCACGGATGTCACATGTCTCTTCCGTTGTCTCGCACAGCCGCGAAGACCCCTGGGCTGCAACGTTCTCACACAGGATAAGGGTGCTGTAGCAGAAGATTCCAAAACGTTTTAGCAACGCGCAGAATGCCCCACGCGTGCCACGCGAATGAAAAAGTGCCCGATGTCCTGTGCCTGCCACACAAAACCACGTTTCAGACCTCCAAATGCCCCGGATGCCCCACGCCTGCCACACGAAATGAACATGGCTCAAAAACCGAGCACGGCGCGCTGGTAAAACGACAACTTTCGACATGACCGCCGTCGCGGCTCCAATCCGTGCGAGCCTGCGCAGTCGAAACACACATGGACATCTCAGAGGGGAATTTTATTACACGTGAATTTACAGGAAAAAAGGCCGACCTCCACTTTGCGCGAGCCTGCGCAGTCGAAAGCAAGATGGACATTCAACAAGAGCCACTTCATGCGAGAATTTAGAGGAAAAAAGCCGCCGACAAGATCACGCACCTTGACCACACCAGGCCTTTGCCACTACGGTAAAAACCCCTCAGTGTGGACACACTGTTCGAGGAAAAAAGCATTGGATCCCCTTGCAGTATTGGGCTCCATGTTTAATTCCCTGTGGGTTTCCCAGCCTCAAGGGGACACATTGGGTAGTAGGCTTATACAACATTATTGCAGTGCGTCCAAAAAAACAATTTGATTTTGTTGCAGTATTGGGTTCCATGTTTAGTTCGCTGTGGGTTTCCCAGCCTCACGGAGAAATATTGGGTAGTAGGCTTATAACATTGCACTTGTATCCAGAAAAAAGTTTTTGATCCTCTTGCAGTCAGTAGTTCCATGTTTAGTTCTCTGTCGGTTTCCCAACCTCACGGAGAAATATTGGGCAGTAGGCTTAACATTCCAGGTGTGTCCAGGAAAAAAAGCATTTGATCCTTTTGCAGTATTGGGTTCCATGTTTAGTTCGCTATGGTTTCCCAGCCTCACGGGAAATATTGGGTAGTATAGGTTTAACATTCCAGGTGCGTCCAGGAAAAAAGAGCATTTGATCCTCTTGCCATATTGGGTCCCATGTTTAGTTCCCTGTGGGTTTGCCAGCCTCACGGGGACATAATTGGGTAGTAGGCTTAACTATCCCAAAGTAACCTGATTTCAAGTTAATGGACCATTGTAGTGCATCCAGAAAAAAAACAGTGTATCCTCTTACAGTATTGGGCTCCATGTTTAGTTCGCTGTGGTTTCCCAGCCTCACGGGGAAATATTGGGTAGTAGGCTTGACTATCCCAAAATGGCATGATTTCGAGTTAGTGAACCATTGTAGTGTATCCAGAAGAACAAACATTTGATCCTCTCGCAGTATTGGGTTCCATGTTTCGTTCGCTGCGGGTGTCCCAACGTCACGGGGAGTATTGGTTAGTAGGGGTACCTACCATTTTGCAAGGGCCAGAAACCAATTCCTAATCACAGAATCTGAAAAACCTTGCTACTTGAGGCTCCCTAGGGGTTCCATCTTTGTTTGACCTCCTGTGTTTTTTGGTCACATTTTGAGATTTATTTTTCAAGAGCTGTAAATCGTGTTTCAGGCATGTATCCACTCCCCCCGGGGGTTCACAACGACACGACTTGAACGTTAAATCTTTGCTTTGGTGCCAGCGGGCTCTATGTTAACCTGGCCCGGGGTATATACACATGCCAAGTTCAACACACAATTCTATATATATAATCCTCCTTGGAAAAATCTCTATAAAATAGATCACCTGGGGGTACGATTCTATAGAGATGAGGCTGGTAGGCCAGTGTTTACTATAGAATGGTACCTGGATTGTGCCCATCCAGTTTACATACCCAAAAGGGACACCAAACTTGAGGCATTGCAAACCCAGTGTTCTATTCTATAGGTGTTTTTTTCCTAATCACTTGGACTCAGGTTTTCATTCTATAGTGGATGATTTGTTTAGAAGCGGTGGGTATGAGGCTGGGTTTTCATTTTATAGGAGTGGAAGGGGAGGTGTCAGTGGGCAATAATATTGTAAATGCTGTATGATACTGTAAAATATTGACACATACTGCAAACAAATAAGTAATCAACACTGTTAACGAATCAGTTTTGTGCAGGGCTGCTCCTTTAAAATGGAAATCCAACCCCCTCTGTAAAATAGTCACCAAATATATTCTTTTGTGGAATGGTGCCAGCCCAGATCCAAAAAGTGAAACAAAACTTAAGGCATTGCAAACCCAGGTTTCTATTCTATAGGGGGTCTTTTTCCTAATCACTTGGACTCAGGTTTTCATTCTATAGTGGATGATTTGTTTAGAAGCGGTGGGTATGAGGCTGGGTTTTCATTTTATAGGAGTGGAAGGGGAGGTGTCAGTGGGCAATAATATTGTAAATGCTGTATGATATTGTAAAATATTGACACATACTGCAAACAAATAAGTAACCAACACTGTTAACGAATCAGTTTTGTGCAGGGCTGCTCCTTTAAAATGGAAATCCAACCCCCCTCTGTAAAATAGTCACCAAGTATATTCTTTTGTGGAATGGTGCCAGCCCAGATCCAAAAAGTGAAACAAAACTTAAGGCATTGCAAACCCAGGTTTCTATTCTATAGGGGGTCTTTTTCCTAATCACTTGGACCATTGGACTCAGGTTTTCATTCTATAGTGGATTACCTGTTAGAAGCGGTGGGTATGAGGCTGGGTTTTCATTTTATAGGAGTGGAAGGGGAGGTGTCAGTGGGCAATAATGTTGTAAATGCTGTATGATACTGTAAAATATTGACACATACTGCAAACGAATAAGTAATCAACACTGTTAACGAATCAGTTTTGTGCAGGGCTGCTCCATTAAAATGGAAATCCAACCCCCCTCTGTAAAATAGTCACCAAGTATATTCTTTTGTGGAATGGTGCCAGCCCAGATCCAAAAAGTGAAACAAAACTTAAGGCATTGCAAACCCAGTTTTCTATTCTATAGGGGGTCTTTTTCCTAATCACTTGGACCATTGGACTCAGGTTTTCATTCTATAGTGGATTATTTGTTAGAAGCGGTGGGTATGAGGCTGGATTTTCATTTTATAGGAGTGGAAGGGGAGGCGTCAGTGGGCAATAATATTGTAAATGCTGTATGATATTGTAAAATATTGACACATACTGCAAACAAATAAGTAATCAACACTGTTAACGAATCAGTTTTGTGCAGGGCTGCTCCTTTAAAATGGAAATCCAACCCCCCTCTGTAAAATAGTCACCAAGTATATTCTTTTCCGGAATGGTGCCAGCCCAGATCCAAAAAGTGAAACAAAACTTAAGGCATTGCAAACCCAGTTTTCTATTCTATAGGGGATAATTTTTCCTAATCACTTGGACCATTGGACTCAGGTTTTCATTCTATAGTGGATTATTTGTTAGAAGCGGTGGGTATGAGGCTGGTTTTTCATTTTATAGGAGTGGAAGGGGAGGTGTCAGTGGGCAATAATATTGTAAATGCTGTATGATACTATAAAATATTGACACATACTGCAAACGAATAAGTAATCAACACTGTTAACGAATCAGTTTTGTGCAGGGCTGCTCCTTTAAAATGGAAATCCAACCCCCCTCTGTAAAATAGTCACCAAGTATATTCTTTTGTGGAATGGTGCCAGCCCAGATCCAAAAAGTGAAACAAAACTTAAGGCATTGCAAACCCAGTTTTCTATTCTATAGGGGGTCTTTTTCCTAATCACTTGGACTCAGGTTTTCATTCTATAGTGGATGATTTGTTAGAAGAGGTGGGTATGAGGCTGGGTTTTCATTTTATAGGAGTGGAAGGGGAGGTGTCAGTGGGCAATAATATTGTAAATGCTGTATGATATTGTAAAATATTGACACATACTGCAAACAAATAAGTAATCAACACTGTTAACGAATCAGTTTTGTGCAGGGCTGCTCCTTTAAAATGGAAATCCAACCCCCCTCTTTAAAATAGTCACCAAGTATATTCTTTTGTGGAATGGTGCCAGCCCAGATCCAAAAAGTGAAACCAAACTTAAGGCATTGCAAACCCAGTGTTCTATTCTATAGGGGGTCTTTTTCCTAATCACTTGGACTCAGGTTTTCATTCTATAGTGGATGATTTGTTTAGAAGCGGTGGGTATGAGGCTGGGTTTTCATTTTATAGGGGTGGAAGGGGAGGTGTCAGTGGGCAATAATATTGTGAATGCTGTATGATACTGAAAAATATTGACACATACTGCAAACAAATAAGTAATCAACACTGTTAACGAATCAGTTTTGTGCAGGGCTGCTCCTTTAAAATGGAAATCCAAGCCCCCCCTGTAAAATAGTCACCAAGTATATTCTTTTGTGGAATGGTGCCAGCCCAGATCCAAAAAGTGAAACCAAACTTAAGGCATTGCAAACCCAGTTTTCTATTCTATAGGGTGTCTTTTTCCTAATCACTTGGACTCAGGTTTTCATTTTATAGTGGATTATCTGTTAGAAGCAGTGGCCAGTATGTTGCTGGGTTTTCATTTTATAGGAGTGGCAGGGTGCTGTTGGCTTTCTTGGGTTTCTATTCTATAGGTAAAATCCCCCACCCTTAGTCCTGGGTTTGCGTTTTAGTCCCTATAGAATGGAACCCCCAGGTTTGGTTCGAATTCCAACAGGGATTATATATATATATATATGAATCACCGGCCCCGGATGTTAAGATGCAGAACTGTACTTGGTCCGTAGTGTTTCCGTTCAAAGGATAGTATATGACTTGCCCCTTCTGCCGTGTCTTCCTGGGTCATCCTTGTGCCTGCTGCAGAACCCACTCCCGCATAGGGTTTCTACTTGGCCTGGGGAAGCTGGTCCCGGTGCAAGAGGCGGCAGCCCTCAAGGCACTGCGGGATTGCGTGGGGGCCCTGCAGGATCTCGTGGAGGTCAACCAGGTGATACCTCCACCACCGGCGCTACCAGTGCCTGGAGCAACTTCATCTGGAGCCGGGAGCAACAAGCTCCTGAGTGCGAAAGAAGACAAGACCAAGAAGGCAGAAGAGGGAGGTCCAAGTGCTTCAGAAGTAGACGCAAACGCCAGCAAAGAGCCCTTGATTGACAACCGAGAAAAGAAGGAACGTACAAAGAGCAAAAGGAAGGACAAGTCAGTGGATAAGAAGGCTGGTTCGGGAGAAGAGGAGTCTCCTAAGGTGGTCGAGAGCACAAGGAAGAGAAGAGACGAGGGCGCCACAGTTATTCCTGCCAGAACTACCTCGCCTGAGGAGTTGCAGGAGCACGTGGACACCTTTGTGAGCAAGAATCCCGAGCGGTTCGAGCTTGGATCCCTACCTGTGAGAGGTTCCGCAGGGAGGCATTTCCGAGACGCCGAGGAGAGAGTTGAGGAGCGGCATCGGCCAACTGAGCCGGCTCACCCCCCGAGCAGACGTCACGGCGGGTGCTGGGGAGAACAGCCGGAGGCCAGGAGCCAAAGACCAGAGAAGAAAAGCAAGGGAGCCAAGCATAGGAAGAGAGGGCGAGACTGGAGGCAGAACCAGGGTCGCCGCCGCCGCCGTTAGGCGTGATGGCACCCAAAGCAAAGGCAAAAGGGCTGCCCAAAGCGAGGGCAGGTGTGATGGCAAAAGCGAAGGCAAAAGGATTAGCAAAAGCTATGGCCCGTCCGGCCGCAAGGGTGAGAGGCATCCTTCGACGTCCGGCGAGAGAGGACGGAGGAGAAGGTCTTACTCCGGAAGAGAGATGGGCGGCAGGACAAGATGTCCAGGCCAGCCAACTCCCCATCACTCTAGTGGGGACAGGAGAAAAGGTAGTGGTGAGCAAGGGCCACTATTATCTCCAGCAGTGCAAAGTTGCCGGCGAAGTAGAAGGAGTGGGCGTGAAGGACGGGGAAGTGACCCTGACTATGCGGCTCACTGGAACTACATCGGAAGGCATCTTGAAGATGCATGGCGCCAGTCCCCAGGGCATTTTCCGAGTCCACAAGTGCGGGGCCGACTGCAACCGAGAAGAGGTGGCAGACACGTTGGTGCATGGAGAAGTCATGCGGCAGATGAGACCCCGCGACGGAGAAGAGGCTTGGGCCCACAATCTGGAGAAGGTAGTCCCCCGAGAAGAAGGGGACGAGCTAGAGATGCTTCGAATGAGAGAAAGGAGGCTAGCTCCTGCAACACCGGGAGCTCAAGAGGACGAGAAGGATACAAAGAAAGACAAGAAAGAAGCAAAAGAAAAGGAGAAGAAAAGGGCCAAGAAAGAGAAGAAGGCCAAAAAGAAAGAAAGAAACGCAGGAGGAGACAAAGAGGCACAGACGTCCGACTCCACCATCGTAGCCAGGATGGATGGGGGTCGAGTGAAGGCTGCAGGAAAGAAGGATCCATCGGCCCTGTACAAGGGGACCGGGCTCGACCCCAAGGAGAGAACGAGAAGGAAGGTGGTCAAGGCTGCCCGTCGTCACCTGAGGAAGAAGGGGGATCGCAAGTCCTCTTCCGGATCAGGCGACAGCACCAGCAGCTCTTCCTCCACGGGGCCGGCCATGGACTCCGAGAGTGTGTTCCAGCAGGCATCCAAGGTTCGTCGAGTGTCAGAGAGGTTTCCGGGAGCGCTGGCCTCCCAGGGTCTGTCGCAGATGAGAAGTGCGCTGCTGAGCGGCTTGGGCGAGGACGACCAACCGGGAGTCCTGAAACCTTGCGCCCTTCAATATTTCCGCCAGCATCTGCAAAAGAGCAGTGCGGGAGCTGCAAAAGAGCAGTGCGGGAGCTCAGCGTCGAGAGCTCCTGACCATTGCAGCAACCGCAGACTTGCTGTTGACAGGAAAAGCTGCTTCAGCGATGGACCTTCTACTACAACGTTTCAAGAGCTGCGAAGCTGTGATCAATGGGACCCATTGGTCAGTTGCCCAGAGACTCGAGCTCCTTCCCCAGGAGGGGGTGTTTCTGACACCGGTGCCTGAGATGGATGCCGCTCAGAAGGACATCTATGCCGAGTCCAGGATGAAGTGGCTGGCAAGTCAGCCAACAGGCTTCAACCGAAGTGGGGGAAAAGGCAAGGGCGAAAGCAGAGACGATGGCCACAAAGGATCTGGAAAGGATCGACGAGGGGGCAAAGGCCCCCAAGGCAAAGGCGAAAAGAACAAAGGAAAGGAGGACTCGGGGAACAAAACCGGGTGAAAAGCAAAGAGAAAGAGGAAGAAGAGTCGAGGGCTAGGGCCCTTGAGGAGGCTGAAGCGATTGAGGCCGTCATTGAAGAAGCGAGGGTGAAAGCCCTTGAAACTATGGCAAGGGGAGTTTCAATGGAAGATGGCAGCTATGAAGGGGGAACGGCATTGGCCCCCTGCTGTATGCATGGATCTGTCTCCATGGATACGAGCGAGGCGCAGGCATGGGCCAGCGCAGTGGAGCTGCAATCAGTGAGAGGAGTTTCGCAAGCAGGACAAGGTCATCGGCGTGTAGGCCAAGTTGCGTCACAATTGGTCAGAGCTCCAAATTAGAGAATTTGCACGGACCGCGCTTGCCGGCAGCCCAACGCTGCAAAAAGCGCTCTGCCACCTTCTCTTCCACAGCAGAGCTGTCCAGGATGCCATTAATCGCGTCTAGAAGAGGCGGATGCTTCCGACCCCCAGAGCACCACAACAACGGAGCCTTGTCCAAGGCCGACAAGCCCTTCTTGTCAGATGGTAGCCAGAGGTACCGCAACATATGGGCATACTGCATGTTTTTGTGTTTGCTGTGGTCATCCACAGCCATGTTTGCAAAGTGCGCAACATAGCCGGCTTTCGTCAACTCCTTTTTCCATCCAATCCAACGACAAGGTTCTGACAATTGCGTAGCCACATGAAAATGCCACTTTCCACTGCCATGCTCCTCCCGGAAAACACAGGCATGCGTTACGGCAGCAGGCGCACCATAGTCTGCAGCGTCAAATGCTTGCAAGACGGTCTCAAGGATGGCTTCCCTTGTGGGGGCATTGATTGGATCCAGGTTGGAGAAGGTGAGCAGGTAAGTCTTTTGCACACATTGTGAATCTATTTGTGCTGGCCGCCCGGCAGGAGCCTGTGGCTTGTTCACAGCAAGAAGCAACCGCCGAGAGAGCTCTTTGGGAACCACGGTCATTGTAGCTGCAATGAATTCGTCTTTCTCCTGCAAAAGTTCTGCCATGCTGACTTTGCCACCTGCTTTGGCCAAGATATCTTCCAAAACGACGTTGATAGAAATGCTTTGGAGCTGCTCATCAGTTTTTCCCTCGAATCACAGCTGCAACCAAGGCCTGCACAGTCTTGTACTTACCAAGCAGCTGCCAACGAACATCTGCTGAGTCCACAGTTTCTTGCCCATCAGCATCCACAACTTCAGGAAAGCTGCGCTTGCAGCATAGACACTTTCCGATTCTGCAGGGTCCGTGCCACCTGCCTGACTTTCGTCAACGGCAGAAACTGAGCTAGCAGCATGTGCTAAGACTTGGTCGTCCTCCTTCTTGGTTTCATCATAGCATGGGGGAGGCCTTTGCTTTGACAGCAATCTCCGGCGCTTCATGGCGCTGCATCATGCGCGCATGCTTCTGAATTACGGAAAAACTTGTGTCAAAAATGCAATTCTCTTGGCGTGTGCTATATAGGAAGTCTCTCCTTTGCTCTCTTATTCTGCAGTGCAGCACCCTCAGGAGTGCATGACGAAGAAAATGTTTCATGCAAACGTGTTCGGGGAGGCCACTTAAAAAAACTACGGCTGACACCAATGTGTGCACAACTGGTCTCTACACAGCTTTGAAGCAATACATTATCCACCATTAGAAAGGTTGCGCGATGTGCACTAGAGAGGATAATCTAGTTGCATGGGCCGGGCGAGGGAGCAAAAAAAATAAGGAACAGAGTGAAGAAACAGAGACAGACACGGACAAAGAGATCAAAGAACAGAGAACAGACAATAGAAGCAGCGACAAAGCAAGAGACCAGGACAGGGAGGCAGGGCAAGGTGAAGAGGGAAACCAGGAGAAAGAGAGCAAGGGAAAGAGAGAAAGAACAACAGAAAACAACAACAGCAACAACAACAACAACAGCAACAACAAGGACGACGGCAACAGCCAGAACGACCAGAAGCAGCAAGAACAACAGCGAAAGGACGACAACAGCAACAGCAAGCAGCCAGACCAACAACAAACAACGGCGGCAGCAGCAGCAACCACAACGAAGCCAAGGGGCCGCTGCTTGTAGAGCTCGAAATCGATGTAGGCACCTGCACAGGGCGACAATCGAAGGAAAACAAACAAGGGGGAGAAACCGAGGAGAGGTATAACAAGACAGGGACCAAGAGCGAAGGAGGAGGAGACAGAAGCGAACGAGTAGCATGCTCCCCCACCACGACCAGCGGCAATAACCCACTGCTAATCTCTACTAACAAATACATCATGCCAAGACATCTCGCACACGCTGGCTAAAACCGCCAAAAAAACGTTGCAGCTCTGATTTGCAAATGTTTCGTCTACATCAACAGTGCTTGCGCTGACACAGATGTATTCCCCCATGAAACCCAGCCAAGCCGCCACATCCACCAGCAGCCGCCACACAGCCGCCACAGTTGCCAGATGAATGAGTCGCTGCCACAGCCGCCACAGCCGCCACAGATGCACAATGAGCAGCCACCACAGCCGCCACAGCCGCCAGAGGCCAAGCTGCCGCCATATCCGACAATACCAGCAAACTCCCTATTATGAAATCAAATGAGGGTAGATCCCTGTGACGTAAGGGAACAACTTCGGGGGTGCAATCCCATTGTCAGAAAAATCAAAAAAATTCAAGATTTGTCAAATAAGGGTAATACTTCCGGGGTGCAATCCCATTGTCAGGAGATCAAAAAAGGTTAAGGGATGGTGATAAGGGTAAGACTTCCGGGGAGTAATCCTATTGTTGGGGGATCAAATAAGGTTAAGAACTGGGAAATTCAGGGTCAAAAGAATTAGATAATTCTACTATTTTTCTTATTTTTCGACTTTCTTAACCTTATTTGGCTCCGTGCCTCTACGATTTGCTTCAAAAGCTCTTAACAGTATTTTGAAGATCCTTAGCAGTATTTATCCCCGTGTCTCTATGATTTGCTTCAAAACCTCTTGGCACTATTTTGAAGATACTTACTAGTATTTTGCTCCGTGCCTATACGATTTGCCTCAGGTATCATTTACAATATGTTGGGCATACTAGGGCTTATGTTACCTAACCTGTAGGATTTGGGTGCTGATTCAAAAGCTGATTTAATGTGCTGCACCTGCTCTGTTGCTAGCATGAGCCATGTTGCTACCTGCCAGGGCATCGCAGATTACAGTCTGATTGCCTTGCAGGCTGCAACGAGAATTGACACACATCTAGAAAAGCACTCTTGGTTGCACCCGGAAAAAATAGGGAGATGGAAGAAGAAATAATTCACGAGCTGCTCTCTCTCTCTCTCTCTCTGACTTGGGGATCCATGGTGCGGCCCTCTCTGAGAAATAATGTTTGCAGGCAAATTGTCTCGGACTTTGTTCCCCCATGCTTTGGCACCTTTGGTGCTGCATGCTGCTCAAACTGCCGCTCAGTCTGCGTTCGCAGTACGGCAAGTCAAGAGCCAAGCCAAATCAGAGGTGGACAATCCAGCGGCTTTTTTTCATGAGACGAGATCTGCGGCGAACCTGGCAAAAAAGGTACACTGGCAGGCGTGCATGCCGTCATGTTGCCATCGTCTGTTGACATGTATGGCGGACGGCACTCATGTCTCCGACAATAATGAGAATGGCACCTGCCTCTTTGCGAATCTCCTTGGTAGAATCTTTGAGCTGCTGCTTCAGCACTGCCCTTGCTGCGCGTAAAGCTGGCAACTGGTCTGGCCCAAGCATGCGCGGTGGCTGTAAGCTGGCAGCGCTCGCTGGAACAGCTGGACCGGCAGCTGCATCATCCGACATTGAAACAAATAGCTCAACTACAGTGCGTTCCAAACTCTGGCACTTGTTGCAGCAAAATGGCTGCAGAACCCACTGCAAGCTCAGATGGAAAGTGTCTGATACATGGCCTGCTTTTCTGGCCCCCTAAGAAACAAACCTTGAAGCTTCAAGGCCATGGGCCCTGACAGTGTCACACTTGCTGCTTTCCGGTTGCATCTAATTTTCCAACAGGAACAAATGCATGACCTCAACACCTTTGGTGTTATTGGAACAAACATGCCTCCGCATAGCTCATCTTTCGCCTTTTAGGCCAAATGAGAGCTATTTCAGCTGGACTAGGTTTTGCTGGGAGAGGGAAGGACACTGGATGCTGCATGAAATTTTTCAAGGCGGAATGTAACTTCGTCACATCTCGCCCACACCCAACGCCTTCGAAAGCGCGGGCCCAACCCCTTTGGCCAAAAAAATCCTTTGGAGCTTGTTGCAGCTGCCAAAGAAATTCAAGCTGCTGCACCTGACCGCCTTGGGCGGTCCGCTTGAGCTGCTGGTTCGACCTTTTTACCCATTGTTCAAATGCCCCAAAAGCACTGGTGTCTAACGGCTGTAGCAAGCCAGTGGTGGAAGCTGGCACATAAAGTAATTGAAAATCTTGTGCTTTGGCAAAAGCCATGAATCTTTTTGGTAAATGAGGAGAAGCCGTGTCCAAAAGGAGTATTGGTTTAACCATTGGAAGCCAAGGCTGGAGGGCCTCTCTCACAGCTGCCAAAATTTTGATCATGCAATCAGTTGTCACCCAAGACGACTTTGCACGAAGAAGACGCAGCTTCGTCTGTGGCAGCGCAGCAAAGCCTCTGGCGACAAGCTTTGGTAGCCGCTTCTCACTGCAAACAAGAAAGTGTGGCAGCATGGCCTGAATGCCTGGATGGCTACAAAGCAACGCCCCATATGTGTAGGCGATCCTGCGCCGGCTTTTCGGGAGTGGCATTTATGGGCCCCCTGGTACGGGGTAAGTCTGCCAGTCCTTCACAATACAACCTTTCGGACATGGCGGGCAGCAAAGAACAGAGCTTTCATCAAAGTTGATCCAAACCAGTTCGCGGTGACTAAACTTGTCGGTCACATATGCAATGGATTTCCAAAAGGCTTTCACCTGGCCACGCAAAAAAAATTACCATGGGTTTGAAAAACATTGAAAGAAATGGCCACAAAAACGGATTCGGTGCTAGGTTTCTGGGGCCTGAAAAGAGGACCGCTTTCCGGCCGAAAAAGCAGCCCTCCGATTTGTAAGGGCCCTATTTTTGAGGCTGGACAGCGGTCCAAAAACTGTGACCCGATTTTTTGCCCATTCCCCGCCTTCTCGCGCAAAATGTTGGCATCCACTGCGTCAGCTGACCGCAGGCTTGCCCTGCGAACGCCCCACCTTGCCCGCCAACGAGTAGCCCATTTGTTGACGGTTCTCCGCCGAGGCTCTCCAGATGGCACAGCATCAAGCACCTTGTTTTCATAGTAATGAAACACATCTGAAGCTGATGGAGCCACCTCTTGACAAAAGTTCTGCCGCTTCACCCAACACCAAGCATCGTGTTCCAGCAGGAACTGAGATGCAAATTTCCGGGCAGGCGCCCACAATGGAGAGGCATCATCATGCACCAGCAAGAAATCTTCCCACTTGTGTTCCACAAAGAGGGCCCTGACAAAATCTGGCGTTGGAAATGCAGCAGAACATGGCGGCAATCGGGAGAGCCGTTGCGCCGCTAGCATAGCCAACTTCAAATCCCAGTTTGAAACCAGATAGACGGCTAAAACTCGTCGGACAGCGTGGCAAGATAGGCCACCCTTCCGCAAGGCGACCGCTTCTCTGCGAGCTTGCTGCTGGCAGTTTCGTATCTTTTTTTGGTTCTGCTTCAGAGCTGCTCGGAGTTCTGTTACATCCTTCTCTGTCACCAAGGCCACAGCTCCAGCGGCTATTGCCATGAAAACGAGGACTAAAATATATATAATCTTACAGTTTGCTTGCTGGCTTCTGCTATACCTATTCATTGTGCTATTTTGCAGCATGCGTTCCCTGGACTTGGCTCTTGTTACTATGTAGGATGTGGAAGAATTTCTTTGAGCACACACAAGACGACTGTTGACAAAAATAGTTGGCAGCTTCCGAAAATAAAACGCATCATGCAGAAAACAAATCCAGTCAAGGTTGTGGTTGAAAACGCATGCACATGTGTTTGAAAAACAACGTTGAGCTTGTCCAAAAAGTCGTCGAAACCAAAATCATCTCCAAATTCATTTGCAGTCCAGTAAAATTCATTGCAAATGAATTTCCATCCCAAAAACATTCTTCTTCTCCACCAAGTTGACGAAAAGTATTCACATGCACATAAAACGTATCTTCACGGTATTATAACCAATTCCAGTTGTTCTCAAACCATTCTGCATCAATTTCAGAGTTCTGCCCAAATAAACCATTGACAACATCATGTTGTAGCCACCATGCAAGTTACATCCAGAAACGTAGCACATGCAGTCCATATGCACGGGAGTCAATATTTCCATATCGTAGACACTCTGGACTAAAGGGTTGTAGCGCCTCTCGGCTACCTCATATTCCGTCACCGTTTCTTCATAGGTGGTGTTGTCCCGGATTTGCATGTTCACGTGGACGCGCATTTCCGGGGGCAACATTTTCCTCAGGGCTGCAATCTTGAAGTGATTGCTCAGCTTCTCTGACGATGTCGCTTCATAGTCGCTAAACAGTCGCTCCACGGCAACTATTGCGTCTCTGAGGTTGGTTCCCTTTGGTGGCAGAGGCACCGTCAGGATAGCTTCCAACAGCCCCAAGGCTGCTGCGCCTGATCTCGGCTCTCACTCATAGGGGTTGACAAAGTCCCACCATTATGGACACATCCCACAGGCTGTGATTTCAGAGGAAGCAAGCTCGTAGCAAAACCACAAGTGGCACAACAGCGCAGCCTCACTGGAACGCAAGCATTGCTGCTCCAAAGCCTTTGGACGCTAGTGGATGCCCCTAATCACAACAACAACCACACACCCTGGCCTCAGACTTGCCAAACAGCCTACGTCCTCTGTGGACAACAAGCCAGCCTCCAATTGCCCACCGGCCAGATCCTCCCTCTCCTTGAGACACTGCAAAAGCGGTTGGGGATTGACCCTAGCAATGCTGAGCTGGCCATCAATGAAGTCCTTGCTAGCCATGCTGACCCCCAATATAATGAATGGAAGATCATTATCATGGATAACACCGCCTGGCAACTCAATCCCGCTGACACAGGGTCCCTGGATGTTCAGCGTACTGGATTGGGTGGAGGAGAGCTAGATCAAGATTGGGAGGTACTTTTGGCTTGCACAAGGGAGGCGCATGTCTACGGGCCGTCACTCAGCAAGCAGGATGATTGGAATGCAAGAGCTGGCACAGTTGCAGGTACCACTCATACCCAAGAATACCTACTCTTGCATGTTGCCATGTTCCCAATTGGCCTCCACACCTGGTGCCATGTTCTCGGAGTACCGGACGCCCACCAACTACAGGCACAAATCATCAGCCGCGCAAGGAAACTATTGCGTTTCTGTCCCATTACCCCGGCACGCAGGAAACCACCATGGCCAGGATACCGGCACGGCCTACGACTCTTCACCAAACTGCTTGTGGCACACCCATTGGTCGGAGTATGCTTGCCCCCTGAAATCCGCCCTGCGGAATATCTAAAGTTAACAGGCTACATGGTGGGCTCCCTGTTCATTCGAGGGCACAGTGCAGGCTCCTATGCGGGTATGGTATGGGAGACCATCTTTGCCGAGTTCCCAGATATTGAGGGCAAAATAGTGTTGGCAGCCATTGCCATGCCGCCATCGCTCCTGACGACACCCAGATTGTCCCACAAAAGGCAGGTGCACCTCATTCACCATGCAGATGACCGACTCTG
Source organism: Cladocopium goreaui (assembly GCA_947184155.2). Classification (NCBI taxonomy): domain Eukaryota; class Dinophyceae; order Suessiales; family Symbiodiniaceae; genus Cladocopium; species Cladocopium goreaui. The sequence continues at coordinate 293,047 of CAMXCT020000007.1, forward strand.
CGTCTGGAACCCGTCCAATCAAGACATGAGGATGCTCCAACACCAGGGGTTTACAATCACACATATCACAGGGTGGCGAGCGTACCTGGGCACCGCCCAACACAACTACCCGCACTGGACACAAGTCACCCTTCCACCGGGACGACATGACCTAGCAACGTTGGAAAGTACCCCAGGGGTTCTCCCTTTTGAGGTCTATTCACAAGCCCCGCTGCGGTTGATATCATGGTGTAGTTTTGAGCTCCCACAAGCGGCCAAGCGCCTACTGAGGGAGTTAGCGGTAATGTGCGAGACGCCAGAGACTACAACTCAAGAACTGGTCAACCATATTGCCATGCGCAATCCACAGGTACGGACAGAGCAAGATGCAACTCAATATCTTGCCTCACTGGCGACAGTTAGCATCGCGTCCAGAGCCAAACTGCTCAACTACACAACAATGGTCTAACACTTCCTTGGCACCCTACAGCTGCCCATAGCGGTCTACATGCTGGACTACTACTATCTGCCAATGCTCAGCCCCAATGAAGGCTACAATGAGACAGGACTTACGATGCAGAGTGCCGGTCCAATTCGTGAGCCCTGGCAAACAATTGAATTTGAATTTCTTTTCAAAGGCAGTGAGTTCGGACATTGGAGAGTAAGGGGAGGACGAGAAGCTTTCGCGTTCCGACACCCGAGCCTAGGCCAAACGGATGTCTACCACCTCCTGGCAAGTGAAGCACATCATCATAAGGTTAGCCCCATAGGCACCGGGAGGCTTGTTGCAATGGTAGGAACCATAGATGCTCCAGCAGGCGACATTAGAAACCTTCAGATCCTCTTTGGGCTGGTCCTTGCTATCACGCCACGCTCATCCAAGAATAAAAACGAACTACCTGCCACCCGCATACACAGGCAGTGCAACCCCAGAGCCATCGAAGTAGCATTTCTCTCAATGCCAGCCATCAACTTCTTTGCCCAAGAACAACTCCTAGTCCTTCAAGACTGGTACCTCGCCTATGGCCAGAGCCTGGAACCCATAGATGCCACAGTCAGGGATGACAGAGGTCCACTCCCAGGCACCTTCTTCCTACATAACATCTGGATGTTTGGATGCACCAAGCCCACTAGTGAAGCGACCGCTGTTGCACAGACTCCCCCGTGTAGGTATTACCTTGGCCTAGGAATCTACAACGTCCAAACAGCAGTTGAAGGGATGGACGGCAATAAACGATCACACTTGTTGCATTTGTGCGGACAACTGCTACGCCTTGTCCTCATCCCATGTTACGTAGATGGAGAGCCCTACCAGTGGACCCGCATAACGGCAATTTCCTTTGCTGCCGAAATGGACGGATATGTCTTGGGCACGCTATGTGCAGTCACAATGGCACTACTCACCAATCGACTAGACCTATGTATTCAAGGACTCTTTGGTGCAGGCAAGTCAAAATCGATGGCAGTTCTCCTCCTCGCCCTGATTGAAATCGACACCACTGATAGCCTTAAGATTTTGTTTATCTGTAAGGAAAACTCAGGTACTCGATCCTTTGCTGACCTGCTCCTATGGCTCGACCCCCCGTCGGGGGTGTTTGGGCGCATAGACAGGTTAGTCGGGGACCAAGAACGTAACAAAAGCAGTTACTCCCACACCAAATTCGACATCCACCCGAGAGAAAGAAGACAAATGCTAAGCAAGTGCCAGCTGGTTTTGGCCACAGGAGGTACCGTCGCCCAAGATCTCACCATGCAATGGTCCACGCTAGGCGGCTTCATGCAAGAGTTGTCCCTCATGGTCATCGATGAGGGCCAGCAATATGGCACAGACCGAGAAATTGCAGTCATTAGCCTGCTTAGACAACAACCCCTAGTCCTGTGGACGGGAGACTCACAACAAATGCCAGGAGGTATTGCCCGAACAGCTCCCAACGCCAAACGATCTCGGCAACTCCTCTTGGCCAAAAAGCATGGGCTACGCAGTGACCGCAATTATTATATGCCATCCGACTTAGCAGAAGCAATGATTCGGCTTTTTGACGGCTCATCCAATGAAGGACTAACCACCCTTAGCCAAATCCTCCGCAGAGGCCAGCACACGCTGGGTCAATTATGGACCAACCAACTCTCACAACAATCCATCGAAGACCTGGAGGCGGCAAACACAGTCCTCCCCGGTCTGAGAGCGCAATTCGAAGCAGCCCAGCCGCATGAGCAAAGACGACTCCCCACCATCGTGGACACTGAGCTTCTGGCAGGCACAACAGTCAACTTCTCACGGTCCCTGGTACGCCTTGCCTGGATTTTGCAATATGCTGCAACCCTTCTACCCATGGCTGGAGACATACAAGCAGTGCTCAACTCCCACACCGCCGGAGTGGGCGACATCCATGCATGGGGATTGATGCTCCCGTCTAGCTCAAGAGTTAGCCCCGTGACATACCATTCAGTAGTAGCAGTCAGGTATCCTGATCTCTGCAGATTCATTAACGACATGTGGGAGCTTGGAAGCTTTGCCTCCGGAGGAACACCAGACAGGCCACCGGGGTTCCAGTTCGTGCTATGGGACACGAATGCCAGAATTAATGGACTAGTTGCGACAGACCTAGAGACGCTCGTGTCAGAAGTGCTTGCTCCTTTCCCCACGAATGCCGGGTTCGCCAATGGGCTCTTCGTGATGACCACTGCCACAGATCACAAGAACAACCTCAACCGTTCAGGGCTCAAGAAAGATTATGCCCGCACGCTGCGCGTAGAAACAATCGCCAACTCAGCAGGAGGAACAGCACAGGTAGCAATTGTAGCCCAGCCGAGCATTGGATTCCTGAACGCAAAGTATTACTCCAACGGCTCCCCCACGGAAGATACGGAAGATTGCCCCCCCACGGAAGATACGGAAGACTGCCTAGGCCGCATCACTGTCGGACTCACCCGAGCAAAATCCCTCACCGTATTGGTCTCCCCGCTAGACATGATGGGACTCATGGGCATGGCTCAAGTTGTCGCGACTATTGCATATGGCATCCAAGGCCTTCGAAGAGGAGAAACAACATGGGAGTGGCCTAACTTCAACGCCAACCCAGAACAGGAAAATCTTGCACAGATAAGCAGATGGTCTTTGAACTCAACACCCTCATGGACTTTCCCTCCTCTAGCAATCGCCAACCAATACCATGACCATCAGACCAATCAGTTGAAGCGAGTACGATATCGGCTGATATTGGTACGAGGGTCCGATCTAGAGTGGCTGAAAAGAGACCGCCTCCAAGAAGTCAAGACAGGACTAGCCGCTCAACACCGATGGATTTCCGTACAGAACTTCCCGTTCCCTGAAGTCATTCTATATGCCTACGCAGCTGATCGCACGCCCTATCCCACATATGTATGCCTGCCGTCAGGATTGTACAAGGCGCGTAACGGGCAGATCGTGGCACAGACCGGCCCCGACCAGGAAATTATACCTCTGTCAGGCATGTATTTCTTCGATGGATGGCGGGTACATCCAACGCTAACAATTCCCAGCAACCTGCCACGCACCAAAGAAGCGCCAGTCAGCGACATCGCCCGCGCCGCACCCCCAGCTAGTACGGAACCAACCAGGTCGCCAGAAGAAGAGGCAAGAGACATCCTAGCGGCCGCCGCCAAGAATCAGGCGGAAGATGGGCCAAATACAAGGCGGGCAGCTGTCCGCGCATGTAAGTACCTGAGGGCCATGGTTAACCAACATGGTTCCACCATACATGAAGTGCATAAAGCGGCCCGCATCCACACACAACTGAGCAAAGGCACAGCAGGGTCAACCACGCAATATCGCCCACAAGGAGGAGAGCTCCCAGTAATATCTCCGGAACTGACTTCCGAGCTATTACACTGCTTATCCACGCTACCTGACCCATGGCCACTGGCCAAGATCACTATAGATATGGAGAAACCAAGCCAGTGGGTCTCCAAATTGTGCCGACTCTACTTTGCTGACGAATATGCCAGACGAACGGAGGAGTACCCTCGGCAACACACGTCCCAGACATTGAAACAGCGCTCAAGACGGTCCAGAAAATCCTCCCAAAGCTTGAGGCAAGAATGATTGAATTCCTGGCTGAATGGCTGGTCACCTTCCTGATACCAGCCTCAAGTGAGGGCACCTCATTTTTCCTTTATGTTCCTCAAAGAATACTGGTTTCGAGAATTATACCTCGGCTTGAAGGTCACGGCATCTTTTGACCGATCTGAATCGTACACACGAGTTATAGATGGCCAGGTGAGATGCATCACCCCAGAAATTAAGCCGCAGAACCTACAGGTCATCTGGAACGTGCAGTTTATCACTGTGTTTGTCCCCGCATGGATGATCCCTCCTGTCTACCACAGCCTGCGTAGGGAAAGCATCAAGAACGCGAGTTCCGCCAGTGAAATAGGTGTCCAGTCTGTCCGCCCCACCTGGTTCGAAGACTTCGCGGTGCCCAAAGGAGCTGCACCTCAAACGGACCAAGGACAGCCCCAACCGCTGCATGGTCTCAAACTGGTTGTTAAAGAAAAGGCGCTGCCGCTGAAAGAATAACCAGAATTCCCAGCACTAGCACTACTGGCTTCACGTGGCTTGCTCGCGCCGGACGCATGGAAATGCAAACGAGCGCAGGTCAGCCTTAAGGTAACAATTGATGTCCCCATGCTAGGCACAATAATCGAACAAAATGGTGATGGACTTCTGGAAGATTCCCACATGCCAGTGGGATGGCCGTTACACATTGATGGTGCCGTCCGACAATGCTGCATTCATCGATCTGCAACCCTACAAGAGCTCGACGACATGTTGGGAGAATACGACATGAAAAGAGATTCAGTAGAAATAAATCACAAAGCACCCCAATGGTCTCATAACGCAGTGTGGAACAGGAAATATATGGAACCAAAGCACGGATACACACTGCGGCAACTGTGGGCTGACTCCGAGCCGGCCATTGGGCGCAAATCATCCCCGTCCTATGAAGTAAAAGAAAGTGACATTCGCCGTGCAGTAGCTGCCATCGCAGACCTGCCATCCTCCACGCTCCCTGACAGTCCTTTCATCCTCGCGTTGGGGACGCCAGCGGCTCAAAATGTCCCACCACAAACGGGCACCTTGGCACAGAGAGCCCTGGAGGAATGGGAGCGCACCTTGTGTGAAAACAAGGCAGTTGCGATCCTTGAGCAAATGCAAGCCGGCCGACCGGCCCTCAGCCAAAAAGATGGCGGCGAAATGCTTATTGCCATTGTCCTTGACAGGCCACTCGCGGACACTAAGGCATTAGTAGACGATCCTGCTGCCTTCACTCAAGAAATGACAAGGATTCTGCTCGAGAAACGAAGTCATCCACTTATTGCCCAAATGATCAAGCCAGCAGGAAGTAGTAACCCACCTCCTTTAAACAGCGCAGCCAGTAGCTCTGGCAGCCATGAACACCACAGCGCTGGTGCGCCAGTGCAGTTCCAGTAATCGTAAATGGTCAACGTGGGGTACCCACGGTTGCCACCTGCTACGTCGTTACCACTGTGCAATACAAGTGCTGCCACCATGGGGTCCCCATGGTTGGCTAGTGCTTCTCTAACCCAGGACACCCCCTTTACCCTAAGCAATTGACTTAGTAGGAAGTCTACCAAAGTAATTAGGGGGAGGGAGGGAAGGGGAGGGGAGCCCTAGTAACAATTTTAACGGGGCAACCGTTTTTAATTTTTGTTTCTAGTAATTGGTAGCATAGGACGATGTCAAAGTACATCAAGCCATGGCACCCGTTGCTGTTTTGCTCAGCCTGCTAACCAACTGTGTCTTCTGCTCGAATGCGGACTGAACATATGGATACAGCTCAACCGAGCGAACTAGCATGCTTGCCTCAGGAACTCCGGAGTCACAATGATGCACAAGATCTCCTTCTCCTACAAGACTACGTGTGCAAATTGTCACATGCCCAGCAGACACTGGAAACAACTTATGCCTCATTGCAGCAAACAGAACTCCTTGCAGGCGTCATTCACGAACAAGACTGCAGAGCCATCCGCACGGCTTGCTGCTGCCTCAACAGTCTACGCATCCGTGTAGAAGCTCGAGCCAATGTAACAGAACGCGCAGTTATAAGTCGACAGCTACAGCTTATGCAAGCGAGTGTTCAACCCCGCCCTACAGAGGACCTCAACACAGCTGACACAAGTTGCCCGTCCAGAACCTCTGCTGAACATTTCGATGATAAACCTGGTCCCTGTCCAAAGAATTGAACGCTACAGAAGATTTCCGCACTGCTGACACAAGCTGCCTTTTTTTGAATCTCTGCCGAACATTTCACTTAAATAACAGTTTTTGTTGGAGGAGCTTCACGCTTGCAAGCCTGCATCAATGCTGTCGAGCTAGCGATCATCGCTAACTCGATCGCATTGGATACAGTTTTGAAAGCAGTATGCACCAAAAGAGTACTTTGCAGCTCCCAATGACGATGATGCTTGGAAAAGAACTACTGAGCGGACTCTGAGTGCGCCCTGAACGCATTGAGCTTTGTTGCTTCTTTCACCCTCTTGTATGGCCCCCTTGGTATTTTTCCTGGTTGTCTTTGTTTTGCTTCTTTTTCAGTGGCCATACTCATGATGACACACAAGATGTCATCGTGCATCTTATTTCTCAGAGCTGGTAGCGATCCCACTTCTCTGTGTCTTGTTTGGTTTTTGGTGTGGTTGTGTTTTGGTGTGTTTTGTTTGTTTGTTTGCCTTTTTTGGTTTGTTTTGTTTTTGATGGGATTGCTCACTGGACTGTGTATTGGTCCTTTACCAGCGCTTTTGAGGCTATCGACGGATAGACGGCCTTGCATGATAATTTACAATTCATCTTTTTGCTGCGGTTGAACGTGTGTAACGACCTGGCGAAAGCCATGGAGGCGTTGGACGGAAAAAAAGCTGCGCCTGATCTCGGCTCAACATCCTTGTGGAACAGGCGTATGGCTTCAAAGCCGTTCGCCGTACTTGCCAGGGTAGGTTCCCTGAACAACAGCCTTGCACGCTGCTGCCTGTCCTGGACCATTGTCCTCAGGTCAATTGGATCCGCGGCTGCAATCGCCTGCGGGATCTCCGTCAGACAGGCTCCGTCCTTGGAAGCCAAAAACTGGGTAGCGGCAAACCTCCAGTCTGCCCACAGTCTTCTATCCTCTTCTGGCCGTCCAGTCAACTCAAGCTCCTTGGGCTTGGTTGCTGAGCTAGCCGTTTGGGCACGCCGCACTTCCTCGAGTGCAGCGGCCGCCGACTGAGCAGCTGCCGTGGCCGTAGCCAGGGCTTGGACCAACGGCACTTCGGCGGGTTCCCACTCATTTCAGCTGGAGCGTCACCAGGACAGCTCCGTACCATGTTGTGAAACACGGTCAGCGATTGGGCTCTTTTCCTTGGACATAGGGCTGCGGAGTATGAGTGAAAATTGGGGTGGCTCTGTACATGAAATTGCAACAGACATCCTAAGGAACCAAATTCTTAGAAAACGGTAAATAAATAAATATATATATATTTTTTACCTAACCTATCCCCCCTAAATTACATTTTTAAGGGTAGGTCAAAATCTCTCCGGGTTTAGTAGTTTTAATTAGCTGTAATTTTAACGAAATTCGAATAAAATACGAATAAAATCAAAACGAAGTCCGAAATTAAATTTTAAAAAAATATTTGCCCTAAATTTCTTATTATTTTTTTTTGGTAGTCACATGTTTTCACATTTTTTTCAAAATAATATAATTCAAGAGCTAAAATAATTTCCCCACGGTATATCGACCTAAAACAACTTCAAAGGAAACAAAACAAAAACAACATAAATCCAATATATCATCACCACCTTCCTAATTATCCAAGGTCAACAATAATATACAAATTTCATTGCTAAATTTTTCAAAATATAAAGTATTAGTTATAACCACCTACATTATCCATAAAAAAATCATGGTAAATTATCAATTGGAAAAAATACAAATATACTAAATACCAATTAGACACAACACCGCACCAACTTCCAGAAATTTCTCCCCCACCTAGGACATACATTTCATTAAAACGCCTTAATTTCCACAACTTAGAGTACCCCCAAAAGATGCTTCCCAAAAATATTTTTCTTCAAAATAATTGTTCCTCCGGAAAGTTTGCCAAAGCTGCTCCCTAAAGCGGTTCTCCGAAGTTGCTTCCCAAAGCTATTCCCCAAAGCACCTCTGCAAAGCGGTTGCCCCAAAGCGGCTATGCTTCAAACCTATTCCCTAAAGCGTTCCCGAAAACTGCTCCCCAAAGTTGCTGCCGAAAGCTGCTCCCCCAAAAAATGCGTTCTAAAGTATGCTCCCCAAAGGTGCTCCCCAAAGGTGTTCCCCAAAGGTGCTCCCCATTCAAAGCTGCTGTTCAAAGCTGCTCCGGCTCCCCAAAGCTGTTCCCCAAACCTGCTCCACAAAGCTGTTCCCCAAAGCCGTTCCCCAAACTTGTTATCGAAAGCTGCTCCGAACAGCTGCTAAGCCTGCCCCCGAAAGTTGTTTCCGAAAGCGGCTTCCCAAGGTTGCTTTCTAAAGCTACTCCCCAAAGCTGTCATTCTTCAAAGCAACTGTTCGTCAATGCTCTGCAAAGCCGCAAAGTTGCTCCCCACAGTTGCTCCCCAAAGTTGCTCTTCAAAGTCACTACCGAAAGCCGCATCCCAAAGAAGCTCCCCAAAACTCGAAAGCTGCTGCCCGAAGCTGACCCAAAGCTGGTCCGGAAAGCTGTCCAAAGCTGCTCCCCAAAGCTGCTACCCAAAGCTGTTCCCCGGCGCTGCTCCCCAAAGTTGTGCCCCAAAGCTGTTCTCCAAAGCTGTTACCCCAAAGCTGCGATTCTGCACGCCTGTTCACCAAAACGGCTCCCCAAAGCCATTCTGCAAAGCCGCTCCCGAAAGCTGCGCCCCAAAGTTGCTACCAAAGGCTGCTCCCCAAAGCTGCTGTCCAAAACTATTGCCCCAAAGCTGCGATTCTTCAGACCTATTCCCCAAAACGGCTCCCCAAAGCTATTCTGCAAAGCGGCTCCAGAAAGCTGCTCCCGAAAGTTGCTAGCTAGGTGCTCCCCGGAGTTGTAAAGCTGCCCCCGAAAGCTGCTCCCAAAGCTGCTGCTCTTCAACGCAATTGTTCCTGAAAGCTGTTCCGGAAAGCTTGCCAAAGTTGCTCCCCAAAGCGGTTCCCCGAAGCTGCTTCCCAAAGCTATTCCCCAAAGCACCTCTGCAAAGCGGTTGCTCCAAAGCGGCTATGCTTCAAACCTGTTCCCCAAAGCGTTCCCCAAAGCATTCTCCAAAGCGGTTCCCGAAAGCTGCTCCCCAAAGTTGCTGCCGAAAGCTGCTCCCCAAAGTTGCGTTCTAAAGTGTACTCCCCAAAGGTGCTCCACAAACCTGCGGTTCTTCAAGGCTGCCCTGCAAAGTTGTTCCTCAAACCTGCTCCCTAAACCTGCTCCCCAAAGCTGTTCCCCGGCGCTGCTCCCCAAAGTTGTGCCCCAAAGCTGTTCTCCAAAGCTGTTGCCCCAAAGGTGCGGCTCTACAAACCTGTTAACCAAAACGGCCCCCCAAAGCCATTCTGCATTGCAAAGCCGCTCCCGAAAGCTGCCCCAAAGTTGCTACCAAAAGCTGCTCCCCAAAACTATTCCCCCAAAGCTGCGACTCTTCAAACCTATTCCCCGAAATGGCTCCCCAAAGCTATTCTGCAAAGCGGCTTCCGAAAGCTGCTCGCGAAAGTCGCTACTGAAAGCTGCTGCCCGAAGTGGTTATTTGTGAAAACACGAGAGCGGCGTGGCAGCTCTTTTTCACAGCTCGGACTTGAGCCAAACCACACAGGTTTGACAGCTCAGTCACTCTTCTTCTTAGAAGAGTCGTGCAGAGTAAAACGCAGTGACACTCAAACGTCTTCAAGCTTCTCAAACTACTTCAAAAGAGTTCTCAAGCTTCAAAAACGTTCTTCCAGCTTCTCCAAATAAAACGTCTTCAGCTCAAACTCACAAATAACCTACAAAACTCCCACCAAATGTTCACAACATCAAGTTCCTAAGACATGGGTCAAACAACATCCAAAAACACCAAAAACCACAAAAACAAACGAAAATCCATCTCCAAGCTCTTCCATGCACAAACTGGTTCCATTTGGTTCCAAATTGGTTCCTACCTGGTTCCTATAGGTTCCTATGGGTTCTATAGTTCACAGATCGGTTCCTACAAACTTAAAATGGTTACCTAACTGTTCACATGCACATGCATTGTTCCAAGATAGGTTTAAAGATGTTCAAGTAGGTTCAAGGTGGTTCAGTACACTGTACATCCTCTTACCAAACTTTCACACCCCTTCTTGGACAGTAGTGCTGTACACCGAAGTACCTATAGACTACCATACCGTTTGTAAGGCAACTAAGTTCTGAACCCACACAACTAAGTTCCAGACATCACCAACTAAGATCCATGCTCAACAACTAAGCTAGGAACTAGAGCACAGAAAACTCGAAATGGTCCTGTGTTTTAATGGTGTCCTCAGATAGATGGATGTTTTATGAGAAACGAGTCTCTTTGGCTCCATCTTGTGATCATCATAGGGCAGTGGCAGCGGTGCAAAAGAGACCAACAAACCATACCCCATAACCATCTTTCTGAGTAACCCACAACGTGGAACTGAGTTCACAACTTCTGCACAAAGTTTTGTTTGAAAACGTTTGTCATTTGGAAACCTTGGTATTTGACACTGTCTCACGTTTGTCATCATCATCTCATCTAAGTAAGGGGAAACTGGCACCTATGGTCCTTCCGCTGGATATACCTTGGTGTCCAGTCTTTCTGGGTATTGGGATAGACCCTCAAAGGATACCAGGGTATCCATGCCGCTGGCATGTGACCTTGGGAATCCTAAGCCCTCAAGTTAGGATCATATCAGCCCAACTTTGTATGGCAAAGTCTTGGTAGCTGAGCTGAATGCATTGAGCGCTGAACAGTGGCAGCAGGGCTAAGCATTCCACAGAGTATCCAAGAGTCCTAAAACTCTGGATGAGCTTTGCTAAGCGCTGGACATCCAGTTATGGATACCTTCCAAGTCCAACATGTTGTGCACTGGGGTTCAAACCCTTCAGAAGATAAGCCCAAACCAGCAGTGACCAACGATCCATAGAGAAGGTCCACAACAGGAGAACCACTGCAACGCACAAGGACAGAACATTCAAGACGAGTCCAACAACAGTTCAAGTTCAAGACAACTTCAACCACGTTCCAAGAACATACAACAGACATGTTATGTTATGATCCTCAGCTGCAGGGGTATTTCATATGGCATTGCCATCTTTCTCATTACCCCTTGGCAGCTACATCATTGGATCATCGATGTACCTTAGTTCAAGTTACTTACAACACGTTCCAATCAAGTGCAACAAGTTACAAGAACATCCCAAAAACAGAGCAGTGAAAAACTGTCAACAAGTTGAACTGCAAAACCATAACAACTGTGAAAACTGTTGCATACATCGTCCAATGAGTCCACATGTGTCCAACTGCATGCAAGTGACATCAAACTACTTACAAATGAAAACAGTTGACATCAAATCCAAAAACAGTGAAATGAACATCACAAGACATGAAAATCCAAAACTGTTGCAACTGTCAAAAACCTACAAAACCAATGCACAGCTTCTGCAAGATAGTTGGACAGCTTCTGCAAACAGAACTGGACCCTCTGACAACGGTTTCCTACACAGCTTATGCAAGCAGCGCTGAACTGACAGCTTCTGTTGTTTCTGGCATGCGGCTGATACGGCGCCCTTGGAAGGGTTGTCGATTTTGAGATGTGCCATTTACGATCCCGTGGAAGGGTTGCAAATTTCAAAAATGAGGTTTTCCGAAATGGGGGTATAGGATTTGAAATTTTCGATTTTTTAACGTGTTGCACATGGAAGAGGCACAGGTTGCATATGTTGTCGTATGATCGTCAGGGGGGGGTGGGGGGGGATGTTAACGTTCGTGTCGAGCGCTTCCCTCACGGTACGGAAGAGGCACATGTTGCATTTGTTGTCGTATGATCGTCAGGGGGGGTGGGGGGGGATGTTAACGTTCGTATCGAGCACTTCCTTTACGTTACAGAAGAGGTTGCCGTTGCTGACATCTTGCATTGTCTGACGCGCTTTTTGCGGATTTCCTGCGTGAACCTATGTTGGTCGTGGTTGGATTTCCTCTAGAACCATTATTGCTGGAACTCAACAACTTGATGGAACTTGGAAACACTTAAAAAAATGGCGACCTCAATCCATGCTCCACAAAAGAAACAACAGGTGTACCAAAAACGGTACAGTTATGCTTACAGCTGGACTTGGCGTCACAACGCTGCCTTGTTACAGACTGTAGCATCAGCACTGCCACAAGCACTCTGGCACCGCTAACCTCGAACAGTGGAAAAAAAGAGGATTGAATACCGCCTTGATTGATGTGATTTGGATGACTTAAAATCATAAAATTCTAATGTTTTTTTTTCACCCTTGAAGAGAAAAATCGAGTCACCGCGCAGGCGAAATTCAAATTTTCACCCTTGAGTCACACGCCTGCCAATCGAAATGAATGTCCATGTTGTACACATTTTTTGACGACTCCTGCAAATACCAGCATTTTCTCTCTTGCCCTCAAAAATGACAATTTCAAATTCGTCACCCTTACAAGGGCGCCGAGTCAACCGGTTGCCTTGTTTCTTGGACGGCTTCTGCACTGAAAACGTGTACATCAAGCAACAAAATGCAAGCAAATGAAAAACAACTGATGCATTCAAGTTCAAAAGACTTGCAATGACGTTCAAATGAGTTGCAATGAGGTTCAGCTGACTTGCAATGAAGTTCAAAATATATGCACTCCCTTCTTTTGGACTCAGCTGCTCGGCTCTGCAATCTGGGCACAAGGCGAACCTCGAGATCACAATGATCTATTCTCCTAAAGTGCCTCTCTCACTTGGCAGCTTCTGTCACGAAAGGTAACAGTCCAAATGCCTCTGGATGTAGTACACCAAGCTCACTTGGGTAAAAATACATCTGGCAATCGCCTGTGATAGCCACCGGCGTGGTGCACGCACCCCAACCCAAACTCCTGTAAGTAACTCTGAGTAAGGTTGTTGCTCGACAGGTGTCGAGTAGGCGATACTGCAACACGGCGCTGTGCACCTGATTCATCAGCCACCAAAAGCACCATAGGAGGCTGCGGCTCATTCCTTGCAGCCGTGGCCACAGCAGGCGCTGTTGGAATATTTGCCATTGACCCCATCGAAGTCGGAGGCACTCTTGCCGGCGTCTGTGGTGTGTTGGTTATCGGCGCATTGGGTGTCAGCAGATTGGGTGTCGGCAGACCATAGCTGGATGCATATCCAGGAAGACCATACGTGGACGTCACTGAGGATCCTGCAGGAGGTGTTCCTGGTGGCATAGTCGGTGGTGGTACCGGAGGATATGCTGGAGCTGATGCTTCTTTCACAGGTGGTGCATTGGCCACCATAGCTGCGGTCAGCTTGTTGAATCCATCAGTGATGGCTTGTACTACCTTCTCGTTGCCCTCACGCATCTCTCCATGCAGGGCCTTGAGCCCTTCCTTGCAAGCTGTTTGAGCTCCCAGGATTTTGTTGCTGATACTTTTGAGGCTGGTGTTTGCCTCACTCTTGGTACCGCCCACCTGCCATTCCAGGTTTTGGAACGACGACAGTACCTGTTGGAGTTGCGCCAACTGGTACTTAGCTCCGATTTTCTCGCAGCGCACTTCTCGTGCTAACTGCGAAAGGTCTTGGCTGACCTTCTTGCTCAAATCAAGATGCAACTGCACCTTTTCAAGTGCTCCTCTGGTCAAATCGAAGCCTTCCTGAGTGCGATCCATCAATTTCTCAAAGCGTTCCTCCAAAGAGAAACGGATCTTTTTCCCCGGTGGTTCCAAAATTTCAACGTCAGCCTCATCAGGCTGATCTCCTTTCCCCTCCGTTGGGGACTTAGGGTCAGGCATGGAATCATTCACAACTGCCATTCCTGGCACAGACCCTTCCACCACAGGAACTGCTTGGTCCAAACCCTCATGGGCTTCCATAGTCTTCTCAGGAGTGGTGACATCAGCCATGCTGCCCATACGCCACACGTCACAAAACACAAAACAAGTCAACCTTTCCTCTTGATCCGATCAAGCTTGTGAAGGAAAGCAAGCTGTTCTCTCTCTCTCTCTCTCTACGGCTTCTGTTCCTAAACGGCTTCTGCATCACATTAAGAGCATTCCAAAAATCACAAAAACAAAACTTGAGGTTTTGAAAAAATTGGTGTTTCACTGGTTTTCGTTTCCGTCGTTTTGTTTCAAAAACGTGTCGTGGCATGACATGCAAACGAAAAACTTCCAACAACTGCAACCTGAGTGTCAACATGTACCGGTCCATGTGCACTACAGAAATTACAGTCAGACAGCGAAAAGTCCGAAATGAGTTCACATCACCTCACTAGTCAACATCGTCTAACAATGCTCACCAGTCGCACATGACAAAGATTGACCAAAGAACCGAGACGGAAAAGGACAGGACACCGTCACGGAAAACAGAAAAACTCCAGCAAACCATCCAGACGGGACAACAGAAGTTCTCAAAGTCCTCATCCGCCGATTCGCAACAAAAGAACAGTACAAAGTGAAAACTGTAGGAAGGTTCAAAGACCTTCAGTTGGAGCAAACTGGATTCCAGGCGGTCACCTGCGATTCCAACGTCTATCGAATTCAAAACCTCAGCAAAATGCCGTTGAGTCACAAGCGAAAACAAAAGTTCCTTAGCAAAGTGCCTGGGTGGAACAGGCTTGTGTCATGCAATTCGTTCGGCAAATTTCAAAATTCAGGTAATTCAGGTGCTACCGACCCTTCCAACAAACTTGACATCTCCCCTTCTTCGGCTAGCAGCTGCAGCCTACGCTGAAAGGTACGGATCCATGACAAGCCATTGGTGTCGAGTCCTGGCACCAAACCTACCTCCTTTTCGAGGTTAAGCAGCATATCCCAGTCTTGAATGACTTGGTCAAACCATCACTCGGGTTTTGAAGTCCAGGGATGTGCTCAAGCAAAAGGCGTTTCTTCTTCACCAGCATTTGAATGTACTTCGCACGAAGTTCTATGTGCCGGACGCGTCGCAACAACCCTTCCATCGAGCTAATGCTGATCGCGGCCGTCGCGTCGTTGCGCAAAACTAACTGGTAAGTCCCGGTTGTTCACTGTGGGGTTCCCAGAATGGTCAGCAGAATCCCATCCAAAATGGATTCCAACAACATACCTAACGACACCAACTCCTTCGAGTTTTCGGTCATCGCACACAACTCCGCCTCTGACCTACTCAAAGCTGGGCATTCCTGTTTTCTAGAAAACACCTTGATGCAGCAACCTTCCAACATCAAGACTCCCCCTGACAAGGAGGCCACATTCCAAGACGCGTCGCAGAAACCAACAACGCTTCGCGGTCATGAACGCCACAGAAACATCAGCAGTCAGCAAACTGAGATCTTTCACCACGGAAACTGCGAGCACACAACGAAGCCCGTCCAACGACGACGTTGGAGCGTAGATCCATTCAAAGCTGCGGTCCCTCCCGTAGCGAAGTCTCGCACTACAAGGCGACACTGAACGGTTTCTGAGATCTTTTGGATCAATACCCAACGTGAGGTCAAGACCGTGACTTGTTTCTCCTTAGCAAGGGCATCCCGTTCGACAAGGCAGCGCCCGACCGTAAGTTGCTCAAGCTGCTGTACCTCAGTCTTCATTCCCTGTTTCACCTGTTCAAAATCCAAAGCAGCTCCAGTGAGCTCGTCAAAAGAACTTTCAGGAATGTCGACTCGAACCTTTTGACCTCCAAAGTCCTCTACAAAGAAATCATCATTTCCCTGACCAACCGGGAAAACACAACCAGACTCTCTCAAACAAAAAGTGTTCCACACATCAGCTTGTGTTTGAAGAATAAGGTTGTTCAACCACGCATACCCTTCTTCCTCCTCAGATCCTTCCCCTTCTGAACCCTCATCGACCCTGTCAATCGTCATGGGCTCAGGACCTCCACCTACCTCACCTGCATCCACATCCATGCCATCAGCTCCATCTGCAATGGGCTGTGGAGACACCTCTTCCCTTGGGAAAACTGGTGGATCCAACTCTGGTGGAAAATCAGGTGGGGGGAGGGCCTGTTCTGCCTGTGGCGCCTCAAGACGTGGTTCTGGAAAGTCCTGTGGCCTGACGCCTGCCAAAAGAGGAAAAAGAGATTCAACATCATGCTGGAGAGGCTCTTTCAGTTTGAAAGAGTGACCTTTGATCACCTCACGATACCCCTTCAGCATCAACAGAAAACGGGTACCCCAAACAACCTCCACCAGTCACATATCTCATGCCGAGAAATGACACAACACCAAACGCTGACCAGGCCATTTTGAAGGGTGAATTGGTTTCAAAAACCCAACTGCCCCAAAAGGATAAGACCTAGGTTGCGAAAATTCAAGCTTACAACCACTAGCCGCGTGCGCGCGTCGACCTACGCTTGGGGTCCGTGCAGCACCGGCGATGCCGATAAAGCTTGCAAAAACACGCAAGCAAACCAAACTCAAATTAAGTGACTTGACCTCGCTCAATCTCACCTTTTTCTCGCAACACACGAAAAGACAAGTAAAGTGTCCTTGGCTCTGTTCTAGCCACTGTGCCGTGTCGCTGTCTCTTTTATTCTGTTGTTGACATGCACCGTGCTGGAGCATCAAATTTCAGCAGAAAAATCATCCCAGTCTCAAATGAAAAAGTCGGCCGTGCAAACGTTGTTGGAAAAACATCATGCACCACTCAAAACACAGTTTCCAGTTGCTCACATGCAGCATGCAGTGAAAAACACAAAACCATCTCCACAAAGTTCTCGTCCACAAAGTTGTTGAAATAAAAACCAGGTTGAAAAAGGTTTGGAGTTTGTTGTCGAGCATGCACATGCGAAGACAATAAACGACATTCCAAATTGCCATGCAAATGGCAAAAACCATCTTCATCATCTCCACATCAAATTTCGCAACTCTCCAAAAACCAGTTTTCAGCAAACGTTGTTTTGCACAAAAACATCCTCAACCGTTGTTGATACCCGGCGAAAACCTCATGCAGAATGCAAGCTTCCAGAAAACGTTGAAAACCACATATCATAGTTCATCCGTAGATGACACTTGTCCAAAACAAATCTATTCAATGAGGGCCGTCCATTTCCAAGTGAATTCGTGGATGAATTCACTACCATCTCGACGCATCCAGTACGATGGCTTGGCACAAACCGGTGTACTTTCATACCCCCTCTTGCCAAGACATCCGTCAACATTGCATTGACCATGCAAATAGATATGAGCTTGTCCGGAAAGATGACCACAAAGGTGAATTGTCCAGACCATCGCATCAAAAATACGTATATTGTACTGTTGAATTCAATCAGATTGCCAGCCTAATCCCGTTCCAGTTGCAGTGAACTCCAAAAACCTCGTCATAGACAGTGCCACGTGCAGTGATTGCAATAAATTACATCATCTCGAATTGCACTGTGCATCCAAAAAAATTGTCTCAGCAAACCAGAAATCCAGAATTTCCGACTGACATAGATCTGAAAGAGATACATTGATTGATGCAGTCGTCGCTGCATCGCCATGCAAAAAAAACCGTCAGCATGCACATGGAAACACCAGGCTAGGGCTTCTTGTCGAAGTCCACATTCATCAACTCCCTGCGGTACGCCGTCGTTGCACCCAAAAACACATCCACTCTCATCCTTCTTGAGGAAAGCGGCAAGATCTGGAGCCTGCGACTTGGGCGCAGCTGTGATCTTGGGCGTATAGTGTGCCAAAATCCACTTTGCATATTGCCCGGCCTCATCATCGTGGTTGAAGACCTTCAGAATGAATTCATGGTAGGACATTTCTTTGTCCCTCCATTTCTTCAGCTTGATCTTCGTGCTGGCCCACGACTTGATGCCTTGCACATGCACTGGATAAGGCACAGCTGGGTCCATGTCACCAGACTGATAGCTGGGGTACCAACTCTTGTCATTCCAATCCGTCGCATTATGCTGAATTGTGGTTGGAATTCCCCATAGGTGATTTGGGAACCACGGCGGTGAGACATCTGCTGGAATATATTCAAAGCCAAAGAGTTCATCTTCATCCTCAAAGACATCACGATTCCTCTTAAAGCTTTCATCCATGCGTCCACCAGTGCCGTCCCCATCAACTTCTTCCGGTACCTCTTCAATCTTGGGAGTCGAATTCCTGGCTGCTTTGTTGGGCCCGCTTGGCTTCGGAATAGGCAGCTGTTTCGCTGCTGAATTCTCTGGTGCAGTAGGAGCAGAAGCCTTTGCTGGTGGAAATACTGATTCTGTCCCCATAGCGGCAGCTGAATGCTCTGGAAATCCAGACTTAGGCATTGCAGTGGCAGCAGGTGGAAGATTAATTGGCGGTGTGCCTTGCTGAACATTCCCAAAGATCTGCAAAACAGGCGGATCAGCCTTTGGTGCAGCAGCCCACGGGTCATCGTCAGGGTCATAGTTCATCTTGGGCGGTCGCCCAGACGATGCCGGCGGTGGGTTCACACTCTTTGGAGGCGGTCCAGTTCCCTTCCATCCTGGCCATTGTCCTGCGGCCTTCTGTGCATTCCATTCAGTCTGACGTGGGTCAGGGGCATGCTTATGCTCTAATTGGTGCAAGGACAGAGTCTGTGTCATCATCTGGTTGCGCTCTGCCTTGCGCATCAATTCACGCAAAAGCTCCATTTCCACTCCAGTCATATCGGTCCCAGGATAGCATTCCATGCCAGCTGAATTCGGTGGTGGTGTAGGTCGGTTTGCCATGGCTCGAAGTCGGCGGCAGGCAACTACTTAATTAGTTGAAACTGTTTCCAACCCTCACACACACACCAAAAGGAAGAAAAGAGTCCGGCCAAGCACAAAACCTGAGAGGTTACCTGCTGTGTCACCTGAAGTTTTCCATTCAGACATCTTTGATGTCGCGCGTCAGAACATGTGTTGTGACATCTTTGCAGTGAATTCCCTCTCTCCGTGCTTGAACGCAAAAAAACAAAAATACAACATAAACTGTTCTGTGTTCCACATCAACTGTACTGCAGTTTCGCGTTTGTTTCCGTGACATCAACTGACGTTTGTCTGTTTGCGTTTCGCATTCGGCGACAAACCAAAAACAAAAGTAAACAACATGCACTCCTAAACGACGTGCATCGGAATGCAGTAAGTGTCACATTAACTGCTGTGCTTCGTTTCAGTGCTTCACATCAACTGCCGTCTGTTTGTTTCGTCTGTTTTGGGTTCAGTTGAAATAAAGCACATGCACACAAAAAACGCAAATAAAATTGTTCCATGCAGGTTTGAAAATAACATGCAAACGTGCAGACATTCCCAAACCTACAGTTACAAATCTAGAAAACATCTGCAGCATACCTGTCCCCCTCTTAAACTGTGCGCTGTCCGGAGACAGGACATGCCAAAAAAAACTTCTCTCTCTGGTTGTTGCATGAATTCCTAAGGAAATTCATGCGGTGTTCCTTGGTGAGTCATGCGGCGCGACGTGCAGCTCTCACAGCTGCCAGAATTCCCTTAGCGAGTTCTTTGGTGTATGAACCAGTCCTAACCCAGTTCACATCCATCACACCAGCATGCTTCTCACATGTGCACGATCCAAAACGCTTTGTCAACACGTTGCAAAAACCTGAAAATGAGCTTCGAAAAATGAGGCATTTCCCTACAGGCAAACCATTGTCTGCTTTGCATCCAGTTTGACAAAGAAACACTTCTGATTCAAATTCTAAACCACAGTGCTTCAAGACATGCTTGGTTTCATCTCTCTTCCAAATGTTATTGTTCCTTGGGAGTTCAAATGATCTCGAATTCCCCAGAGTCAAATACTTAGGCACAGCTTCCATGATGCCTTCCCATGCAACATCGGCTTCACTCAAACCTCCAGCTCCAAAATTCTTCAACGGTGAGCCTGAGCTACATGGCGTAGAGGCATGCACATGAATCCAGCGATACCCAAGTTGAGCTTGGACCTCTACAAACTGCTTCACTCGTGCAAACATTGCATCGGTCTCAACCTCTTTCACAACTCCAACATAGGGCATTCGAGCAACTCGACATGCATCACGAAGAGCTGAATTCGTGCCACAGCACACTTCGACAAATGCAATCTCTTGTTTTCCAGAAACAACATCATTGACGAGCAACATGTCATTGACTGATCGAAGATCCCTGGCAGGCACCTCCACGGCTTCAAAACCTAAGCTTGCACGATAACGTAGGAAGTCTTTCGTGCTCAGGCACTTTGTGAACAGGTCAGCAACATTCTCAGTTCCTGCTCTGTGCTCGATCTCGAGTTCTCCAGAAGCCATTTTGGATTTCATCCATGCCAAACGAATCTCCACATGCCTGCTCCTCTTAGGACTATCCTGGCCCACAAGCAATTGCAATGCAGAAGAGCTGTCAGATTCAAGCAAAATCTTCGGCACACTCCTCGGTTGCATCTCTCCCAAACCAACATAGACCCTCTGACAGAATTGGCTGAAAGCCACACTTTCTTGAGATACAGCTTGCAGTGCATAGAGCTCGGCTTCGCAAGACGAAAGTGAAACTGACTGTTGCTGGCGTGCAATGAATCGCACAAGTCCACCTTCGCAGAAAACCACACCACCTGTAATCCCCTTTCTGCCATTGAATCTATATGGTGCAAAGGAAGCATCTGAAAAAGAGTGCAGAATGCAATGTCGTGCAGCTCCAATCATAAGTTCCTCATACTTCGGCGATGGAAGCCGCAGACAAGTTCCCACATCTCCATGCAAAAAACTTAGCAAAGCTTTGATTGCCATTTCAGTACCATGCGTAGGAGCAGCTTGTTGTGAGCCTATCAGGCTAAGAAACAATTTCAGATCATGCCGTGACTGTGCCATCCATAGCAGCTTCCCAAGTGCTCTCCGAAACCTTGAGTACGCTGCAGCCGACAACGGCTGTTGCATGCTTTTGTCCGTCAAGGCTCTTTCAAGCACTGCTGCAACATCAGGCACGGTGTTAGATCCCTTGTTCACACTGAATTCCACAAAGGTTGTGTCCAGAAACTTCGGGTCAACATCAATTGACAATGAATCATCCGTTGCTCCTCGTTGAATTCTTCTCCCAATAAAAGTCAGTGCACCTCCACCTTGCTCGGCGGGTAGGATTACGCCAGTCTCTTTCAACGGGACTGCTTTCCCAATTGCTTTCTCAACCAGCTTCTCACTACGTGCAGTTTGACAACAAAGAAGAAGATCATCAACATAGGCTACCAACAATGCAGTTTCTCCATGCACAATACCCTGGTAAATGCAAGGTTCAACTTCATCCGAAATAAGGCCAACTCCTCGGATGGAGTCACTGAGCAAATTCAACCAATGCAGTGACGCATCTCGAAGACCGTTCAGCGCTTTGTAGAGCAAGAGATATGCAGGAGAACCATCCATCATAAAGACAGATAACGGTAGCTTGAGGACGATGACAAGACCACGAGGTAGAGGAGAATGCATGAATGCGTGTGAGGCATCAAGACCTTTAAGTCGTAGAGCTCGTCTCGAAGCCAGTGACAACACGAAATGCAAGCCCTCAATGCTCGGAGTGGGGCTAGAAATTCCTAATTTTCGTGCAGAGACACCTTTGTTGATGTCTTTGGCTACGATCCTAACTCTGACCCTTGTCTCACTCTTGTATGCTGACACCCAACGGCTTGGGATCACACGCATGTTTGGGTTCTTTTTCTTCAATGCATCAACCTCTGCTTGGCCTATCACCTTTCCCGCTCCACATTTCTCCAAATTAGCAATCTCTTCCTTCATGCCTTCAAAGCCTAAATCAGCATTAAGTTGCATTAACGAGCTGTCATCAATCACCTCATCGGGCTTCCACACCAAAACATTAGTACCACCCAGCTCACCTTCACGCAAGTATGGTCACGTTCTGGCATGAACTTGATTGAATTCAACTCATCGTCAAACAACTCGGGGCTTGTTGCAACTGCCCGCTCTGGTCCAACTTCCAGGCTCCACAAAACTGGTCCTACTGATTGACATGCATCATCCATTAAAAGCAAATCAAGAGTCATGGGTTGCCCGGAGGCTCTTTCACGCTCCATCTCTGCTTCTAATTCTTCTACTGGTTGCTCAGCTTCTCTTTTAGTTCCTCCAGTCTCTTCCACATCCATCTCAACCTGACCTTCTGTCGTACCGCCAGCCGGAGCTGGGTCTCGCTCAGTATCAACCTCCATATCCTCAAAATGCACTTGCAACCTTTCCCTACTCACCTCAACACTCTCTGGACTACCCACTGCAATACTTGGTGAATTCTCAGCATCAAATGCTGCTCTCCTTCGCTTGCAGTCGGCGTTGTGCCGAATTCCAGGGGCTACCATTCCAGAGTCACATGCTGGGCATCTTGGTGTTTTGGGAAAAACTCTAACTTCAGGCATAGAGTCTGCTGGTGAAGTTGCAGGCGATGTTGGGACAACTGAGGGTGACTTAGACACAACAGCGGGTGTCTTTGGTTCTGCTTTCGCTGTTGCCGGTGTTGGCAAAGGTGGTTGATGGGCAATTTTGATACCAGTGGAACGTTTTGGCACAGGAGTTTCAATTGGTCGCTTCTTTGGCATTGGCCTCCTAGTGTTGTCAGGTTCCTTCATTTCCCTAACAAGTTCACTGGGAGCTCCATCTGGGTATTCAACGATGTCATCGCGTGCAT
This sequence comes from Cladocopium goreaui, assembly GCA_947184155.2. NCBI lineage: Eukaryota > Dinophyceae > Suessiales > Symbiodiniaceae > Cladocopium > Cladocopium goreaui. Next base: position 315,786 of record CAMXCT020000007.1, read on the forward strand.
CGCGCGGTTGTCGCGGTGGTTCAAGTGGGGGCCTATCACCTACTGAACGTGCAGGTGTTGGTGCAATTGCTGCTGGGGGCGCGTTTGGAGGCGCTTGCATATGTACATCTTGACTCTCCGCAACTTGAACATCTGCACCTTCAACTTCCACAAACAACTGGTCACCTATCATGTGTTTCCATGCAATGGGTGTGATTGGTCTCACATTCCGTGCAACAAAACGTTTTAAAACCAACTCTCCATCAATTCGCAATGCACCCTGAACAACAGGACCTGTGTCTAAACCTGAATGCACAAAACATGCTTCAATGCTTCTCGTTTCGTTTAGTGACTGCGCACGAAGACTGTCTGGCAATTCAGCTAACATTGTTGAACCGAACATTGCAAAACTTGGTTTTGATAACTTCCGTTGCGTTGAGTATTCAAGAGGAGAAAAATCTGACCCATATGCGTTTGAAAAATGATTGTGACTCAATCCAATATACGTGCAAACATCTGACAAACCACGTGCAGAAAAGTTCACATCAGCACCACCATCGTTCATCTCAGCTCGAAGAACAGCCAACGACTCCTTCAACCTTCTGACTGCTCGCTCGGCTCCACCATTGGATTGGTGCTGTTGAGGGCGTGCACGACGCACCATGAATGTGTACTTCTCCGAACTTGTCCCTACCAATTCTGAAACTGCTCTTTCTGCATCGGTATGCAATACAACTGAACTTGTAGAAGATGATAACCCAAAGTGGTCTAACCATTTACAGACCTGGCCTTTGACCTTCCTTGCATCAGTGGCTGTTGCAACTACGAATCCAATGCAGTTAGTAGCTAATTCCGTAAGGACCAAGATTTTTATGGTATTCTCTGACTCTTCATCAACTACTTCTCCACGTATTGTTAAGAATGCAAAGTCCGCCTGGACCTCAGTCTCCAACGAACCCTCCTTTCTCCTTCTATGATGAAAAGTAGATTTCCCACGTGCACAGATCGTGCATCTTAGGTCATACGGAACATGTCCTTGAAGACGATGTCGCTCTAAGTCAGATGCAGCCGCACGTGAAAGTGGATTCAAATTGTTGCTACTTGCAGCAAAAATTTCTGGAATAGGATGAGGAGGTTCCAAACCCTTGGAAACAGTCAATTGGGATTCTGAAGACCATGCTGGTTCTAATTTGATCCATGGGCACCCTGCATAGTAAATGCAACCCTCAACTGTCCTACCAGTTTTCACATCTTTGACATGAAACCCATCAGGTCCTTGATTGAATTCCCAACCACATTCACACAACGTCGTCGTAGACATGATGTTGTGACTAATTCCACCTACCAAACATTTCAATTTGGCAGATTTGTAGTCAGGTACCCAATCCTTGTCCCTACCAGTGCGAAAACCGACCCAAACAGTGATTGTTGCAGTACCGTCGATGTCAACCCTACTTCCATTGGCAGCACGAAATTGCTCATGTTTCATGTCAGCTATCCATGCACCATATGCATTCACGGAAGAAGTTGCCATGACAGTTGCAGATGCACCTGAATCCAGTAACCACCAAAACTCTGACTGTCCATCATTCCAGAATTCTGACAAAAGTGGATCCAAAACTGGCATGTACCTACGAAGTTCATGCGAGGCCGAAACAGCGTCATGCACATTCAAAAACGTTGAGATTGCAGTTCTGTTTAAAACAACTCTGCTGTTGACATCGGAAACCAACCCTTGGGAAAACTCTGCAGCATCATCTGTGGAACCGTCACCTTGCAAACCTAAAAACCACGGCTCATGCAGATTTGGAGGTGTCGTGCAACTGGATTCTTGTTGAAGAAATCCACAGAGGAATCCTGAGTCCTCAGTTCCTGCACCACAACCAAACCAGCCAAAGTTGAGATCCCACAAACAGTGGCGTTCGTCATTGTCTTCATCACTGCTGCTAAAATCAATTTCATCTCCCAAATTCCCAGGTTGATCAAAAATAACTGAACATGCATCTGTTTCAGCAAAAACGAGTTCTGGATCATCAAAAAACTGTGCAGGCAAAATTTCTGAAAACGGTGGCAAACTCTCGAAAAGATGTGTCATCTTCTGCAACATCTGGTGGTGTCTGTCCAACGCTCTTCCTAATTGCCAATCCTGAAACTCACAGTTGTCACATTGGCACATTGGTGGCCCTAAATTAAAAAAACATGACAAACCACTTGCAGAAACAATGCAAACACTGTCTCCCCAAGAGCTATGACTATTGCTGCTGCCAAGCTCATCCAGTTCCGATTGCAAAAACAAACCAGTGGAAATTTCCCCAAAAATTCTTCCAATTAAGGGGCTCAAAACCAATGACTGAATTTCACTGTTCTCGGGTCGCTGACTACTGCTTGCATACTCTTGTGGGGATTCTTGACCAGTCCAGGTCCAATCCTCTGTCCATTGTCCGTCAGTCCAGTCAGCTGTCCAACCCTCATTCCAGTCACTCCAGGTTTCATTCCACACCTGTGACGCTTGCAACCACGTTTGGTCACGCCACCATGACCCATCGTCTTGATACCACTCGTCCATTCCATCGGTTTCCTCTGCATAACCGAATTCATTCATTTTTCCTTTCTTTCCAAAACCTTTACCTTTTGCCTTGCCTTTGCTCTTTCCTTTCGTCTTTCCTTTGCCTTTGATCACCCCTTTCCCGTCGCCCTTGCCCTTTACACTCTGGTCTGGGCAGTTGGCCGAGATGTGACCAAATTTCTGGCACTTGAAACAACACACTTTTGTCAAATCAGCATCACACATGCTTGCACCATGCTTCCTACTCCCGCATTTCGTGCACCTATGCCCTGAGTTTCCTACTGCATCCAAATTCCAATCCCCATTACCATCGCTAGTTGTCATGTCATAGTACTCCGCTGCACCTTCAGACTCATTCCCTAGCTGGTACAACTGTTTCTTGGGTTGGAATTCTGCAAAAGCCCTTTGTTGCTGTTCCCATCTCAACGCTGCAGCTCTAAAACTTTGGTACGTCTCCCCACTGATATGATGCAGACAAAACGTTCTGACACTTTCAGGCAGTGACCTCAACAACACTGCAACTAAGTCTGCCTCTGCAACTAACTTGCAAGAGTACCCAAGAGCTTGCCATAGCGTGCATTCTCATAGTCAATCTTCCGGATGGTGTCCGTCACAACAGTGCTCGGGCTTGTCTCACTGGCATGCAAACTGAAACTCTTGTGTGCAAGGGCCGTGCGAAAACTCAATGCTTCACTGCGGGTTCTCAAGCTGTATTCCATGGTGAGTTGTCTTATCAATTCAAACCCATTTGAACTCTGCAAATCAGGGTTTACTCCAACATCTGAACTCAACAGGTTGACCCCTTCTGAGTAGGCATTAATTAGCGTTACAGTCCTAGGGTGTCCATTGAAAGCAGCTTTCAAAATTGCCATCAGTCTCCTGCTCCTGGCTCTCTGTGCAGGACTTAATTCCTGCCATTGCAAAGCTGTCGGCCATCTGCACGCCTGTTCGATTTCTGAACCAAACTCCAGGGATGCTTGCATAGACCACGCTACTAAATCTCCAATATAGGTTGACCATCCCAAGATCTCGAGTTCTCTGTTGCTCCATTTCGCTGTCTCGGGTGTCGGTGGATTACCTATCCATTTTTCTGAGCGTGCAAAAACGTCTAACGTGCCATCCCCATTGGTTCCTACGTGCATTGGATTATATCCATTTGGGAACATACCATCCCTTTGACCAAACAACTCAGGCACACCCCTCACTTGGTTCACTTGCTCTCCTAATGCCTGTCTCAACCTCAGCACTTGCATAGGGTCCAAACCTTGCGTCATCCTAAGGATTTCCTGCATTCGTTCATTCTGTGGTGTTACACCGCCAACATTCGGTCCTTGACAACCTGTCAGTCCTTGTCGTTCCAGTCCTACCTGACCTAGACCTTGACTCAAGTTCTGTCCTTGACCTGAAACACATGGCATTCCTTGACCACAGCCTTGACCTGAACATGCAGTTCCTAAACATGCACCTTGCTGAACTCCACAGCCTGTGCAACCTTGAAATCCTTGACATCCTTGTTGAAAACCTTGACATGCACCCTGCTGAACTCCACAGCCCGTGCATCCACCAAAACCTTGACATGCACCTTGTTGAAACCCACAACCTGTGCAACCTGTCAAACCTTGGAAACTTTGTCCATTCAAGCTATTGTTTCTTGGGCTACTTTGGCCATACATTCCGTAGTTTCTTGGATCCATGAGACCTCCTTGTCTCCTTTCAGGACCATACCCCCCTGTCATCGGCAGCATTGACGGACCAGCAACTAAGGTCCCGGCACCAACTAAGTTCCCAGCTGTCGTGCCTAGAATTCCTACTCCTGCCTGACCTGGGGCACCTGCATTTACATTACTGGTTGGCGAAGTCGCTTCAGCACCATTCGCTTGACCTGCTTCTAGCCTAGTCGGCGAACCTGGTGGCATCGGCATTCCTAATCCTGGTGGTTGCATCTCAGCTCCTGAATTACCTCCTCCCTGGATCATCTTACTCGCGTCCTACGCGTGAGCCGAAGCTCCGCTACCATGCGAAAATTCAGGCTTACAACCACTAGCCGCGTGCGCGCGTCGACCTACGCTTGGGTCCGTGCAGCACCGGCGATGCCGATAAAGCTTGCAAAAAAAACACGCAAGCAAACCAAACTCAAATTAAGTGACTTGACCTCGCTCAATCTCACCTTTTTCTCGCAACACACGAAAAGACAAGTAAAGTGTCCTTGGCTCTGTTCTAGCCACTGTGCCGTGTCGCTGTCTCTTTTATTCTGTTGTTGACATGCACCGTGCTGGAGCATCAAATTTCAGCAGAAAAATCATCCCAGTCTCAAATGAAAAAGTCGGCCGTGCAAACGTTGTTGGAAAAACATCATGCACCACTCAAAACACAGTTTCCAGTTGCTCACATACAGCATGCAGTGAAAAACACAAAACCATCTCCACAAAGTTCTCGTCCACAAAGTTGTTGAAATAAAAACCAGGTTGAAAAAGGTTTGGAGTTTGTTGTCGAGCATGCACATGCGAAGACAATAAACGACATTCCAAATTACCATGTAAATGGCAAAACCATCTTCATCATTTCCACATCAAATTTCGCAACTCTCCAAAAACCAGTTTTCAGCAAATGTTGTTTTGCACAAAAACATCCTTAACCGTTGTTGATACTCGGCGAAAACCTCATGCAGAATGCAAGCTTCCAGAAAACGTTGAAAACCACATATCATAGTTCATCCGTAGATGACACTTGTCCAAAACAAATCTATTCAATGAGGGCCGTCCATTTCCAAGTGAATTCGTGGATGAATTCACTACCATCTCGACGCATCCAGTACGATGGTTTGGCACAAACCGGTGTATTTTCATATAGGTGCCTGACCTCCCCGTTTCTCGCTCAAACGTTCTAAGGGGGTGCTCCCAGCCTTTCCCTCACAGTATGCGTTGTACGTCCTCTGGACATGTCCCACCAGATATCTCAAAAGGGGGGATTCCAACGCAATCCTGGCATTGCAATGGCGTTCAAGTGCCAACCAATTGGCATAGATCCCTTCTTTCATGATGCAAACGGCTCTCTCGATGCCTTTTGCCTGGGGTCTTGCCTCTGAAATGTTTCTCCAGTGATAGCCTCGTGCTGAACTAGCTGCAAGGCCTCTTTCAACCAAAGATTTGCTGCCTCATTGTCAGTAGCTACTTCTACAGACAACCCTCCAACACCAATCTCATTGAGAACTGCTGCAGTGGACTGCACGTCACGTTCTTTATCACCACCACAAACCACCATGCCAACCATCCCAGTGTGAACCATCAACAGGACCAGAACTTTCCAATGTTTCCCTGCTACAAAAAGGAAATCAGCAGCAAGACTGTGGGGTGTTTCATGCTTATGACCTACTTTCCTAGCAGGTATGCGCCCTCTTGACTGCACGCAATCATCACATCCCCTGTCATAAGGCCAATGGCCCCTGCACTCATGTTCCAGCCTGAGACGTCCAGCACCCAATTCAGGGACACTGCACTCCAGATCTGATCCCTCAGGACCATCTGGTGTGTCTGGGCGTTCTGGCAAACCAGGTTCATGGGGACCCCAACCCTCCAAATCTTCTGAATTGGAACCAACTTCAGAAACCTCACCTGCCTGAGGTCTATCACCCATAACATCATTGTCATCAACTTCATCCTGTGTCAAGTCCTCCACCTGAGGAAAACCACGCATCATCCTAAAACAAGGGTCCACAAATGTCCAGTCACGCCTGCATTTCCGATCAGATTGACCTGAACCTGTCCTCCCTTCATGGTATTTCCACTCCATGTATCCAGATGCGTCATGGTCTTCTTGACAAAACTCTTCAAAATCACAATATGACATGTAATCATCATCACTGTCTGTCGTTTCCGATGCACAACGCGACATGAAATCATCTTCACTGTCTGTCGTTTTATCGTTTGTTTCAACGTTTGTCTTAAACAAAACGTCTGTTTCAATGGTATTGGGCTCTTGATCATCAAAAACATGCTGAAAAAGGCGACTGCTTCCAAAATGAAACATCCTACAAACATAGGAAAACGACTGCAACATGTCTGCACTCTTCATCTGAAGCTCCCGACGTTTGGCCTTGACATTGGCAGAACCTCCTGACCTACCCTTGGTGACCTGCGCAACCTCCTGAATGGCAACATGATTCACAGGGTCCTTAGTCAAAGAGTCCTTAGTTCCCTTAGTTACCAGGTCCTTAACCTTAGCCACAACATCCTCAGGGACAACTGCTGCAACTGAACTACAACCACAACAAGTGTTTCGTTTGGTCTGTTTCGTTTCAGTGCTGTCAGTGTTCGCAGTGTTTCCAGTGTTCATGGTGCTCAAGTCCATCGGTGCTGGTCCAGAACCCTTCACACCACTCTTCTGCTTTGAAAGCAAACTGACTTTCAGCCACCATGCTCTCTCAGAAATCTTCAAAGGAAATTTCAATTTCTTCAAAAACAATCCACTCTCCTCAGCATTGCCAAGGACTGTCTTCCAACCAGTTTCCAAAAGGGTGTAAGTTGAGATCACATTCAAAGGAATTCCTACCACTACTACACGCTTCATGGTAATCTTCGTCTTTACCTACCTTGAATTCCAGATCTACAACCCCTTTGACAGGCAGATCATTGTCTCCTGCACCCTTTAAGCTTGGAGATGGACCAGGATACTCAAAACTCACAGTGTAGTGCCGAGCCTTTAGCGCGACATCGGCCACACTCGAGGGAAAAAAAAAAATCACAGTGTAGTTTTTTTTCCGTCCAACGCCTTATGGCTTCCGCCAGGTCGTTCAACATGTTTCAAAGCATGTTGCATTTGGGATTAATTGATTAATTAAGTCACGCAAAGGCCGATGCTGTAGTGGCCGCAAAAATAAACTGGTGGAGGACCTATACATAGTCCTATGTACTGTCACGTTCATCAGAAAACAAAAAACAAAACACCAGGAAACAAAACAACAAAACACCAAAAACAAAAACCCACACACACAAAAAGCAAACACCAACACAAACCACCAAGCAGTGACGTGACAGTTACCAGTTTATGGGTGAAAAAGATCACTTGAGGCAAGAGGTGATAGCTTAATATCACCTCGGCGCATGCAAATGACAACTTGCGTGCCATGTTGACGCAGGCCCATAAAAATAAGCAACAACGAGACCAGCCAAAAATTCACAATGGGCCACATGGGAGGGTGCAGGAAGCAACAAAGCTCAATGCGGAAACCAGGGATCCCCCCAGCCAGGATCCCCGAGATCACAAAGAGCAGCCTTCACGGCATAACATTACACCCTGACACTTTGAAGCAAACACCGACAACGCCGGGTCGCAACGAAAGTGGTGAGAAAAACTACCGCAGTGAAACAGGAGAGTGAAACATGGTCTAAGGTGAAAATGACAGGAAGGCTACGGCACTCAGGGCACACTCAGAGTCCGCTCAGTAGTGCTTTTCCAATCATCATACTCGCAAGGGTTATCCATGTGCATTGCCACGAGTGCAGAAAGGCTTAGTGCTCAGTTGTCTTTTTTCCCGCATCAGCATCAAAATTGTGGTTGCGGTGAGCACCACTGTGCTAGTGCTCTTGCAAGTAGCCTTCATGGTATGGGAGATTGTGCTCGTCATCAGTGCGTGGTGATATCTGCGCATTGAGTTCTTCCGATGACGTGCTAGCTATGGACTTTTGACATCGCACTACACTACCATACAACAATTAAGGTAAAACAACACGAACAAAACAAAAAACCCTGAAAAAGGTAATTATAACCGCCCCCCACCGCCTCCCGTCCCATACTGGCTCCGGCATGCTTACAGCAAAGGTAGCCACAACGGGCAGTTAAAGCCGCTCAATCTAGGTCGAGTCACAGGCTAAATGCATGATCGGAAACTTCGGTACCCTACGTTATCTCGAGTAGCTTACTGGAACTGCACATGTGAGGTGGTGCGAGGTTCTTCACTGCTACCGGCGCTACTGGCTGCGGTATTGGCGGGGGGTGGATCACCACTCTCCGCTGGTTTC